>KL647312.1:1708396-2059312 GCA_000727475.1 Sarcocystis neurona | reverse complement strand
CAGCAGCAACAGCAGCAGCAACAGCAACAGCAGCAACACCGGCAGCAACAGCAGCAGCAACGCCGGCAGCAACAGCAGCAGCAACACCACCAGCAGCAGTAGCAGTGTATGCGTATGGCCTGTTCGAACCGTTTGCCAGTGACTACACCGGAAGCGGTAGAATTGCCTGCGTTTTTTCTGCTTGCTTGCAGATGTTTTGTTGAATGCGTTTTCGGTAACCGTAACGCCGCACTCCAGCAACGGACACAGTGTGTGATACTCGCCCCAATATTATGCATGCAGAAGTACATGCATCCATCTGTACATGAATGGTGCACGGGTGCAGGAATAATATGCGTATGCCGCGCAGAACACGTTCTTTCTGCGTATCAGCAGAGGGAGGAGAATAGGGGGTACATACAGCTGCGGCAGAAGTGTGTTTTTCATATGTACCGCGCAAGAAGCTCGCTCTTCGTCTCTTGTGTGGTGCTGCAGCGTACCATCAAAGAGCGGTGCATCTGTAAAGGTACGTTCAAAGAAATTCTTACAAATACACCTATCTCCTTACACAAGTATACTGTTCGACTATCGCTATGGGTTTGTATTTGTACGTATAGGTGTAGCCAACTTCCTGCGGAGACGTTCCCTTCGCCAACAAGTGCGATGCGTTACTCTCTTACTTTCCTCAGTCCGCTGGTGCAGCGTATGCCGTCCCCCGCGGCGCAGAGTCTCGCCGTCTGTGGTGTACGTACACTTCATCAGCACCGTATCAGGGAAGTGTGCCGAACTCTCCTCGCACTTTGTGGTGTACGTACACTTCGCCGACAACCGTAAGAAAGTGCACCGAACTCTCCGCGTACTCTGCGATGTACGTACACTTCGCCAACGACTTCGAGAAAGTGTGCTGAAGTCTTTTCGTATTCCGCGGTGTACGTACACTTCGCCAGCGACGTTTCAAGAAAGTGTACCGAACTTCTCTCCCCAAGTGGGCCCGCTGAGATATAAAGGAGAATTTCTTAAATTTGTGTGTGGTCGTTGGTCGTCTGAGAAAATGCAATCCCTACGTCCTCCTTCTCGTCCGTTTTCTTCCCTTTTCTCCCCTGCGCTGCCGTCTGCTGCTCCGACTGCCGCCGCTGGCGCCTCCACTGCTGCGTCTTGTGCTGCTGGATCTTCCCCTTCCCCGACTGCAGCTGGTTCTTATCCGGACTCCGCAGCACCTCCCTGTCTTTCCCGCGTTCTTCGCTTCGCTAAGGACGTCACCTTGTCTGCGTCACTGCCTCTGGTTCCTGCTGCTCCTCCTGCCGTTGCTGCCACTCCTCCTGTCGCTGCTGCCCCTGCCGTCGCTGCTGCTCCTTTTCCCTCTGCCGCCTTTGGTGCTGCAGCCTCTTCCCCTTCTGCTGGCTGCGATGAGCAGCAGCGGAGATGGCTGCCGCCGGTGCGACTGTCTTGCTGCAGCCGGTGCAGCAACAGCTGCGGTAGCAAAGCTTTTGCCAGTGTAAGAGACTCACGCCAACTGCCAGAAGTGAAGGAAGAACCAGTAGCAGCAGCGTCCGACGAAGCAGAAGCGGCATCCGCAACGGAAAACTGCTGCTGCTCGACGATTGTCCTTGTATCTCAATGGACATCTATAAGTGAGAGCCAAGGATATCCTCGCAGTGTTGTTGCCCTACGTGTCATTCCGACGAAGTCATGCAGGTCATTTTCTTCCGCGTCTGCCTGTCTCTCTGCTGCTGCAGCGAGTACTCCGCCCGTCTCTGAACCCGTAGCAGCACGCCCTACAGCAACAAGAACAGCAGCAGCAGCAGGACCAACAGCAGCAGCAGCAGCGGCACCAGCAGCAACCGCGGCAGCAGCAGCGACAGAAGAGGAGGCGGAGAGCGCTACGTTGTGGGGAGAGAACATAGGGCAGAATAGTTACTACGTCTTTGTGTCTGTGCTCGGGTATGACGTGGAAAAGCAGGGGGCGTTCCGCTACATTTGCTGTAGCAGCAGAGGCTCGTATGTGGCGCTGCTGTCTGAGGCAGCTTGCTGCTGCGCGCTTGTTCCTCCTCCACCCACACAAAGCAGCAGCAACAGCTGCCTTCGTCACGTCAGCAGCGACGAGGACGTCGAGGCTCTCAGCAGCAGCGGCAGCGCAGCGGCTAGCGACAAATACAGCAGCAGCAGCAGCAACGTAAGAAGCAACAGCAGCGGGATGGGCAGTGCTTCAGCAGCAGCCGCGGCTGTACCGGTAGTGGTGCGTACGCGTGGACTGCTCCTGCTGCAAGAGGAAGAAGAAGAAGCGGCCGCTGCCGGTGACCTCCCTGCGCCATGTGCAAGCAGCAGCAGCAGCGGGAGCATGGATGACCTGTGCGTCAGTAGCAGCAGCAGTGGCGGGATACGTGGCGACAGCAGCCCCAGCACCAGCAGCAGAAAGTCGATCAACCGCAGGGAGACCAGCCACAGCAGCAGCAGCAGCACCAGGCAGAGCCGCAGCCTGCAGCAAGAAAAGAGCCGTCGTATGGTAAAGTGCGAGTTCTACCCTTTCGCTGAGTCCTCGCTGCTGCTGCTGACACACGAGGGCCTGTACGGGGAACCGCAGCCGCAGGAGCAGCAGCAGCCGCAGGAAACCAGTCGCTGCGGCGAGAAACTTTGTCGGGAGCTCCGAAATTCCGCAGAAAGCAGCAGCACCTCAGGCAACAGCAGCAACGGTGAGTTCGGCAGCAACCGCAACAGGACCAGCAGCAGCAGTGAGACCAGCAGCAGCAATAGCAGCAGCAGCAAGAGCGTTGGCTCCACGGGCATGGGAAGGAAATGGGGGGAAGAGAAAGGGGAGGGAGGCATGCAAGGCGTGTTGCGACTGTTTGATTTATGCGACAGCGCAGAAGTGCCGGAACAGGAGCTGCTGATTCCTGTCGCCACACCCACAGAAGAAGGAGAAGCGGAAGCAGCAGCATCTCTATCTTCTGCTGCTGCAGCAGCTTGCGCTGGACCAGCAGCAGCAGCAGCACACATCGCACCGACCTCTTCTGCGGCAGACGCCGGAACAGAAGCAGGAGCAGCAGAGGCGCAGCTCCAAGAGAAAGCAGAACCAGCAGAAAATTACCGGCAGCCGCAGCGAAGGCAGCAGGGACAACAGCTGCTCCCAGTCGACTTCGCCGTTGGCTGCACGAGTGAATTTGTGGACATTTGGACGGCATTCTCCGTCCTCATTGTCTACGGCATCATGCCCGCAGCAGATGCCAGCAGCAGCAACAGCAGCAGCAGGGGCAGGGGCACCAGTGACAGCAGCAGCAGCGGGAGGAGCACGAGCAGCAACAACTGCAGCAGCGGGGGGAGCACAAGCAGTAGCAGCAGCAGCAACGGCGAGAAGCCGTTGCGGGGTGGCAGCAGGACTGACAGCAGGAGGAAAGAAGCGTCAGCGTATTGCTGCTGTTTTTGCCCCTTGGTACCTGCGGCGCTCTGCGACCCCACACGTCGGGAGCAGCTCCCTGTCGCGCTGCAGCTGTCTCTGGACGAACAGGCTGCGCAGCTGCAACTGCAGCAGCAGACCCTAAGAAGCAGCACCAGCAGAACGCGCAATAGCGTAGACGTGGCCCGCAGCGGTGGTGGCGCGGACTCGGACGATATGTTCGACGAAGGAACTCAGGCGTGGCTGCTGCGGTGGGGTGGGACTGCGCGTGGGGGCTCAGAAGGCGGAGAGACGCCTGCTGGCGTCAGGCAGCAGCTACAGCAACCGGTGGCGCAGCTGCTGCGTTTTGTGTGGGGAGGGATGAGGCAGACGACGAGTAGTACTCTGCCTCTCTGTTCTTCGTCTGTCGCTGCGACAGCAGAAGAATCGGCAGTCGCGGAGGCGTCGCAGCAGGAGAAAGATGAAAATAGAGACTTTTCGCTCGGCTGTGAAATGGAGGCGGTGGTGGTGGTAACAGCAGATCCGCTGCTGCTGCTGCTGACAGCAACAAGCAGCGGCCACGTGCAGCTGTGGGCTTCTGCGGCAGAGCTGCTGCCGACGATGCGCACTGGGAGTCTCACGCTGCAGCAGCAGCAGCAGGAGCAGCGGAGCTGCCTGCAGGAGAGAGCTGAGGGCAGCAGCAGAAGCGGCCAGATTGACATGAACAGCAGCAGCACATGGGGTGCTTCTGACGCGTGTTTCTTCCTGCTGCAGGACAAGCCACTTGTGTCTGCTGCTGTGTTGGCTGCAAAGCAGCAAGAGGCAGCCCAGACCTTTGAACAGCAGCAACAGCAGCTGCAGGAGGTGCAGAGGAGAAGACCGGTGGAGCTGCTGCCGCTGCCTTTGTGTGTGAGAGCCGCAGCAGGGGGAGATTACGTCGCTCTTGTGGCAACTGCGAAGGAAGTGCTACTTCTGGCGGTGCGCGGCCTTCAGCCGCAGCAGCAGGTGCTGCAGCAGGTGGTGCTACAGCAGCAGCCGAAACTGCCGCAGCAGGGGGAGCGTCACGTAGGCGACAAGAACAGCAACAGAGTCGAGAGACAGCAACAGCAGCACATGTTTCCTAACGTAGGTTGCGGCCGAACTCCTTACTTGGAGTTACACTGCCTCTTTGGCTTCGTAGCTGGCGATGCTGCCGCTTCTCTGGTGCCACCTACCAGCAACAGCGGGAGCAACGAACGAGCAGCAAGCGCGGCTGCATCTGGGGAAGCAGCCTCGGCGACAGCAACCTTTCTCTGCGCTGCTGATTTTCTCTGCTGCCCTTCGCAGCACCGCCGTATGCAGCAGCAGGAGCAGGAAGCGCAGAAGGAGGAGGAGCAGCAGCAATACGAGTACCAGCAGCAGCAGCAGCAGTGGCCGAATACGCAGCAGCACCAACGGGTCGAAGAGGCAGTGCTCGCGTGTGGAGAGAGAGAAACATGTTTTCTCGTGGGTCGTCGCAGAAAAAGCAACAGAAATCCGGCGCAGGGCCTTCGCTGCTGCGTCTGTTGCTGTTGCGTAGTTCCTTCTTCTTCTTCTTCTTCGCGTTCTTCACGGCGGTCCCTGTCCTCTGCATCTGTGACGCCTTCCGATTCTGCTAAGCGGCAGCAGCAGCAGCAGGTCTACTTACTCTGTGTAGATATCTCGTCCTATCTTTGTCTGCGCGTGCCCCGCGGCAGCAGCGCAGCAGCAGCAACAGACTTCGTCGAGCAGGGGGAACAAGGTCACGAAGAAGAACAGCAGGGGAGGGGGGAAGAAATAACGAGGAAGCTGCTGCAGCAGTGGATTGCCGTTGACGGAGAAGACGTGCAGTCACTTGTCGCAGAGGCACGGCAGCGACTCGCAAGCGTTCGACAGCAGCTGCAGCAAGTTCGGCAGCAACATGCGGCGGCTGCAGCTGCAGCAGCAGCAGCGGCTCAAGCAGCAGAAGCCGAAGAAGCTGCAGCAGCTGCACGAGGAAAAGCTGGCCGAGAAACACATGGTGGCGGAGAGGCCCGCATCGCACGCATTGCTGCAGTCAAAGTTGCAAAAGCTGCTGCTGCTCAAGTTCGTACCACACGCATACGTCCCACACGTACACCCGTATCTCAGTATATATACAGAGAGAGTGAGAGATAGATAGATACATACATAGATACATACATAGATACATACGTATATACATAGATACATAGATAGATACGTACATATATACATAGATACATAGGTAGATGGATACATACATAGATACATGCATACATACATACGTAGATACATAGACGCATACATAGATACATAGATACATAGATGATACATGCATATTCGCACTGGCAAGAAGCACCCAGCGACGCAGTTATATTCGTGTTGGCTAGCAGTGCATATATAATATATTCATATATCTTGTGGAGCCCCGGAGAAAGATTCGTATGTGGTTCTGTGTATAAACTTGTGCATGCAATGCTCGTGTATGTACACATGTATATAGGCACACTGGTTTACGTGGATGTGTCATTCTCGCGGGTAACAAATACATATGTGTATATGTATTCATCTATGTATGTGTGTACGCATGTATGTAATGGAACGTATGTATGTATGCATGTATGTATATATGGACGTATGTGTATATCCATATGCACACGAATACACATGTGTATTATATATACATATATACATATGTATATATATATGTATATATATGCATCTATATATATCTATAAATGTATTTATGTATATATGTATATGTGTTTATATCCATGTACATACGTATACATGTGTGAATCGTTTGTGTATATATATACACGTATACATATGTATATACGTATGTATGTGTGTATGTATACGTGTGTGTATATCCACACACATACGCATACATATGTGTGTGGTACATGAAGGCGCAACATTTGAGGTGGCGGAAGTATGCTGCTTGCGTTTTGTTTGTATGTGCGTGCCACGTATTTTTTGATGACTTCTTCTTCTTCGTTGGCGCAAATACTTTTGCTTTTGGCCTTGTGGTGCTGGCGCGGTGTCCTTGGGCTTGCCCAGTTTTCCCTGCTGTTGCTGCAGACGTTGCGAGCGGCGGACGAGGAACTGCTCGTGCCGCTGCGCGAGAAGCAGCGGCTGTTGCAAGCGGCAGCCACCGCAGCGCTGGCGAAGCGCGGGGCGCTGCTGGACATGCGGCAGCAGCAGCTGTTTGAGCAGCAGCAGCACTTGCAGCAGCAGCAGCTGCAAATTCAGGAACGACTGCAGGACCTGCAGCAGAACGCGGTACGTTTCCGGCGTTGTCGGGGCTGCGTCGTTCTTCCTTTTTCTCGTCCTTTGTAGATTTTCGGACTTCGTTATCAACATTTCCAATTACTTCCTGTCACACAGTCTTTTTTTCAGCAGCGCTGCTGGGTAGCGAAGAAACGGACGAGAGAGAGGAAAGCGACACGTAGAGCGAGAAAGAGAAGAGAGAGAAGAAGTGAAGTGACAGAAGAAAGGAAGAAGAAAAGGGAAACACGACAGCGAAGGCAGAGGCGACGGCGTATTCTTCTATGAGCCAACGTGGAGTGCTAGTGCGAAGCGACTGCCAGATAGAGAGGAACAGAACGACAGGAGGAAGAAAAGAAGAGAGGAAGAAGAAGAAGAAGAAAAGTTGTTCTCTGTGCGTCTAGTGAGAAAAAAGTTCCTTCCCTTTTTCCTGCGTTTCGCCGATTTCATCCGAGCGATGCACTCGTCTGCGGTGTATATACACCGTAACTTCGCAGCGCTGCGTTTCCTCCCCTTCTTCACCAGTTCGTTCTGCGTAACGTTCCTGCAGATGGACGCAGAAGCATCTGCGGGTAGACATGTGGCAGCGATGAACTCGCCTCTCCGTCGGGAGTTTTCTGCTCTTCTGTTGACGTGTCAGCCCACGCACGTCTCTGCCTTCTGCTTGGCGGGACCGTTTTTCCTGCCCTGTTGCGTTTTCTCTGCGTCTGCCTCGCAGCCGCCTCTTTATATTCGCTGCATCACACGTGAGGTGCCCAGAATCCCTCCGTCTACTGTGGGGAGAAGCATGCAGCTGCAGCCATTTTGCCGAATTGTTGATTATAGGGCGTTTACTCTGTTCCTTGCCCACGTATGGACGCGGACGCAGGTCACTGCCTGATAGGTAGCGAGAGAGAAATAGAGAGAGGGGGAAGATTAGCAGCTGGACACGTGGTTTTGTTGCAGCGGTCATATTGCAGCAGACAGAGCCTCGGGTACGCGGGGTGCCACAGATATAGATAGATATACTGGGAAATTTAGACTGGCCTATTTGATAAGTTGAGGAGTCGTTGACCAACGAAAAGAGAAAGAGACGTGTTTTGTCAGATATAGATCACCAGCTTCAGGTGGGTGGGGAGGCCAGTGTAGGATGATGTGAAAACGCACTCTCGTGTCGAGAGGTGTGGGTGTGTGTGTGTGAAGGGCGCAAGGCAAATTCATGCATATACATACATCCACGTATATACAATATGTATGCGTACATATAAATTTATGTAGAAGTATATACGCGTAAATGTCTACTTACGTATACATATATATACGTATGTATGTGTGTACGTGGGTGTGTGCCGTGTGAGGTGTATCTGCGAACGTCTGTGTGGCGAGCTGCATGTCTGTAGGTAGTCAGTCTAACTCCTACCCTGCGTCGCAGATGTATAGGTCCGAAGGGAGGTCTTTGTGTTCCTTTTTCTCTGTTCTTTATTTCGCCCTTTTCCTCTATGTCTTCCTCTCCTTCATCACATCTTCACTTTCTCGCTTTCGCTTTCTGCTACCCTGTGTTGCACGTGTGTAGGTCCGAAGAGAGGTCTTTTTGTTTCTTTCTCTTGCTTTGCTGTTCGTTTCTCCCTTCTTCTCTATGTCTCCCTCTCTTTGGTCACACTTTTTTCCTCTCCGTTTCTCTTTGCGTATACAGAGGCACCAGCAGCAACGTTCTGTTGCCTGCTGCACCGTGCGTTTGCTCGACCGGCCACGGCCTCGGACTGTAGTCGGATGTGTACGAGAGTCGTATGTGTTGTATGCGGAAGAATCTAGAAGAACGCCTTCTTACCACAAAGGCGTGCTTCCGCTGTGTTCCTGTGCGTGTGTCTATAGTTTACCTGCGTGTATATATATACATATATATGTATGTGTGTGTCTGTGGAGAGAGAGAAATGTCCCGCTCTCACTTCACAGACAGATGCGTAGTGCTTTCTGTAGAACTCGTGCAGCGTGCGGCCGTCTCTGCGTCTACAGAAAAAGCCGGCTCGACCTGTGCGTGTCTCTACACCCGGCGAATATACGTAGGTAGGCGACTTGCGCGTCTGCGTCTCCGGGTAGGCGAGTGCTCTAGGCAGTTTCTCTGTCTTTTTCCGCTGTCTCCGTCCCGCTATCCCTCGCTTCGTCTGTCTCTCTCTCGCTTCGCCTCGCCGTGTCTCTCTGCACGTGTGCTGTGTGGAGGGGCGGCGGGAGATTTACTGCGAGCTGTCTCTGCGCGGGGCAGACTGCAAGAACTCTGGCTGCGCGCTACAGACGGAGAGAGGCAGACAGAGCAGCAGCATCAGCAGCAACAGCAGCTCGTCTGAAGCAGCAGAGACAGACAGACAAGAGCTCGTTACGTTCCTCCCAACACATGTGTACTCTCCTCTATATGTGTAATACCCCAGCAGAGAGCGGCCCGTCCATGCGACAGACAAATGGGTTAGCGTATGTCTGTGTGCACGTGTGTTACGTGTGAAACTATTGTTGTCGTCCTTTTCCCCCTCTGCACAGCGGCAGGGCAACAACTTTTTATCTTCCTGCGTTTGCTTCTTGTTCGTTCAGCGGGCTCTCAGCAGCAAGTGCGCGTTAACTGGGTGTCAGCTGATGGAGGAAGGCCGCCTCCTCCGGCTGCAGCAGGTGGAGCATGCTTGGCGCCACCTGGATGAGCAGCTGCAACAGCTTCCCCGGTGCTTTCGTGAAGAAATTGAAGCATCTGCTGCTGCGGATTCTTCTTCTGACGAAAACAGGGAGGTGTCTTTGTTTCGAGCAGAAAACGGTAAAATGCCGCTGTCGCTGCTGTGCATATACGCCGCAGAGAAACATGTCTGTCTTCTGTAGACAGTCGCTCCCGCTGCCTTTCTTTTCATAAAGGAAGCGATTTGCTCCGTCCGCTTGGCCACCTCGTGTCTCGTACTGCTGCCGTCATACCCGCCGCTGCTGCTCTGCTGCGACTCTGCTGCGAGTGGTGCAACTACTACTCCTAACTGTTGTTGCTATCGATGTTGCTGCTGTGCTGCTACTGCTGCTGCCGTGCTGCCACTGCTACTGCGCTGCTGCAACTGCTGCTTGCTGTGCTACGAATTCTGCTCTGCTGCAGCTGCTACGGGTGACTAATGCTGCTGCTCTTCTGCTGCTACTGCCCTGCTGCTACTGCTGCTGCCGTGCTGCTCCTGCTGCTGCCGCGCTGCCACTGCCGCTGCCGCGCAGCTCCTGTTGCTGCCGCCCTGCCACTGCTGCTGCCGTGCTGCAACTGCTGCCGCCCTGCTACAACTGCTGCTGCTCTGCTGCAACTGCTACTGCCGTGTTGTAATTGCTGCCGCTGACTGTTGTTGCTACCGGTGCAACTACTCTGCTGCTGCCGCTACTACTTTGCGACTCCCCTGCTGCAGCTGCTGCTTGTTGCTGTCACCAATCCCTCTGCTGCTCCTGACATTTTGGTCTGCACAAATGCGTTCGGATGCTGCGGTGTGTGGAGAGCCAGTAGCCGCTGTCCCCACGTGCTGCAGTATTTTTTTCTTTTGCAAAGAAGTGCGTAGTCGAACAGGAGAGGCTCCCGCAATGGCCAGGACGCCTTGACGCGGAGCGATACACTCCGCCGTGCGGTTTGTATGGAAACGACGTGCGCATGCGCTGCTGCAATGCGAGTGATGCATCAGATCTGCAGGAGCTTCTGAACGGAGGCGAGGTAGTGGCAGAGCAGTTGCTGCTGCTTCAAAAACGCGAGCAGCAGTTGCAGCAGTTGGTCGTTGAAGCAAGCGAATTAACCCCGTCTCTTTCTGCTGCTTCTTCACCACCGACGTAAGTTCCGATTTTCTCATCGATTGAACCTTCCTCTGCTGCTGGTGGGTGTTGCGAGAGTCTCGAACGGCTACGGACGTGCGGCTGTTTGCTGCTGCCACTTCTGGGGGCTCCTGCTGCTCTTTCGTCCACGTCGTGCTTGCCTTCTTCTTCACGCTTCCGAAAACAGCTCTGGTGGGGTCAGCAACTACAGCACTTTTCGCCGATATGTACGTCTCCCTATGTGTGTGTATGTGTCTGTCTAGATAGACAGTATTTATACCCATATATATATATATACGTATGTGTACGTGTAGCCGGACGTGTGCGCTCCTACTGCGTGTACACGAAGACATGTGCGCGTGAGCCGTGTTTGATGTATGGACTCTGCCTGCCTTCCTGATGACTTCGGAGAAAGCTACTATACACTTTCTATGGAAGAAAAGTGTGTTTTTCCCGGTGAATCATTTGCTCAGCCGAGTGTACAAAGAATTTGGTGTTCCGTGTTTTCTCCTCGACGCTACTCGTACCACTATGTAGATCACTGTGAATAAATCGCTGCTTCGTAGACGGCTGCTGGTGCTGCGAGCTACGCTATCGCTGCGGCGGCTACTACTTCTGCGTCTTTGCTTCCGACTTCTGGCTCATAGAATCGTCCAGGGCTTTTGTTGATCGCCGCGTAGGCACCGTTGTCAAGTAAATGTACTGCTCTGCCTGACGTGTCTCTGGCGCTGGTGCGGAGGGAGGTTTAGCTGCTGCCGCGAAAGGTACAGGAGCTCCTACTGCGGCGCTGCCGATAAAAATAGATATCGTTGTGCTGCTCGTGCTGTTGTCTGGTGACTCCTGTCGCTGGTGAAGCTTCTGTTGGCAATACTGGCTTTTTGCGGCTGCACTGATGTTGGTGCGGAAAATGCCGCTGTCCTTGTTCGAATGTTTGTCGGTAAAAATGACTGGTGCTGCTCTTGTTAGATCTGGAGGTCGACCTGGTGCTGCTCTCTGTCGGTGATGCGCTGGCTCATGCTGCGCTGCTGCTGGTTCCTGTGCTTACAACAGCGACGGGAAGGACGAAACTGCGGCCACGTTCGGGCAGTAAGACAAAGCTGGAGAGGAAGGAGCAGCAGCAGAAGCGCACAGAAAGAAGCTCCCGCCCCCAGAGGAGGAGCAGCAGCAGCGTAGAAGTGAAGGTAGCTGCACCGTCTGGTTAGGCAATAGAGACAAGAGAGCAGATTGTTAACTCTGAGAACGTCTCTGAAGAAGGAGGAGGAGGGGGAGGAAGGCGGGGACAGCATGCGCTCGCAGCAGGTGCAGCAGCAGGGACGCCGGAAGCACCAGACAGCAGACGCCACCACAACAGCAACGAACGTGGACTCTGAAGCACCAGCAGCAGCCGCAGGAGCCGAATCAGCAGCAGGAGCGGGTTGCAGTGATGCTGCTTCATGAATATAAAGGCCAGACGGTCGTACGCGGGAGGAAAAAACGCCAAGGAGGCTGCAGTCGCTAAGACGCGTAGCATGAACAGCTCGCGAACCCAAGATAGGGCGCAGAGATGGCGGCAAGAGCAACAACGGATGCAGCAGCACGGCCAGCACCGCAGTCGTCGCAACATTAGAAGCAGCTGGGCAGAGGAGACAGCAACTCCTCGAGATGGGTGCGAGGCTTGCTTGAATAAGAAGAGCTGGTACAGAGTACAGAGCAATGACGAAAGGCAGCCCTCTCGTACGCGTGTAGCGGACTACCAGCCACGTGTAGCGGCGCGGAAGCTGCTTGTCTTACAGTAAAATCCGTGAGGATATATATTTCGCTGTCTGAGCGTAATTCGGAAAAGTAGCGGGAAGGATAGTGTGCACAGATCTCTCGCGGAGAGAAAGACTCGTTGGGGGGTCTGTAGAAGGTACGTGCTTGTATACACACTTATATGTATTTGTATGTAGGAAGGCTACGCGGCTCTTGTATGTATACATATATATAGAGAGAGAGATAGGCAGATACATTTATATATACACGCATATATGCAGTAGGCACGCGTGCTGTGCATGTACGTATGTATGCGTATATGTATATATAAGGAATGTACGCGATGTA
The DNA here is from genome assembly GCA_000727475.1 of Sarcocystis neurona. Taxonomy (NCBI): domain Eukaryota; phylum Apicomplexa; class Conoidasida; order Eucoccidiorida; family Sarcocystidae; genus Sarcocystis; species Sarcocystis neurona. Next base: position 2,046,840 of record KL647312.1, on the reverse strand, counting down.
CATATATATGTATATATGTGTGTATATGTATTTCAACGTTTGAAAGAAAATGTGTATTTACGCTCGGCGTTGCAAGTCCGTCTCAACCTGGACCTGAAAAGCCACGTTTCAGGCACGTTTCAGGAAACTGGGCACATTCTCTTTTCCTCAGATAAAGACACATTTACATGTTTTTTTTTTCTCTCACTCTGTGTCTCTCTCCATTTGTCGCTTTATGTAATGGCGACGGCGAAGGGAAAGCTTTTGTGAATTTCTGTTTTATTACGTAGACTCGCGTGTGTATTCCGTTCACAGACGTGCATGTGTTACGTGTTCACGTCCTGGCGTGTTTGTGACGGTATGCCAACGCAGTAGAAGGAGTAATATCTCGTTTTCTTCTTTGTGTATTGACTAGTGCCTACGCGTGCATATCGGTTTGAGAGAGAGAGATGATCGTATATAGGTGAGGTGATGTATACTAACTAATAAGTACATATTTCCATTGCACGTGAATAAGAACCTGCTCTCGATTCGTTTGCGCCTGTATTTGGCCGGGTGTGCGACAAACATCGGCAACTTCACAGGGACAGATCCCCGTGCTAATTCTTGAGATTTGCACACGGCGAAGAAACGAGGCCTGGACGGTGGACTTTTTCCACGTGTTATAAAAAGATCCTCAGCTGATGTCTCAGTAGATGACTGTCGATGTCCCCTCTACCTCGCAACCAATCGCTTTACTTCTCCACATCTGAAATGCACTGAGTGCACCCATCTACGCGCATAGACAGAAGACCGCTTCGTATCATCTGCACACACCTCACGAATATCTAAGTGTAGCGGAAGAAGAGCAGGGTCACTTCACACATGTGTAGTATTGCGTGTCTACGGGAAAACGATGGACACATTGTCTACGCACGTGTACTCTATCTAAGTACCCACCTGTATGAAGGTGGAGATTCGTTGTTCTGATGCGAAAGAACCGCTTGAGTCTATCTCTGCGTTTACGAGGAATCCGATACGAACACACTTTCGTCAGTAGGCAGATGCGAGAAGCTTTTGACAGTTAACACGTAGTTTGCATTCAGACTTCACAAACATCTAGAAGAAGACACCGCAGGCTCATATACTTTTGCTCGTTCACAGGCGTTCTTGTAAGATACAGTCCGATCTGCACACGGTAACATGTGAGAAACAGAACGGAGACACACAAGCGATCCTCTTGTTGTTGTTCTTTATTGGCACGGCATTGAAGACGGTGTACTACGTGGTGTAAGTGTCAGTCGTGAAGGGTTACCAGTTACAACAAGTCGTCTTGTACGAAGCGAACGCATGTATGCAGGAAGAGATCGTTCCTGGCACGTTGTAATCCTATTTGCAAAACGCATCAGTTTCTTTCATCATATAGAGCTGACACCAATGCAAACAACAAAGACATCCGCTGGGCACACCGTCCACTCGTGGAGGCGACGGTATCTCGTGGTGGACTAACTGAGTGTTTCCATAAACGCACGGACACGTGTAGACACGTAGTCGCAGAAATAGTGCATTGGGTCAGTATTCCGTTGCGTACGCGGCCAGCGAACATACTATGTATTTATGTGTATATCTTGTTAGTTAAATGTGTCATACGTACTATTTTTACATTTATTTGTGTACAGTGTTTGGAAAATGGAGGAAGGACAGGAATCCTTGGAGAGAATTCGACACTTAATAAGCTGCCGATACTGTCTCTGTTGTTCTGCTTAAGCCAGGATGTGCAGACGTTCCACGCAGGCAACGGATTTGGAAGTCGAAGCAGTAAATCCACTTCAATTTTTCGTGTCGACACATCTGGCCGCATTTGTTATCCTTTGGCGGGGTCCTTCGTCTGGCCGTGGCATGGTTCACGCTGTTCCTTAAGTGAGCAGTTCTTCCCTATTTCGTGGTTGTTTCCTTCGGCATGCAAATAATGCTGGCCGTTTCCGCAGGAAGTCCTCTGGTCATTCACTGCTGTAGTAAGAAGTAAGATTAGCCGCATCCTGTCAGTATCTGTGTAAGGACAGACGTGCGCAGATTCTGAACCTCCTATCAGGAGGCTAACGAACTGGGATAACAACAGCAAGCTGGAAATTGTTGGCACACGGAAGTGGTTAGCGAACATCGTCGTAATTTTCTGCGGCAGAATGCCTTCGTGGTGACTGTTACGCTCAGCAGAGAGCGCCGATACAGCGAAAGAGATCCGCCCATGTGAATGCACAGGTCCGCGTCCTTGTGTGTAAGCAGCCCAGATGAACATCACCGGCTAGACGCGTGATTTCGCTTAACGTGCACTGTTGGCGTGGCTACAAAATTTGACCGCTTAGTCGACGTCTCCTTCTGTCAAGGTTACTCGGCTTTGAACGAGACCCTGAGGAACACAAGGCTGGGCTGAGAGAATCCTGACGCAACCAATGGCGTAGACATCTGAGGTGACCGGTTTCCTCAATAAAGTGTACAAGTGGTAAAGAACATGCCATGCAGAGTCACTGAAAACTCGTATGTACGGTAGTAAGCGGCTCCTCCGTCGGTCCAATCAGTGTGTTGTGTCGAATTCTCGGTGCACGAAATGCCATGCGCTGGATCAGCACGGAGTGAGCCGCGTTTTCAAAAGCAGGTGTTCCTCTGTTCGGCTCACCCGCCTGCATCCTACTGTCGTAGGTTCGATTCCCTCCGCCGTATTTGTCTTCCACGTCGACTTCTTTGTCCTTTTGACCTTCTCCTCTGAGCTTGTCTTCATCTTGTCTGCTGGACTTAGCCATTCAACTTAGTGGCAGGTGCTAGCGTATGCCCTCGGAGATCATGAGAATCCGCTATATACAGCTAGTGTAGATGAACGCATGTATATACTTTATGATAAAGACGATTGTACTGATGTATTTATGGATCGCGAGGCAACAAGAAAAAGAGCGACGGAAAAGGACGAGAAAATCCCTCTAGTTCCAATTTTTTTGGGTGGTTTGGACGCATCACTGCACTGCGTGTCTCTTTCATAATGCTCGAAGTCACACGCTGTTCGCTGTAAAGAGTTTTGTCTGACGTATGTGACAATGCTGACACCGAAAGACTGTGTATGCTACGCATTACGTTGCACCGTGATCGGGTCGACTCCACGTGTCAGGAAACAGTTGACATACGTAGATTAGTAGCCGTGATGCACGTGAAATACATTCTAACCGGTTGTACCTCGATACATTTATCGAGACACGTGTGTGGAGAAACAGAAACATATGTGCGTACGTGTGTATCCATACATATGTATATGCGTACGATTGTATACGGTGCAGAAGAGAAACACCCAGAATGAGCGTCTACGAGAACATGCATTTGCGCGAGAGTAGAGTCTAGTTCTACGTGTACAACTGCATAAGCTCTTCGCTACGTCCGCCTTCGTCCAGGTCTCTTCAGCTAACTCGCCTGACCCCCTCTCAACCGCTGCCTGGTTTGTTTCGTTGCTGTCGATATTGTCGCTGCAGCATTCGTCTTCTGACTACTGCTGCTGCCAGTGCTGCAAACGTTGCGATTTGTAAAGGGGCGGCTGGTTCTGCGTCGCCTAAGTTGACAGAGCTGCTGTCGTTGGACTGGGCGTCCGCGTACTGTTGAGGCTGCCTGACATTTTGGAAAACGCATCAGATTTGAAAGCTTGCTCGAAGGTGTGGCATGGAAGAAGCACGTGGAAGCCCCCTCTTGCGTATTAGAGTAGGAGGTGCCCCATCTGTAATAGACCGTAGAGAATGCTTTTGCAGAGCTGCTGATGGACAAACATCAGTAGCAGCATTTCTCTTTCTTGAGACCAGCGCCAATGGCCGTAGCGTCGGCAATATCTCATCGTTTACGTACGTGGAACGTGAGTACCTTGGCTCCCCCGGTGATAAATTTCCAGGCACTTTTCTGCAGTGCTGTGAACTCGGCGTGTCTCCGGGCAGGTGGCGGTTCCGCCCGTCTCCTATCAATTGCTGCGCCGTACTATGCAGTCTCTGTAAACCCACACTCTGCTGTGGCCCGTGACTACCGGACGACGTGCTGATGCAAGCAGACGTAGTCGGTTTCACAGAATTCACGTCGGCGTGCAAGTTTTGCGCTGCATGACTGGCGACAGGGCAGCCGCTGGAAGATGCTGTAATGCTTCTTCTGTCCGGTGACCGCGTTGCCGTTCTTTTCAGGGGGCACACTGAAGAAATTTCCGGCATTACAAGAAGCACGCTGGTGTCCTTACAGATGTCGCTGCTGTAAGCGCTTTTAACGGGCATGTCGCTTGCGCTGCAGTTGCCCTTCGAACGCTGCTGCGAATGAGGTCGCTCGAACTGCAACCACAGAGGTGGTGCGAGAAGGTTGGCAGCATCAGGAGTTGTCACCACTGCTGTGCGTTTACATGCAAGTTCATGAGCAATGGCCACGTCAAACACGTCTGGCGAAATACCAGCCTGGGGACCTACACACCGGCGAGCTGCGGCTCGTGCTTGTACGGCGATGCGTGCTGCTGCCGCTGCTGTTGCGCTCTCTGTTGTACGCGACGACCGCTGCTCTGGAAATGAAGACGAGCCCGGGGCAGCCTGCAGAGACGCCGGCCACTCTGCACACCGGCTTTGTGACTTGTGTTTGCGTGAGGTCTTCGTAGAAGTGACAACGTTCTCTCCTTTTATAATCTGGCCCACAGCAGAAACGATTTGTGGCAAACTTCGTTTCTGTGCCAGAGAGTCGCGCCGTTGGTAACATGTGTTCTCAGGAGGTGCTGTCCGCCTATTCTTGAATGCCTCCAAAACAGTCGATTCCAATGCAGCGACAGGTTTCCTGAGCAACGCTGTTGCAGCCACAGGCTGCTGTGCGTGCCGTATCCCATCGTCGGCCTTACAAAAGGGCAGAACAGGAGTTTTGTAACGTTGTGATTGCGCGGCAGCTAATGCTGTCCGGTGACGTTTTCCCTTATTTGTCTTTTTCAGACAGTGGTGTGCTGCCGCAGAAAAACAGATGCCTGCAGTCTTTGTTGGTGCTACGTGGTGGACTGTGCAGTGACTAGTAGATGACGGTAAGAAGGAACAAGAAGATGACGAATGCGATGCGCGAGAGCGACCACAAACAAAGGACACGGTCTGCTGTTGTTGCTCTTCCCCCCAGGGGGAGTCCTGGTCGGAAGAAGAAGCAAAGCGCTTCTTCTTGCAAATTCCGGTAAAGGAGAGAAACCGAGAGTCTCCCGCAGCCGCCAGTAAGAAGGAAATTTCTTTGTCGTACAAACGAGCGCGAGCCTTGCGAAGGCGCGAGTGGATATGCTGAAGCGCTCTAAAACGCTTGCTGATTTCATTCTGGGTACCGTCTATAGTATCCATGAGGGGTTTGACTTCGTTCAAAGCTAAGGAGACGCGAAAAGTAATTAAAATTAGGACGCTTCCGTGACGGTCTCTTGCACCTGTGGAAAGCTGCTTGATGGGAGGCCGGAGTCCTGACGGCTAGCCAGCGTCCATCTCGAAAGGTTGTGGAAGTGAGGTAGTAGAATGGGTGACAGCACAGCTTTTCGTACAGGAACGAGGGCATGATCACGGATAACAGATCCGCTCTGGGGTGACGGAGTACAGGGCTCCGGAACCCTGCGCAGGCTGTAGGAGGGGCTATACCTACACATCCATATATGGAACTGCAAACTATATACACTCATGCGTGCTTCATACACACAAGATATATGCACCACCCGGTGCTCCCCGTGTAATTTCAAAGGCTTCGTACGCAATATTCGTTTTAATAAGCATCTAACTCAGATTAGGGGAAAGACATGCAGAGGCTCTTGTGGTGCGGAGGGAACAAACCGTTGGAAAGTCTGCTTGCAAACAAATTACGTCGTTCGGTATCGACTACTCGGTCCCCTCTTTTCAATTGCCCAGGCAAAAGACAATAGTTGCAGACACCTGGATGTTTGCGATGCTGGTCTCAAAAGGCTGCTCTCCTAGGCTTGCAATGCCGCCCTCTTGCTGAAGACCTGTGAAACGTGTGGCGGTAAACATCACGAAGTAAATATTTGAATGTGTCGAAAAGTGCGCTGGCACTGCAGACGCCACTTCATACCTGTGATATTGTGCAACTAGATCAAAAAGTAGGCACCTGAACGTCTTGTTGAATTAAAACCTGGGGTTGTTATTCGACAGGCTGAGAGGCGTCAAAGTTTTTTACTTCCACGTGGTCAAGGGAGTTACCAACTACGAAATCGAATGGCTTCGAGTGCGGCAGGTTTTGCGTGAGTCAAACCACCCCACACGCCTTCCGCTGTACACATGTGACAACATGTGTAACAGGAGTGTGAGGTGCGCGACAGCACGATTCAGACCGGGAGACGAATGCCAGTCACGGTCATTACCTGTGCACACTTGCTGCTATCTAGTCCCACAGCATCTGCTGACGGCATTTTGGAGAGGGTTTCCACGTCAGCTCAGCCCTCGTCACCGGATGTACGGCATTTGGCTAGCAAGAAATTCTGTACGTCGGACATGTGCTACGGTGGTCGTGCACCGACCCTCCAAGCGAAGGGGGACCTTCTTCTCGTCATGCTTCTATGGGGAATATGGTTAATCAAAGGGAAGAACCGCAAGCAAAATGGAGAATCAGGGACTGACTCGACGAATTTGACTGCGTGAATATACGTCGCCACTGGCGCTTCAGCCTTTCGGTCGGCTGCGACTGGTTTCGGAAATCCTTTAGTGCTACACAATGCACTGAGACAGGTACAGTTAGTGCCTCGCTCTTGAAGGGTAAAGCATTGAAGATCCGGATGGTGAACGATAGAGAGAGAAACGCTTTTTGGTTGCAAACAACGTTCGTAGACATTGACACATTCCGAAAGCCCCAAAGCGCCCCACAGCCACACAAGATCCCGAAAGTATAACAGAGAGGAGACACTGTGACTCACAGAGGAGGTACTTCAAGATGAGGCAGAGGAAAAGAATCTAGGGGAGCGAAAAGGCGCAGTGAATATTCAGACAAGTAATAAATGTGTAGACGTTTGTGCCTGACGCTGATTCTTCCACTTTTGCCATTTCAGTCAGCGCGTGTAAGTACTGCCTCGCTGGGGCAAACACCACTGACTACAGAAGAGATCAATATGGTGGCCATTTAGCTTTGACAGTGACTTCCGAATACGACCGCTGTTTTTCTCCTCCAGAAGGAATGCATTAGGTGCTACGTCGAAGCTACCGTGTTTCGTAGCTCACTGCGTTTAAAATAACAGGCCAGACGGCGGCAAAATTTTCCACAGTGACAGTTCTACAGCTACCCATTGAATACACCACTGTGTTATCTGTGTGTCACGTGTGCATAGATTTACTCTATACAGCTACATCGTGCAGGGTGCTTCTGCGAAGAGAAGTGCACGTGCTTCACGTTCATCGACCAGCACAATATTATATTCATGTTCTCTACGCCAGAATGAAAATTGGCGTCCGTATTGCCAAATGTGACGGGCACAACTGATAAGAACTGCGGCTATGCTTGTTCCTCAGGACGTCTCTGGAGAGCTCTGTGCAGTTTGTATATAGCCGCTTGAAAAGGTGCAACACTGCTCTGTATAGGGCCCCAGTAAGCAAGGATAGCGCTTTTATGGACGCCGACACGCGTGCTAAGATATGAAAGCACGTACACGGCAACGGATAGGCACCTGCAGAGACACTTGCGTCCATGCCTGAGGACACACGGGCGGTGCATTTAGCACTTGCAGGCTCAAGCACGCATACGTGGGTTCACGGTCGCACGACTTCGTGAGACCTGAAAACCTCTATCTGCATGATGCATACGGGCTTTGATGTGGTACAGTCGTTAACAAACAAAGAGTGCACCCTCTCTTTTTTCCCAACGCTAAAGTAAACGCGCACCGATTTCTCCGAGGTGCGGTCCATTGACTTTTAGAGCAGACGTCAATACTGAGTTGTGTAAGCAAAATGAGCAGAAGCATCGTCCAGGTGTTCGAAGAATATCAAAAAGCCCGCGTCCACTTTGTCCAAACAATAGCGGACCTCTCCTCAAGGGCGCAGAACATTGAAACGCTGTATGGGGCAGGTGCGCCTTCAGTTATTCAAAGAGCACCGTAAATTGAGCACAGTAGACTTGATAAACTTTTTCACACGCCTGAGGCCACGGCGAGCATGCGTTCACAACTTGTTGGTGGATGTACAGCTTGTTCTCTGCCCAGTTCACCTCTAATTTCTTCACCGGGTACACGGGCTCGAGTGTGTTTCAGCAGCTTGTCTGTGTCGCTGTCAGCCAATATACAAACACAATTTGTCGATACGCACAGGACGCGAAATACGGCTGCGTTGCAGATTTATGACGTATGAATGTGCGTATGTGTGCACGTGTATGCATATGCACATATATAGTTTTGCAACTTACTGGCGGAAGTTTAGTACCTGTGAAGAATCCTATGCACCCATCCAGTATACGTCTGCCTTCATAAAACTGCAACGGCTACGTTGCAGTCACATCGCAGTTTTGCGATGTAAAAGTCCATGCTAACGAGTGTACAGAAGTGTGCGTACACAAATGCATATATATGTCTGTACGTTTACATTTAGTAGTCCAGCTTACTCGCGCAAGTGTTGTATATGTACAGGATACTTCACATACTCTCAATGTAAGTTTGCTTTTTGCGCTTTCTATACATATCCCGAGACAAGTAATCGTTTAGACACCGGTGCTGGGTACACATTGCTTGTTGCAGTGGAGAGGGTAGCGTAAACGTGAAATAAAGGTAGACCCACGAACGGAAGTGCAAATGCTTGAGAACTTGTCAAACCAAAGTTCAATGACGCTCTTTCAGGTGAAGGACCAAAAGGTAATAAAAAAAACCCAGTGGACCCACTGGCAAGTGCATCGTGGAGTTTAGTTAAGACTTTGATACAGTTTCAGGATTCCATGGGCAGTCGCTCGCGGCTGCAGCCAGCTACATTGTTTTTTCATCTTCTTTTCACACAACGCCTCCTGTGTCTGTTGGCCATGTGTCTAGCTGTGTCATTTTAGTAGTTCCAGGAAGTAACGGTCCTTCAACGTTGAACCATTGTGATGCGGCTCCTCCTGTGCCCGTTGTATGAAGCTGCGTTTTGAGACGTGTTCTTTCCCTGGTGACAGGCGTTCCAATGCAGACTATGATTGTACGGTGTACTGATGGTCTACGGTGGGGTTTACACGCATGCAAGAGAGTGAACAGATCAATGTCTCACAGTTGTGGGTTCAACGAGGAGGAGGTGTTTTTAAGGTTGCTGGCGAAAGCATCATCTCCGAGAAGTGCTCCGTATTCTGTGGCTGTACGCAGGGGTCATGTCGCTGCTGAGGCCCCTGCTCCTGGACAACGTCCCCAGCATTCAACAAACCGCGGCGCTGGCGTTGGGACGCCTCGCGAGTCATAGTGAAGAACTAGCACAGGAAGTGGTTACCCAAGAAATTCTGCCGCAGCTTGCCCACTCAGTTGCTCAGCAAAACGTAAAACGCTCACGCTCCACCCCACCAGCTGTGGACAGCCATACACGATTGTACTACATGCAGAGCACGAGAGGCTACATTCTTTGAGTGCGTGCATATACCGACGGAAACATATGCAGTCAGCCACGTGTGCACACGGCAGGACGCAGACGTGATTGTGAACGTTCAAATGAACGAGTAGTCCTCTACGTGCGCCCACAAAAGAGCATATACCTAATGGTGTTGGCGGGCGCGACTCTGTCTGACTTTAACTGGTAACCCCCCGCATATTTATGCATTTGTTCCTTTGCATCCATCAGTACGTCAACGTACACAGGTGCAAACGCCGCTTGGGGGTCTGCACCTCAGCTCCTTGCAGAAAAAGTTTGATTTTACCTAAGCTAAGTAGACGTGTTTATCACAAGGTATGAGACAGCTTATACTGAAGCAAGAGGAGACGTGAGCAGCCAGTAGCCCCATTGTAGTTTCCGCCGAGCTACGTCTTAGTATGGCGGGCTGGACAGCAACACTATTAACATTTTTCACAGAAGATGCTGGCGCCGGTAGAGCGCTTCAGATCTCTGCTGCACGAGGCATCTGTGACCCGCCAATTCTTAAAAAAGATCAATAGATCTGAAACTGTTCTCCCGTTATAATAATGCTATATCAGATGTAGGGAGGATAAAGCCTGCCGTGTCAATGTGGCAGTTCACAGCATGGGACAGGTATAAGCTTTCCCAACCGTGTTTCTAGACCAGACAGCATGCTTTTCTGCGTCTTTGCAAACGTTTTTCCTGCACGTCTGGAGTACGGAAAATGCGCCTCCTCCATTAGGTGGGAAAGAGGGTACTTTTTCCGCAGCAAGTGTTGACTTGCGTAACCGTAAGTATCCATAGACGTGTGTAGCGACAGCTCTAACGGTCAGTACACAGTGGGTGTGGGACGCCTACAGAAGGCAGTGAATCTCTCTAGGAAAGGAAGGCTTCGCAGCGCGGTGAACACAGGTCTCACTGGAGAGCTAGCTCATTTTTTCAGGGCACGTTGAATTTGGAAAACTTTTTTACCGTTGCACACTGAAAGCTTCAGCTTTGCAGATGTACCTTAACTGTGTAGGAGCGCGTTTTTCCCTGGCTGAGCAGTGGGATGCACTTTAATGCCTACACGTGCGCATAGGTTCCCATGCCCACACACACGTGTACATACACGTGTACATCTGGATGATACATACGTGAGTGGTGAGAACCACAGGTATCAGGACACTACTTTAGTACCAGGACATTCCAGCTCTCACGTCTTCATGCTCCCTAAAAAATTATTGTGGTGTGACACATCGTGTACGTAGGGCTATTTGTTAAGCAGTGTGTTGACACCGGCACTGTGTAAGCGGCCGTATGACTGTGTAGGAATCTCTATGTGTGTACAGGTACACTGCTTTTATAAGGACACGAACCCTTGTACTTCATAATAATCACCAGATACAATACGCTCTCGTCACTGGAAGCGTAAAAGCAGTCAGTATATCACAATTTCTCTTTTGTGTACGCGGTTGCATGTGCAGCGGTTTTACAAGCGGTCAGCAGCGTTTGTGATACGAGCCATCTCGAAGCACTCCCCCGAATTGGCCCAGGTATGTCACGAGTTCCATATTCGATTTCAAATGCCAGATGTTGTCTCCTGCGTGGTGAGCTGAGCCGCTCGCAATGACTTCGTACACAGTTCAACACAAAAGAGTATAATGGTGGTTCACCGGGCTACTGCTGCCTTACAGATATGGTTTAAAGTAGTTCAAGCATGCCTCTGCGTGTGTACGTATGCGCATATGTGGGTAAGTTTCCCCCCCAAGGTGCTTCGCATTCTTCGCTACGTTAGTCGCCAGAATAGATCACGTGGGTGCGATAGACTAGATTTCTGCCTCGGCGAACACGCAGCACTGTGGCGAAGGCGTGGGTCTACTTCTTAGTCCCCTTGTGCACGCCGCTGTACGTCAACGTGCTACAGAAGCGTCGTAGGGCTTCCGCTGAATGTTAGCGGTACTGCGTCGGAATCGTTGCCATCGCTCATAGAAGTCGCCGACGCCATTTCCTTTGGAACACCTGCAATGCGGAATTTCAGGCAGTTGTTGACAGTGGCTCCTTGGAAGCTTTGACAACATGCCTCGAAGAGTTCGATCCGCAAGTGAAGGAGTCAGCTGCTTGGGCGATAGGTAAAGATCACGGCAGTACGTTTGACGTTCTGAAAACAACTGATTCGTCACAAGAGCGTGTATTCTTTAATAAAGTTTGGTATTCACGCAGGTTAGTTTTACACGAACTCTTCTCGCGCAGCATCTAGCTACACTAGTGCTAGTATCTCGAACCAGGTTGCACGAAGTACGCACAACGAAATACATGTATAAAGGCGCGTATGTCATTTCACAAGTACGTGTCACAATGATTACAACACCGCGCGCTGGACCACCAGTGCTGCAGTTCAAAACCGGAAATAAGACCTCTTTTACCAGGTTGCATCTTCTGGTGCTGAAGCGCTCCTGCACATTCCGACTTGTGAACTATCCCTTGCACGTACACCTGCAGCCTCACCTTTGCTCAGTTCACAACAAAACGCTCTACTAGAAACACAGCAGGTCACACTTCATTTCCTTCTTTTCCGTGCGCATAAGGGGGTAGGAAGACAACAGTCCTCTGCTCTGCTGGCGAAGAAACAGTAGTAATCTCGTTCGTAGACAGATGCACGCGCATACTAGCCTCGAGACGACACCCTAGGAGCCGAAGTACGGCTGCGCAGGTAAACCGTCGAATATTCAGCGCGACCGAGACCGCAGATGGGCTTCACGCTTTGGTGATTTGATTGCTAACTTACTTGTGTTAGTTCTGCTGCACGGGTTCGCTGAAACAAGGTTAAAAACCTTTATCAAATGGCCCCGATCGCCATCCTTAGTAGTCCACCACCGTGTCGTTTATCCAGCCATTTGTCGCAAGAAGTATATATGCATTGCAACTGTCTTTGCAAAAATAATGTCTACTTGTAGAACCCTCTCCGTTAGATAGCTGTATCGTAGTATGGATGCACGAGTTTCCTCGGCGCATCAAGCGCACTACTTCTCTGCTGTGCCACAGATTCTCTCTGAAATGAAATCTCGAAGTGCACTGTGTTGCAGCTGTTCAACTGGGTATGCAAAACTTAACGTAGCTGTCCCTCTGCGTCTGTGTACACGTATTACCACGTCTTTTATCCTCTAAGAGTAGTGCTTGTCGGCCACCGCAGGTTATATCGCTCGGCACTCAGAGGGCCTGGCTCAAGCAGTAGTAGATTCCGGCGCAGTGCCGTTATTAGTGCTTTGCTTTCAAGAGCCCGAGTTGCCGCTACGTCGCATCTCTGCGTCCGCTCTGAGCGACATAGCAAAACACTCGCCAGAATTAGCTCAAGTAAGCGAATAGGAAGAGGTCGTGAGGGGTGCGTCAGAGCAAGCCTGTGTACACATGCAAATCATCGTGTTGGTCCGTTGGAGCTGTGACTTTACATTTTCGCATGGCTACTCCGAAAGGACACTTGCCTGGCATTTCTGCACAGAACCGGTTGCTGCATGGCACATCATGGTAAAAGAGTACCAATGTGGGTCGATTTACATTGATGTCTACTGATACCTACTGATACAAAATATCGTACAACCACACTGATGCGAGGATCATCACTTTACCCGTGTTTCCTCGTCTCTGTAAGTCTTTTCCCGGAAAGCTTTACTTCGTATTGCGGCGAGGCTACGAAAAAAATGTAGGTACACCACACGATGCACACAAGGAGAATTTTTCAGTCGGCGTGGACTCTAAAAGTTGTATTTGATGTATTCGGTTTAGATATAACGGAATAGTGCTACAAAATTATATCTTAAACATGCGAACTGTGGCTTGTGCAAATGAACGGATACAGGACCACATCGGTAGGTCGGTCTTACACCACTTCTAGAATTGTATAGGGGATACAAATTTTATAGGCCCTTCGCACTCTGTCGTCCTTCAGTGCCTCCTTCTGTTTAACAAAATTGTGTGGAGGGGCTGCCACCTGCACGATTCTACAAGCACCAACGTTTATGCTGTGCTGTTCGAGGTAAAATCAACTTATACCGTACAGTCGGACGTTTGTAGCAGATGCGCGAAGTCGCCCACGCGGTTGTGGGCTAGTCCTGTGTCCTGCACCGAAGATCACCCATGTTCATTTTAGCTCGTTTTCACGGACGGCACTGCTACCGCAGCCCTGTACCATTTCCTGGATAAGCTGCAAAGGCAGACGCGTACACGCTCGTCCTCACACGTACACTTACGCACAGACAAACACATTTTCAATTCTGTAGAGCTGGGCACAAGCAGTTTGCTTTGTGAAAGTGTGCGCGTATGAGAAATATTTGTTTTTTCTTCGTGGCACTTCTGAATCTCGATGTGCCGACACCTATTTTCATGCGTGTGCGTGCACAGTTGTTGCGCTATGCCGTGCAGGTCGTTTGTGACGTGGGGGCTGTGCCTCTTCTGGCGAAGGAGATCGCACACACGGATGCTGCATTAAAGCGACAGGTAGAGCGCGTAGAAGTGCACCCGTGTCAGAGTCATGTTCAGCTGCTTTGTCTCGTCGCCACTCGGCCACGAGAGTAGAAGAAAGTTTCAAAGACACCTCGTGCACAAGTGTGCCCGTGTGAGTGCACGCACACAGTATCCTTCCCCAAGGGTTTCGCCTACAGCAACACAGGACAGGGTCTTCTCCACCGGGGATTGCCACTGCCAGAGGACTGTGACCCAAGACGGACGGCGAGGCATGTTTCTGTGAACAAATATTATACGTATGTCCATCTTATCTGCGGTGTCGTATCTATATAGGTATCCACATTCAATGGCACTGTCTTCACATGACACATGCAGGCGTTTCACGTGTTCTGGCTTCGAGTGCCGCAGAATTTTGTAGAGTCGTCTACGTTTGCACGCACAAACATGCACTACCGTATGTATTCATTCATGCACACAACTAAGTCAAGACGCTCACGCATGAAGATAGATCCATGGACACATCGTTGGAGTACTGTCTTGAACTAGTGATACACGCGGCCAGTGTGACCTTGTCTCTCCGCACGATCCCCTAACACATTGCACGGTAGTTCCTGAGGCGTTTCCAAAAGCAGTCTCAGGAGATGAGGCTGTCTGCTGAATCCAAACTCCTCACCCACCTTGCTGCTGGAGCTACTGCTGCGTTGGTGGGTCGCCATCTTTCTGACTGCAGTGGGTTTGCTACCATTCTGATGCTATAACAAGTGAGGTGGCAGCCTACGCTGTTGTGCTCCACTGCAGGTGTGCGCCTGCCTCTCGAAAATAGCCACACACTCCGTCGACCTTGCTGAGGTACGTCCAGACCCTTAGTGTCTACAGTTGTACACAGAACGCACTCGCACCAGTGCAGCATGCGGAAGTTCAACACTTGACCCGTAACTTGTACAAGTAAGTAACTCCTTAATCACATCCGCAGTCGTATAGGCTCACAGCTTGTACACGCCCGCATATTCGCTGCAACGGCCACAGTTCAGAAGGAAAAGAGATACGTTTGACGGTGGGTATCTTCGTGCGTGCTTGAAGCGGTGACAAGGAGAGAATCTCTCCTGCGTGCATCTACACGACTGCACTGCGCCTGGACCAGTGTAAACCTTGCCGAAAGGCTACACCACCACTCAACTTGATACCTACACTACAACAGCTTCTCGTGCAAATGCGCCCGGGGGGCATATTGAGTCGTCCTTTGTACACGCGGAGGCTGAAGAAAAGAGCACGAGGTTTAGTCGAAAGCATTCTCATAGCAGGGAGCTTTGGGGATGACCGTCTGTTCTTCTAGGTGGTTGTGGAGGCGGAAATCTTCCCCAAAATTCTCCACTGTTTGAAGGACCCGGACGAGGTCGTCAGGTCAGTGTAGAGCTGCACCGCGCAAGCGTGCTGAGTAGCTCCGAACCGGTGGGGCTGAAGATTAGGCCAGTTCGCCAGAGACCAGAAGATCACGGAAATAGCTGAATTATCCCGTAAAGCGCTACCTTACTGCGTTTGCCACAATCTTCGGCACAGTTCTCACTCGAGCGCCTCAGATTCCATTTCGGACACAGTTTGTGACAAGACTGACCGAACGGCTTGCAATGAAACTGCCTTAACATTTTCTGGTTTTTTCATTTCCTGTATGGAGCAGGAAAAATGCCGCAACATGCATTAGAGAGGTAGTGCGTCACACACAAGATCTGGCGAAGTTTGTAGTGAACGCCGGTAAGACTTCGTCTTGACTGCAAATGGGTGAATAGTGCCAGAGCTTCGTGCTTACGTGGACACGGAGATAGGCTTTTGTTTTACACACTTCCATATCCCAGCTTTGTACGTTACAAGAGTTGGTTGACACACGTAGACGCCTACTGACTTGGTCAACATCCCACAGCTAAGGACAAAAACAGAGCGCCCCTTTCGAAGGGCTCTCGAAAGAAATACACATAAAAGTGCACCTGAGCAGCTCAAATCTGATGTAGGCGTGGAGCACCGTGATATAACGTCATTGGGGACGAAGCACTAATGTGTGGTATGGCACACCAACAACGATATAGGCAGTGGGTCACGGGTGAACACAAAAAGAAAATCTAGGCTGTTGCTTTGGTCGTGTAGTCAGCTGCATGCTTACTATTAAGAAGTCACGCTGAAAGTGCGCCCTATGTGTCCATTTATACGTTCGTCTCCAGAAACTTCCACGGGGGTGGACACATTTTGGTTTGTCTACGAGCGAACTCTGCAAAGGTGTGGTGGACACTGGGGACGCGGGTACTTGTATCTATGAACTGAATGTTGCATAGCGGTTCCCAGGTGAATATTGAGCAGTCAGGCCTGACGAGACCACCAAAATGCACGAACGTGGCAATTATTGTGGTGTGTCGCTCTACAGGAGGCGTCGCCGCACTTGTTGACAACATTACCGACGCAAAAGGAAACAATAGGTATGCAGAGCGTGGTGAATAAGTACATACTTTCGTACTCACCAACTAAACGCTGGTCTGCGTAGCGTAGTACTGCTGCTGCTTGTGTGGAGGCGAATTGTACTGGAGCGGCTGCCGCCCTCAGGCTGCGCTAAGTAGCACGGGCTTCTAACTCTATCCCTTCGCCATCCTATTGCGGACACAGGGTTATACGCGCAGGTGCCTCCTGCTTTCTTCGACACCCAAATACATTTGTGGAGCACAGTTACATCATTACAACCTCGTCTCAAACAGAGAAGGATGACGTACACATGCGTGTGTGTCTCACTGACGTAGCAGAATGTACCGCCGCACTGTAAAAGCCCCGAAGGTGTACCCACGTGTCTCCGGGTCCGATGTTGGGTCTTCCGTAGGTGTTGTGATACGTCGAGGCACTCGTATATCTTTGATATCTATAGTCACTCAGCGGATAGCCTGGCTCTGGTCCGATGTGTATTTACAAAGGTGTCACAGAAAAAGGAAAACTGCATCACGTCATCATATATCGGTCTCTGCTCCGCGAACGTTGGAGGCTGCCTACGCGTACTATAAAAGAAAGACGAAAGTACACCATAACTATGGTGCTTGACGTGCGTTTTCTTCTCTGTTTCTCCGCGTCAGGTATGTATATAAAGCTGCCTGTGATATCTATGTAGATCTACGTGACTATTAGTTTTCCTATATATACATATATATGTATATGCAACATTGTGGTACACCGATTGGGCTTAGCTTTCCCCTCAGCAGCAGTGTACAGGCGCCAGACCTACACTTGATATATGAGTATCTTGCACACACATATATAAATTGACGCAGGCTACCCGGTATAATGGCGCTCGGGTACATCGCAGCCTTTTCCGAAACATTAGCGCTGGCCATTATCGTTTCAAAAGGGATTCCGCCGCTCAAGCAAGCACTTGTTGAAGAGCCTGAAGATCACATAAAAGCTGCAGCGGCCTGGTGAGTACACAATTCTTCTGTGTGCGTGTCTTCGAAATACTGACGTGCAAGTTCCTGATTAACATTTTAAGGTGTGTGTGTACGTGTACAGAACGAAGGTAGCACAGTCTGTTTGGGTGAGTGACGGCACTTAGTGTGGCAGCAGCCTACGTGCACTTGGCCCGTTCCTTATATGCGGTGCTATCACGCCCCCTTGCACAGTTATTCTGTGTAGTGTGGTGCCATATGACACTTCGAGGTACGCGTGTAATATGTTACACATATGCAGGTGTTTATATGTGCTTTCATTTCTAGATCTGCACTAGGGGCAGACAAACTTCTACGTGTCGGCAGTATTGCATGTGCCGCGAAGCACGCTTTGCACGTAGTGTCTACACGGCCAATTATTCAAGGGAATAGTCCCGAGACGCGGCCATTTAGAAGAGTGCATACATTGGAACCGCATGTGGGCTGATCTTCGCCGCCAGTGGGATGGCGTATAGATCATTTTGCGTGCACCTGTACAGGTGAGACGTCCATAGTTGCAACTGATATGCAGACGTAGCTGTCCAGACGTACGGCTAGATACACACATAATCAGAGCGCCCGATATTCATGCAAGAAATGTTTTTAGTGGACTACATGCCATAGGAGCACGCGCTTTTTCACCGAGACGAGCGGAAGTGAGATTCGACCCATCGAAAACGAACTAATCAACGTTTGCGTTGCAACATTGCTGAGCGGTTATTTGTATCGCTACCAGGGTATTTGTGTTACTGAACATACGTCTTACGTAGTAGCGAGTACGTCTGCATGAAGTACGCGTTGATGCCGCTTTGCAGGCCCATTGACTAAGTGCACACGGGTGAGTAGAGGGCAATTCCTGGTGAACGTGTGCAGGAGGACACTTTACGAACGTGCAGCCTTTCTCAACTAGTGAATTTAATGCGATTGAATACGCGGGACTGCATACGCTTCTTTGCAGTGGCACGAGGACCACCGCCTGCGTGAAAGAATACTAGTACGGCGTCAACATCTGCGCGGGTGCCCCGTAGGGTGGGAGCTGCCCAAGCACCTTCCACAGTCAACAGGAGACAGCTGCGCCTGAGACGAAATGTCTCAGAATATGAAACGCTATTTTGTTTTATGCGATGCATGAGTGCGGGTTTTTTCAGGACGTTAGGGCAGGTGGGAAGACACACCCCAGATCACGCCATGGCGGTCGCTGAAGCAGATATTCTTCGCAAGTAAGAAGTCGTACACTTTAAGCGCATGTTCTGGGAGTTCGGGCGCCTTGCCTTTTTTCCGTTAGAGATAGTCTGTAAACGGAATCGTGCTAGTTTCTGTCGTTTGTGTATATGTGCGAAGTGTATCGTAAGCACATGAATATGCATACATTTGTCTTTATATTTATATACAAATACCGCTGAGGTGTTACGGGGTTTTACAACCTTGTCAGTCAGGATGTGGAAATTGACCCGCAAATGACTGTGTGTCAGCAAAATTGAGATTGAACGCACGGCTTCGCGGGCTTATCAGCGATGCTCTGCGGAGACTGTGGGCACGGCTCACAGCAGTGCTTTTTCGGCATGCACGCACACTGATACGCTAATTACACACGTGTATGCGCTGTGAAATTCATACGCGTATTAAACAGGTTTGCTGCCACGGGCGCGGGTACGCGCCGATTTACTTTTGATAATATGAAAACCACGTTAATCTCGCTTCCGTTTAGGTTGACTTTGTTTTCCGTGTAACGTCTCTTCAGACTTCTTATAGTGCACTTGGATGCGAAAGCAAGCGACGACCTGCAAACCAAGACCAAACGGGCGCTGAAGGTAAGGTGTGGACTCCTTTCATAACCAGAAGGCGGCGTTGAAAGTCTCCTGCGTGTGGTGCAGGGAACAGTTATCACGCAACTATGTGCGTCTGTGGATAGATTTTCAGTCAGACACAAAGTGCTGCTTCAAGAGGGAAACTCTGCTTACAAAGAACAATTGCTGCTGAACAATTCACCAGACCTGTGTGCACAACAACACGAGTGGTCTACAACTTCTCGTCCATACATCGTAGACACGAAAGAGTCGCGTGCGTTTCTACACGAACGAGAATACCAACAAAGCAATGCATGTTTCTTGTGTTTATGTGTTTGCGTATACGGTAGCAAGCAGAGAGAGACAGCGGCGGAGTCGTGACCATATGTCGAGACACCAGCGAACGCCTAGGACTCATATTTTTGGACGTTCCCTTCGTTTACGTCGGGCCATTTGAACGACCTACACTCAGACCGTAGTTACTCCTCATCCAGACTGTGAAAGTCCAATGTTGCTTCGCGTTATAGCTCCTACTGAGAGACATGTTTTTTCACGACCCCATTTCCCTGAGAAATAGCTGTAGGCTCTTTGCGTCCGTTGGCTTCTCGATACCACCTGCAGAAATCCTCAGTAAGTCTTTGTCATGCATTCATATGTCCACTGAACAAGGATACAGTTTCGCCTGGCTCTAATCGAAGGGGGGACTTCGTTCGTTTTAGATCTGCCAGTTTCTTAGAGTGTGAATGCACCTGTCTTGAACGGACCTATGAATTTATTTGTTAAAGGTCACCCCTTGAAGACCACGGTCTTTCGTGCGTGTACACGCCTTTCAGTCCTTCATTTTCGAACATTTCCCGGTGACCTAATCGAGTGCGTAGGGTGTCAGCAAGAGATCCCGCACAGGTTACGTAGTTGCCTGCAACATTCTATTTACGTTCAACCGCTTGCCTGTGTACACACGTAGAGTGCAGAGAACGGTAATCCTGCGTAATCTTTAGGGCACACCAGAGGACGCCGGCGGATGACCCACTCTTCAGAAAAAGAAATCCGGCTTGTGTCTTTCTGCATTGTAGAGTATTCTCCAAAAGTGTACGCACCTGGCTGCTTTGGAACCACTGCTACATGAAGCCCCCTTGCCGATTCTGAAGTAAGTCATTTTACAAACATAAGATTACCTGATACTTTCAGTCAACGTCCGAAAAAACTGCATACCTACGACCGCACGCTATCTGCATGAACGCGTGCAGATCCACCTACGAGCATGTGCTCATGTCCGGATTTTCGATGTTTTTGAAATCGTGCACCATAGATTCAGTATGCGCTTCAGCTTACCAGTACGTACATACAGAAGTCGGGGGAAATTGTCCGTGATACGAGCAATAGCTTTGCGTAACAGCACGGATCGCTCTGGTTCTACCGCTGCTGGAAAGCATATGAGCGCGTCTAATTAAAGGTAATTCGGAACCCGTACGCCTATGGGACCTATGTACTGGATTTCTTATTTTGACTCGATAGGCCTACGGGAGCTTTGCCTGAGTTTCTGATGTACCTACGCCGCTTCACCTGTGCTGCACCCCTCTTCTTGTGGTACCCTGTGTCGTATTCTGCGGGCAAGTCAGCAACTCTCCTCATACGTAGACCGCTTGCTTAGGCGCCATAAACGGAAAATGTTGAAAAGTGTGGTAACCATTACGACGCATTGTTATCGGGCGCACGCAGGCAGTCAGTGAAATTCAAATAACTGCAGTCTTATACTATTATATACTTATTTCAGTCCTCGGTGTACCTGTACACTGGTACAGGTGTACCAGCTGTACACTGGTGTGCGCATGTATACGCTCGCTTAAGTACTTCAAAATGTGGCCTTTCCTTCCAGTGTTCTTCTGTGTACAGTAGCACTTTTCGTCTCGTGGAACAGAACCTGTAGAGATTTCCAGCTGGAGCTCTGCGTCCTTCTATGCGTCACGTTCCTGAAAACACTCTGAAAGAGTTTCTGCCGCCGTGATTCATTCGGAAATTGCCTTTCCTTTTGGGTGCGCCTCTCGCTGACTGTCCAGCTATTTTCTTACTCAACAAACAGTAAGAAATGTGCAGCTTTGCACGATTGCGTGTGCGTTTACAATGATGGCTGTTAAATGGAGGATTGGTGGTCCTGTTTTGTGCAGGTACGTGATTCAGCAGTTCGCGAAGGTTCTTCCAAATGATATACAGGGTCGCCGCACATTTGTGCAGTCTGGTGGACTCGAACAGCTGCTAGTACGTCGAGGCTGCATTATGCTGTCGTCTCTTATAGACGCCGAAGCTACACAGCTTGCTCTGCTCTGTGCGACTGAGCAAAACGTAACCCCACGAAGTGCTGTATAGGCAAGCTGTACAAATTTTTCACAGTACGCTTCCTTACGTTGACTCATAGTGGTATAAGAGGAGTAGGCTAGATATGCGCCGAAAGGCAGCTGCACACGTATGGGGCCAGTGACAAAAACACGTCTGTACTGAGTAGTCGCCGGGCACGAAGCTTCTGCTCATGAGAAGGATAGGCATAATTGTTTAGAGAGAAATCTACGTTTACACACGAACACACGTACGTGCATACCAAGAGTTGCGGACTCCTTAACGAGGCAAGCACGCTCACGTGCGCAGGTTCCGCTTGGCCTATCTCAACTGTGCTTGCAATACGCCTGTGAACATTCGCGCGCACGCGCGTGTGAGTGGATAGTTTGTAGCCAAGTCGTCGTCGAACAGTAACGCAGCTGTAGAGGGAAAAAGTGACTTTTTTCCTCACAACAACAGATGCAAGCCAGAGGCCAGGAAGAAGTGGAATGCACTTGACTATGCATGCGCTTTTTCCTGTCAGAGAATCCAACATTCCGAGGCAGGGGCAACCGTGGCTGACCACGTTGAAGTGATAACAAATTTGTATCCTGCAGAAATTGTAAATTACTACTCCCCCGGTTACTCCGGTAAGCAACTGATGCTTCCAAAATTGTATTGGTTTCTTTTTCCGGACGGACGCAGCGATACAACCGGCAATTCAGCAACCCCCCATATTTTTTGCATTCGTGTGTACAAACTGTGCTCTGTGTGTATACATGGGGCCACGTATAGCTCTATATATCTCTGGTCGGGGAATGTGCCGTACAAGCAAGTGTACTCTTATGTAAGCCTTCGGTAGTTTACTCTTTTTGCGAGACGAAAAACTCTCACAGAGAATATTGCTGAGGTCTTCTATTAACATTCACTGCTGACCTTCGGCGTAGGGAGGTTGCATACTACACGGTAAAGTGAGAAAAGGACGTTAGGAGTTTATTTCACTCAGTCATACTGCGTACCCGGTACTTGAGGTTTTAAGTCTTGTAAACGAGACTACGTGTAGTGGTATCCATTAACCTGCTGTGCGCTGGTAGGCGACAGCCGTTCGGCGGACCCAACATGCATTTCTTCTGCTCGCCTTTTCTCGCACCCTTCGCTTACTTTCGCTCACTTACAATTACCCATGCGGACGCAATCTAGGCAGACTCAAATGCTGTGGAATGTAGCGGTAAACTTAAAGGACATACGTGCACGTGTATGGACACGTAAACGTAGACCCACAGAAGCACCTGCAGGTGTTCGGCATAGGGTGTCCACAACTCGTATAAGGAGATGTAGAGGAACTACTCTATTCGGACACGTAAAAACGCCTCTAGTGTGCACCAGAGGCTTCACCATGTGTTCCATGTATACACGCATCTGCGACCGAGTGCCCCTTTGCTTTTGGTTTATCCTTTTACAGCGACGCTCCTGCAGAAGCTTGAGGAATCCACAACCCCGGCACCGGGTTCTTCTTCGTGATCTACACGTTGATAGTCAGATATCTCGTCCTACGCAGATTTTCAAGATACGACTGAAACACTCTATTTGAATTTTGGAGTCGGGCTTTCCAATGGTGCATACATTTCTTCTAACGAAGTTGCGTACCCGAGAGTATGCATTTCTTTCGTTTCAGCTCAGTGCTGCACACCTACGGAGAGTGCTGAATGTTTTTTTGCAGTTGCCCCCTGTGTAGCTGTTTTTGAACGTAAACGTATTTTCTTGTGCTCACACGTCAAAGCATCAACTTGTGGAGACGTCAGGCGATGTGAACACTTCCCTACCGACCAAGACGATGTGATTTTATTCATGAACGCGTGTGTAACTATTGTGAAGTAAGGACACACATGGCAGCCCACTGCATTACCATCGACTTTAGGTGTACGAGGAATGACGCAAACGCTGCCTGTTAGCATGACAAAATGCACACGAAATGATAACGCGGGCGATTTTTACATTCGGTGTCCGCTGGTGTATTTATCGTCTATCGTTTAACGCAGTGAGGGACACACCGCTAAAATATGGACGCTAAGGCGTCTTTGTATCAGGAAAAAGGCTGCTTGAGGTGAAAAGAAGAGATCTGGCCGTCAACGTCCCAAGTGCGTGCGCAAATTATCAGTGGCAAATTCACGGTGAACGATGACAGATCAAAAGGCGACATATACGCGTCGGTAGATCGGTGTACACATGCACTTACAGTTCCCCGTTGGTACGCTCTTCACGTACATGTCAGAACATGCAGTGCTCTTGTACTGCTATACATGTTATGCATGTACTGGAGCCTTTAGCTCCCACGAGGCGCGTCGGAGAAAATTTTTGGGTTTAGCTGCTTCAGAAGTAATATATGTAAGAGCTTTCAGGATACGATTTTCCCATGTAATTACAGTGAACAGATACATGAAAAGAACTGGGCGCCGCCTCGGATGCAGACGCAAGCTGCGGCCTCGTTAAAGAATTAAAATAGCGCCACATACGCCGCGTGGGACAGTCGCACAAAACCAACCATCGTACATACACATCGTGAATGTCTTTGTGCAAACCTGTTATACACTATTCACTGGAATATACACAACGAGGCCTGCAAGTATATTCAAGAGAGGGGCCTCCAGTGATTGTTTTAGAATGATGTAGCCAGACATCCACGTGGGCCGACAGCACAGAGAAAGGCACGCGCGCGTCTCTACGCGAACAAGCGCACCTGCTACATGCTCGGTGAGTGCTGCATAGTTATAATCGTACACAGCCTGCCTAGAAACATATGTTGTCCAAAACGTTCGAAGCAGCAGTTCAGCAGCAGAAAAATAATGCTTTTTCAAGGTTCTGTGCGTTTTTGTAACATAGAGGAGCCCACCAGCACGCTTGTGAAGGGAACGCACGTACGAAGCTTTTCTGATAACATTGGACAGTTTTTCCAACTTTGCGGTTTTGGGAACGTCACGACTATACTGGTTACTTGTGTTCCCTGCATCCGGAATAGAAGGCTGAAGTGCGGCGGTGCAGCATTACTTATGGCTGGTACATCCCGTATCCGACGATTGTGATGCCAGGCATGCGACAACAAAATTTGTCCCTCGAGATCCGTCTTTTACACTGCTGTCATACTAGGAAAGTTTTGCAGACGTTGTCTAACACAGTACTTGTGAAGGTCACTACACGCAAAGGACAGGTATACTCGACAAGCACCCACTACGAGGTGCAACGTAGTGCAAGTCCGCTTTGCAGCCGGGTGTGTGTCTCGCCTCTTTCTTCTCTTTGACACCGATCGACAACACTGAAGTCAGCACGCATTACTAATGCAGAAGTGGCACCACGGGAAGATGGAGCCGTCGCGTACAGCCTTTTAGGTTGAACGTGCAGCTCTTGCAGAACACTGGAATCTATACCACTATCAGGGTAGGCGGACAGGAACAGCTATACGTGGATGGCAAAAGGTGGTACATATGCATATGCACACACGCGTTACAAAAGCGTGTACAAATACCCGTTACCAGCTCTTCCCTCATGTCGGATCTCTGCGGTGCGTTGCTGAAATATGGCGACACGGAACTCGGCGCCTGCAGGACGCAAAAGCCTGCGTATTCACAAAGACGCGCTCCCTCTGTCTTACTCTCTATACATATGCATATATATGTATATATACACCTGTGAACAGCACTCAAGGGATACGTTAGTGCACGTACTGTTACTGTCTCTAATTTGTATGGGGCTATTAGGTCGTCTTGGATACTAGGTGGTGGATTTATACGTCGCCGTTGCACGCTGAAGACCTGGCTTCGTGCCTACATGTACCTGACTACGTTTTCGTCGTTTACGCAGAAATGTCTCCCTTGTTTAAATAATTACACCTTGGTGAACAGACGCCTAAATTGAAAAGACTTCAACTGCGCGGCAAAAACAAATGCAGAGAAACGCGAAATACTCTTCGCCTATGTATATAAACTGCGCACCAGATAAACAAGTACCCATCACGCATGTTTTACGTATGTGTGCGTATCACCATATCACCGCTCAAGCATCAGCGATGTGTCCTGCTCATTTTGCAGAGGACGCACTCAACTCCTGGTGGCCCCATCGCTTCACTGCTGCTATGTAGACTTCGGAGCCTACTACCGAAAGGATATTTTCACACTACTGCAGAGATGCCGCTGCTAGTTTCACATTTATACATACGTGGAAGAAGTAGGTACGGATGCCGCCTCCGAAGACAGTGTGGCTGATGATATATACGAATATGTACGCAAACTACAGACACACACTTGCGTGTTTTGCTCGTATATGTAGACAAAATCTATATACTGTGTTTGTACGTCTGCTGCTGCGTCGATCTGTCCATTTTCATTAAAACAAATGACGTCATTGCCTTATCCTCCTTTCATGTGACCTCCACTACGCTGTGGTTTCTATCAAAATAACGGCGTTGTTGAGCGTCTTACCTTTTCAGGACTCATGTAGACAACTTAAAAACACATCCATCAAGCGTATCAGAAAAACACGAACACCGCGGTGACATGTTTACAATCACACGGACGGTGGCCCCAGGCATTAGTTTTGCTTCATCTGCTCCAAATTTCGAGTACACGTATGTTTTGGTAGGTACAAAAATCGTTGCACCTAGTACATTACGTATCCAGTTCATTGAGCAAGTTTGACTAAAAGAAGCTTTTTGTTGAACCCTCCTCCTTCAGAGACTAGGAGGAAGTGCCTTCGGTAAAGACAGACGAAATTTTTAATGATCATGTGCAGAACATTCAAAGAATTACGCATGCAGCTCCGTAGGGCAGGGGACCTGGACAGGGCCCGGACAGGGCGCCATGGACGCTCATTCGCTTCTGCGTGGCGTTCAATACGGCGGACATGCAGGACATCTGGAGTGGACGGCAACCGAGCGAAAGAAGGACTTTTTTCTACTCATTTTTCACCTTTTCTCAGGCGTCGAGCGCAGACACCGCATTCCCTCTTGTGCAAGGCGGCGAGCGCTTTCTGCACGTCCTTGCCCTCCGATGGCGGCCGACAACGAGTTGTCGCCTTGGGGAATTCTGGGCATTTCTCTTTGTAAAAGTTGTGGTTAAATCCCGCCTTTGCAGGCGACTTCTCCCGTGTCTTTGTCGTCTTTGTAGTCTGTTTCGCGTACTTCGTGGTGGTGTGTCCAACGTCCCTTCTCCGGCGTTAACGTACTCATCCAGAAAGCGTAGTACTACAGCACGGCAGAAATTCCGTTGAAGACGCACGTCCTGAAGGCGGAAAAACAGCATGCTAACGAGCGAAGCGATATTAAACCAATACTTGGGCATCTTGGCTTCTTGAGCGGCCATGCGATTCCGTCCACTGCGCAGTCGGCGGATTCTTGTCAGCCGCGCCGTGCTCGTGCACGGGGTCCTCTCCTAAGTTGTCGGGATTTTCTGTCAGCTAGCTAACAGCGATACGTGTTCTTCTATCGTCCGAGTTTTCTACATATCGTAAATGAGCGTGCAAAGAGAAGAACCTGCTGAGTGGAGGTGCTCAGATATTACTTCCTCCTCGATCACTACTAGGTGACGCTATTACGTGTCTGTGTGTGCGCGCTGGAGTACTCTTCTGCAAAGAGTGCGGTGCCGGCACGCGACGTGGTTTGTGCGTTCCCTACGTGAAGTTTTACTGCCGACTGCTGTTATTCCTGCATAGTTGTTGGTTCCACTTATCCAGTATAATGTACGGGTTCTAGCGTATGCGCTCGGAAACCCGCTCCCCCTCTAGGAAAGTGCGGCACAGGTCACGCTACACCCGCATATGATGATACTGCCGTTTTGGTGAACAGGCTGGGCTCACAACCTTCGGCGTTCTCCCGTTTGCAACGGGACATCGGTCCTTCGCATTCCGGACACTCTACAATGTACGACGTTCCTTCACTAACGTTCTCGTAGGATTCCCGACAGTTTCTTACAATTGTCTTCCTCTGTTTGTAGTCAATAAGGGACACGTCTACTTCTGTGTGTCTTAATTTGAGTAGTTCCACCATTTCGGAACCACGTTTTTTTTCCGCACTTCTCAGAAACCTCTTTCGCCGTGCTTGTTGCGATCTTCTGTGGCTTACACCGCTCCTTGTCTGCAATCGCGTAGCGCCGTCTTCTCTCATAGGAGAGGCGACAGTGGACAAGTTGATAGGACGAAGTAGTAAGAACATCAAGATAGAATGCACGTCCACCACGTGCACCTGCTGCACACCAAACACAACCCTAAGACTGCGCTTTCAAGCCGCGGTTGTCGGGCCTGTGTCTTACTATGGCAACAAGCAAAAAAGGCAACATTTTTCCGTAAAGAGTAGTAGCTTGAGACTTCCTTCACTTATACAAATAATACTGTACACATGCGCGCTGCAGAGATAGCACAACCGTTGCACACAAAAGATACGAAGGCGTTCACCTTGTGTCAACTGCAGTTTGTTCAACCAGGACCGCCACTCCTCGCGGTTCAACTCATATCACCTGCAGAAACTCTCAAGGTGAGAGACGATGAACGAAAGAGTGTAAAGGCTCATTTTGGAAGAAAATTGAGTAGGCAGGGGTTACCTCCACTGTTCACGTCGGAGAAATGTAAAGGATGCGTGTTGGTCAAATGAGTAAGAAGCACCGAGGTCAGAAGGTGAAAGTACGCTGCGCTAGAAAAATCGAACACAGGTACACACAGGGCTCAGCAGAGGGAAAACGTGCACACCTTCTGTAGCCACCTATTCACATATATATATGCTTATATGCGTATAAGAGAGAATCACGTGCGCGGGGACCAGGAAGAGTGAGGCAGTGTTATTTCAACCACCACCCGTTCCCTGTCGTGCAGCAGTGGCTGTCCTCTCCGCTAGGGTTTCCTCAGGTCTCCCTGCTGTAGTTTGTTCGTCGCTTTTCTTCACCCTTCCTTCAACTCTTCTGCTTCTCTCTTCTCGCGCAAAAAGGCGCATTTTCTTCTTGTTCCACCTTCACCCGTCCTCCGAGCAGCACGTCCACGGAGCACAGGCTTCGTTTTCTTTCTTCGACGCGAGAGGACGACGAGAGTGGGAGGGGCCCTCTGTTGGAAAGTTGGACATCGCTTGAATATGGTTTCCCTCCCTATACACGTGTATGTGTACACATGCTTACATTCATATTTGTAACTACACTTTCGTAGTTTTCAGCGGAAGGTCTGCCGCCTATGTTGGCGAGACGAAGCCGCGGCCTCCATCTCAAGCAGGCCGCTGTATGTGTGTGTGTATGTTTGTCGCTGCGGCTGGGGCTCCCTGTAGACTCGCCTCTCTCTGAGCGGGGATAATAAACATATGTGCCCAGTCCCCTCACAAGGAGTTACGTCTGTTACAGTAGTTGCACGGAAGAGAAGAGAAGCTCTGTTCTGCCGTTCTCCAACACTGGACGCAGGTGTACGTACACCTGCTTGTGCTGAAAGCATCTCACGTATCGTACGCGTACCCAGGTAGAGGGTTTTTCCGTAGGACAGCTGCCTTACTACGAGAAAGGCTTCTGCGGTGCGGCATAGACGAGAGGCGGGGCTTTTTCTTGTGTTCGTGTGTGCGCCTCTGTTTCGCTTCTTCTCCTCCGTCTTCGTTGCCGCTTTCTTCTTCTCCTTCACTTTTCTGGGAAGGTGTCGCCTTCTCCTTTTGCCCGGGGGAGTGTGGGCGTCGTAGGTGTGGGTGCGGTGGCGGTGTTATATTCTATGAAGCCGGCGTTTCATGTTTTGAACTTCTTATCTCCGTCAGCGAGTGCGTATCTGTGTCTCCCTTTTTTCGTTCTGCCCCGGGAATTGCCTTTGCGTTTCTTTGCCCCGGCGGGTGTCTCTGTCTCGCCGTCTTGTCTCGCCTCCGCTCTCTGCAGTGGGGTGGGGGGGGCTGCTGCAGAAGACGGGCAGCCGTGCCAGTGCTGCGGAGACCGCTGCAGACACCTGCGCCATGTATGCACGCACGTACAGAGAACTACCAGGAGAGCTTGCAAGCGTGCAGGAAATGGCTAGTGAGGAGAACGAACACCAGCACACGGCGGGGTACTATTCGTCAAAGTACAGAGGAACGTGAGAAACACATTTTGTTGGTTGAGAAGCGTTTTCAAAAGTTAGACGCGTCCTGTTTTTCAAACGAACCCGAGCTGGTTGTAGTCATTTAGAAAGTGCTGCGGGCGACTGCAGAAGAAGAGAAACGTAGGGCCCTGTACACATGGAGCGTCTTTGCTGTACAAGCAGAGAAGTGCGATCCTGTCGGAAGCAGGGGAGGAAGCGATCGAGAATCCCGCTCCCCTGTTTCTTTTCTCTCGCCTCTTGTATCATTGACCTGCGTATTGCAAGTGTGTGACAGCCACGCGGGCCCGGCCCACGCGAGGAGAACAAAAAAAGAGAAAGCGGAAGCAGCAGCACAACGAACAGCGGAGCAAGAAGAAAGCAGGGTGAAGCGGTTCGCCAGGAAAGCGTTCCTGAAAGCAGCTTCACGAAAGGGCGGAGGCCGCGGGAAGCAATCTTCACATTTCTTTTTTGAAGCGTGCCTGCCTGCATGCGAACAGAAGACGCGAAGGCAGAGATTTTTTCCGTTGACAAAGATTTTCCCCTCTCGTGAGAACTGATATCTCTCTCTTCCCCCCGACTGCAGGGTTGGCTTCTTCTTTCTGCATGCAAACAAACAAACACTCACAGGCCTCTCTCTGCAATTCTTCGCGACATCCAAAGGTACGCCCGTTCGCTTGCACATGTCTACGATCTACAGCTAGACGTACATATTTGTATGTACCTACGTACTTGTCATCCTCATTATTTGAACTTCTCCAGAAACTACATGTATATATTTTTGTGTGAATTGCTGGACTACCGAGCTCACTACAGACACGTCTGCATACTCACGTATATGTGTATGTACGCACATATATGTATCAGCTATATTTGTGCCTTCCTCCTCTCTACAAATGTGGACAAACGTGTGCACACACTATATACGTGTGTATCGGATCTCACGAGGTGAAATTACAAACGTGACACGATAAAGTGAAAATTCGTTGAAGGAGGAGATATGTTGACGCCATGGCGCGGGCGAGTGGGAGCCTTCGTGTATGCACTGCGCTTTGTGTATTGTCTGCATGCGGGGACAGACCGACTGGTGTTTCTCTTTTTTTTCTTATTGAGGCCCTGCCGGCTGCGACGATACTTATTCTCCTTCTCTCGCTTTGTGTGTTTCTATTGGTCCCCTGCTTCTCTTCTTTTGTTTTTTTCTCTTGTTCTTCTTTTCCTTCGGGAGTCCGTGCCTTCGTCATGCGTGCGTGACGCGTATCTGCGCGAAGCGACGTTCTTCGCACTGCTCGTCTCTGGTCCGTGCCAGCGAAGTTTTCGGCTGTGCGTTGCATCCTGGCGGCTTCTAGTTAAACATTCACAAGTTCGTGACTCTCCTCCTTCGCCTAATGAGGAAGAAGAAAAGCCCTGATGTTGTATACATACGTGCTGCACCTGTGCGTCCCACACCGTACGTGCAGAGCACGGGGAAAGAGGAGCAGGCAGACATTGTCGTGTCCTTGATTTGTGGAGCAGAAACACTCAACCTGCTCTTCCACTAGCATTGCCCGCGCGCCTGCGGAAATCCTGACTTTTTGGAAAGTTGCCGCGCTTCACGTTTTCCCGGCAGTTTCCCCCTGTCCCTTTTGCTCGGTCCTAGAGTCCTGGTGGTTCATCGCCGCTGCTGCGTAGACGCGCACGTGCAGCAGGACGCGACCCCCCCTTCATGGAGTGTCAGGAAGAAGAAGCATACCTTTCCTTGTTCGTCTTCTCCTCTCGTTTCATCTGTCGGTCCCACGAGAAAAGAAAAATTCATCTTTTCCTTCCTTTCTTGTCTCGCCTCATCATACGTTGGTCGCAGGATTCACCTGTTTACTTCTTACCTAGACACATCGTCCTCGTCAGCGTCCTCCTGTGTCTACCTATCAACGTACACATACACACATGTATGTATGCATATATGTGTAACTCTCTGTCTGTCTCTCTGTTGCTCTGTCCCTCTGTTTCTCTGTCTGTGTGTATTTATGCGACTCTGGGTGTATATATGTGTCCACGACGGTCGCGTGTAGAGCTGGACATCTTTCTGCTTCTTTTTTGTACGCGACTTTCACAATCAAGGACGAGCGACAGACCTGAGGAGACAAACGAAAAAACAGAAGATCTGTAGTCGCGTTTGTAGTCTTCGACTGCTCCTCTGACGCGCGTACTCCCCTACGTGCACGGCTTGAGCGCGTGTCTCTCTTCGCGAGGCGGGACTCCTTTACAGCGGAGAAACACTGGCGCATGCACCCGGTTGAGTGTATCTCCGGCCTACTTTTGTGTGTGACACACACGGCTGCGTGTGTCATTCTCCTTATCCACGGGCATATATGCCCTCGTCAAAACGGCTGCTTGTGTCGTTCTCGTTGTCCACAGGCGTATGCCCCTCCTTGAGTCTCCCTATGTATGTGCCTTGTGTCGCCTTCTCACGTGTAAACTGCCAAAGCGAGCAGAAGTCTGTCGTTGGGGGATCGCGTCTTTGGCGATGTCTGCGTAGGTTCTTCTTCGTAGGCGGTCGAATAAGGAGGCACGTGTTGCACCGCTTGTCTTGGTCTTCTTGAGGAAGAAATATGTAACAGCTTCCGAGAGCTTGCCCGCAGCTGCTGCTGCTTCTCGCACACGCGCCACAGTGAAAAAAAAGGAAGGAAGCAGCTTCACGCAGGGACGCACGTACACACACACACACGCACACACGCAAAAAGACCCGGACAAAGGACGCCTTAGACGCCTGCTGTTGCTGCTGCTGCTGCAGGTTCAACAGAGAGAGCGTGTACTTTGCCGGACATTCGGACGGGACGGACGTCGCTGCTGCACCCGCTGCAACAGGAGGAAAAAACGGAGGTTTGTGGACGTGACGGGCCCGCAGCAGAACATGTCAGCAGAAGGTGTGCTGGTAAACTTCTCAAACTCCCAGCGTTTTCTTCGGCACGCCGAACTGAGTCACAGCGCAGCACAGAAGTCGTAGGGACAAGAAGAAGAAGAAGCGAAGAAGGAGGAGGTGGAGAAGAAGGAGCAGCAGAAGAAGCGGAATAGCCGAGGAGCGACACACGCAGCAGCAAGAACCGGGTTGAAGAAGGAGGAGGAGCACACAAGCAGGCGGGGCAGGGAGTGTTGAGAAGAAGCCAACACTTTTATTATCCCGCGAGAGCAGAAGGCAACGGACAAGGATGGGCAGCTGCTGCAGCAGCAGTATCAGCAAAGAAAAACGATCAGCGGCAGCAGCAGGACATGTGAAGGAAAGGACGGCCGAAGAAATAGCAATACATCAGAATCAGGACAGCAACAGCAGCAGCAGCAACTGGACACTTGAATTCCTCTGCGTCGACGACCTGCTGCTGCTATCGGGTCCGTTTGCCTCTTCGACTTCTGCTTCTCCTGACGCTTCTTCACCTGTCTTCCTATTATTTCTCTTCCGTCTTCCCGTGTGTCCCCCCGCCTTTGTCTTGTTTTTCTCTCGTCTTCCTTTTCTGCGAGACATCGCAACGCTCCCCGAAGACTGCAGCCGCGGTTGGCACAGCGCTGCAGCAGCAGTCGCTGTCAGCAGCAGCAGACAGAGCGCGGCGGCAACAGCACGCTCCTGCAAGGCACAGCAGAAGCTTTCTCCCGCAGCATCAGGAAGACGCAGAGGCGAAGAAGAAGGAGCTAAAGCTTGGGAGCAGCAGCAGCAACGGCAGCAGGGAGTCCCTTGTTGCCAGGGCGCGGCAGCATCAGTTGCATGTAGGCAGGACTGCAGAAGCAGCAGCAAGGGAAGCCGCAGCCACAGCAGCAGCAATAGAATTCTAGCAGTAGCAGCAACCGTTCGACAGAAGCTACTGCAGAAGAAACAGCAGGAGCTTCAGTGGAACAGAGGCAGCAGCAGGAGGACAGCAGCAGCCTTAGGACTGAAGAGGCACCGCAGGGCTCTCCAGCTGCTCTGCTGCCGCGTGACCACACACACGCGTCAGGGGGGAAGGCAGTTGCAGCAGCAGGAACAGCGGCAGCAGCAGAAGGATCAGCAGAAGCAGGAAAAGGAGTAGCAGCAGCAGGAGGAACAGCAGCAGCAGGACGAGCAGCAGCACCAGGAGCAGCAGCACCAGGAGCAGCAGCAGCGGGAGCAGCGAGGGGCGATTTGTGACGGAGTAGCAGCACGATGGATGTGGGTGAAGCCGAGGCCCTTGCCGTCCAAATTCAACATGAAGTGCAGGAAGACGGTGGGACATTCCTACAAATTTTAAAGAGAAAATATCTACGGCATATCGACTACGTCATGTTATAATAAATCTGCTGATATATGTGCAGGCCTGTGTATGCGCATGAATATGTCTGGAGATCGCTGTTGCTCCTGCACATCATTTGCTGCTGCTGCTGTTCGCTTGCTGCTGCTGCTCCTACCGTTTCTTCGTTTGCTGCTGCTGCTGATGCTGCGATTCTTCGTTTGCTGCTGCTGCTGCTGTTTCTTCTTTTGCTGCTGCTGCTGCGTTTCTCCGTGTGCTGCTGCTTTTGCTCTTTCTTCGTTTACTGCCGCTGCTGCTGGGTTCCTCCGTTTGCTGCTGCTGTTGTTTTTTCGTTTGCTACTGCTGCTGTTGTTTCTCGTTCTTCTTTGCCGATCTGCGCCTGCTGGTTCGTGTTAGCTGCTGACGCTGCCGCTGCAGCTGCCCTTGCGCTGCCTGCGAGGAAGTCGCTACCTGTTGCCGCTGCGGCTGCCCTGTACACCTCTCGTTCCATCGCGGCCCTGCAGTTGTTGCGGCTTCTCTGTTGGTGCTGTCGTTTGTGTGCTGCCTCTGCTGCTGCAGCTGCTTCCTCTGCGCTAGTGGGGCAGCCAGGACCACCCAGCGGCTGCTTCTTGTGCACCTTCTGCTGTTCGCCAGCTGCTGCTGTTGTTCAGCAGTGCTCTTGCCCTCCCTCGCCATTTATTTTCTGTGGCGCTCTCTTCTTCCGTCGCCTTCTGCTGCTGCCGTTGTGCGCTTCGTCTTTTCGACTGCTGACACTGCAGCGACTCCTCCTGCCGCCCTTGCTGCTGTTGCTGCTGTCCTTGTCGCTCTCTGCTACCACGTCTGCTGCTGCTGCCGCTTGCTCTGCTGCGCCTCGAACTGCTGCAGCTGCCGTTTCCCCTCTCCCCTGCAGCTGTCAACCAACTGCCCTGCCCTGCTTTTCCTCCTGCTGTTGCTCTTTCTTCTTTCTTTGTTGCGGCCTGCGACGTGTGGCTGCCGCTGCTTCTGCTTCTGTTTCTTCCATCACTGCTACCTGTCTGACCTTCTCCTGCTGCTGGGACTGCTAGCGCTGGGGTCGCTGCTGCTGTTGCTGCTGCTTCTCCTGTCGCTGTCTGCTGCTGCTGCTGCAGCTCTCGCGTTCCCGCTGCGGCAGCCACTGCCTCACAGGCTGCTTCGCTCCTGCTGCTGCTGCTGCTGCTGCCTGGTGTTACTGTTGCACTGCTGCAGTGGCACATCTGCGCAGGGATCGGCACGTGACGCTCTCTGTCTACTTCTTCTACGGATTCTTCCTCGTCTTCTTCTCCACCATGTTCTGCGTGCTGCTCTTTCTCTACAGAGACACGTGGGACCAGGTTCGTCTTCTGTACGGGCCAGAAGCAGGAAGAAGTTATCAGAGAGGGACACGCACGTATGTATATATACATGCGTGTATACTCGCATATCAGAATTACTCCTGCATACACGTATACACACATACATCTATTTATACGGAGAGACAGAGGGAGACAGAAACCGGACGCATATGAAAACCGGCTGCCATATGTGCAGCTGTGTATGTCTTTTTGTATGGAAGTATATCTGTTCGCCTGTTGACTAAGAGTTACGTACCGACGGACGTATATGTATATGGATGTGTATCTCCACATATAAATACCAATGTATACGTATATATATGCGTATCTACTTGAGTACAGCGGGATGTTATATCTCTCTCTCTACAGCGCCATATATAGTTGTGAATGCTTCTAAGAGCCCGTAGTTGTAGAGCCACACATATGCAGAGAGATTCCTCCATACATTACGCCTATATAATATATAAGTAGTACTTATAGATATATGTATATGATAGTATACGTCCAACACATTCATCGATACATATATATATGTATATATATGTCCGTTATATGTGGGTATCAGTATGTAGCTACATGAACGTGGATCTATCAGTACATATATATGTACATATATATGTATATATGTGGATATGTATGTGCAACATATAGCAGTGTCTAGCTGAATCTGCACATGTGTATACGCATGGATTTGCGAATCGCGATATACATATATATATATATGCATGTATGAGTGTAGGTTGGACATGTATGTAGAAAAAGTAGGGAAGTCTGCGAAGATGTGTATGTACGTGAGGAGAAAATTGAGAGGGACATCTTAAAAGGGGGGGGGGGGGGGAAGGGCGTCGCCGTCATGGGAGGGAGAAACTGCCGCGGACCGGCGGTCGTTGTTTTTCACAGAGCGTCATCTGTCTTGCATGCAGAAGATAAAAAATGAAACAAACGATAATCTCCTCTGCAGGCCTCTGTCTCTTCAATTCTCGACATCGCGACGGTCTGCAGAGAACCGCACGTCACTCTCTCTTCCTGTGGCCTACGCGACTCCTCCGGTGCTGCTGCTCTTCCTGCTGTGCCACTGCTCTTCCTCCTGCGCCGCTGCTCTTCCTCCTGCGCCGCTGCTCTTCCTGCTGTGCTGCTGCTGTCCCTGCGACGACGGTGTGCCGTCGGCGTGCCGCTGCGAGGCCGGCAACAGCGCTCTTGTCTGTGCTGCTGCTGCTCCTTCTTCTGAGCAGACGCTGCTGCAGACGTCGCTCTCTGCAGTTTTACGCTTCCTGCTGCTGCTGCAGTTCTTTTTGGTTGCTTGCTTCCAGCTGCCGACAGGAGACTCCCGCAGGCATCTCGTCTCTGTGGCTGCCACCACGCGTGTCTGTGTCTTCTATGCTCTCCTCCTGTCCCCTGCTGCTGCGTCTCCTCTGTTGCACCGCATGCGCCGTAGTTGCTCCTGCTGCTGCGACGCGGCTCTCTTCGCACACTTGGGTCTGGGTCTTCTTCTCTCGCGCCGTCTACTGCGGGACCTCTGCTGCGCAGCCTCTTGTTTTTACTCCTCCTTCTTCATCTGCTGCTGCTGCCGGCCTTCTCTTTCCTCGCTCACATGCTGCGCGCGCGCTTCTTTTTTTTCTCTGCTGCCTCCCGCCTTCCCTTCCCCCCTTCCTTTCCCGCAGAGCTGCGACCTCGGCACAAAAATATGGAGCCTGGTGTGGGTGGCACGTATGGTAGCGCAGTTGATCTGCAACACGTTGGTGACGGCAGGCCGGGTCGGACGAATCTTCGGCGAGGGCGGTGCAGCAGCAGCAGACGCAGCAGCTGCAGGACAAGGAGACGCAGGACTTCTCCCGCCAGCAGGCGACGTCGAGAGAAACGGCGCAGCAGCAGCAGCAGCAGGGGGAGGGAACGGAGCAGCGCTTCACCAGCCATTGCACCTGCAGCACCAGCAGCAGCGGGTGCCTCGGTGGCTCGTTTTTCTCACGCGGCTGGTGCATGCATTTGGTTTTTCCTGGTGGATGCTCGGGATTGACCAAATTTTCTGCGAACCGCGCTGCCCGGACCGTAAGCAAGAAAGAGCCCTCTGGCGGGTGGATCCCACTCCAGCAACGAATACTAACGCTGAATAGGAGCACCAGCAGCAGCATAGAGAAAACAGCAGCAAGTGATGAAGAAAAAGAAGAAACAGCAGTGCGTGACGCAGCAGCAGTGTGTGACGCAGCAGCAGCAGTGCTGGACCGTAGGTCAGGCAGCAGGAGCAGAAAAAGGGTCGAGAACGACCCCAAGCAGCAGCGTAGGAGGAGGAGGATCAGGCAGGACGAGCAGGGAAACAGACGTGACAGCAGCAGCAGACCCAGCAACAGCAGAAGAAGAAACAGCGGCAGCAGGAAGTCAAGCAACAGCAGCACACCAGGCTCCAGGATGACAGGAATAGCAGGTGAAGCAGCCAGAGCAGCAGGTTGTTGTTAAGCAGCAACACCAGCAACAAGCCGAACTGCTGCAGCAGAGATGGAACGGCAGCAGCCGCCAAGCTACCACCAAAAGCTAGAGACTCCGCAGCAGCGTAATAAGACGTAAGCAGCAGCAGTAGCGGACCCTCTCAAGCCAAACAACAAGGGAGCAGACTACGCGGTGAGTAGCGGAGACCCAGGAGCAGCAGCTACGTGTGGGGTTCGGCAGCAACGGCAGCAGCAGATCGAGCAGCGGAAGGTGTGGCGAGGCCGAACCGCCGAAGCAACTACAGCAGCAACCGGAAAAGACGACGCGCAGCAGGCACAAGTGCTCGACGACAAAGGCAGCAGCAGCGTGTGTGGCGCACGCGTGTGTACGGGGGAAAAACAGCGGCACGAAGAGGAGTGCTGCAGCACCAACAGCAGCAAAGAACAGAGATGCAGAAAAGAAGCAGCAGCGCGCACTACACAGCAGCCCCTGTACCCGCAAGACGCCTGGTGTGAGGATCGGTTCTTTTTCCTGAGAGATAGAGAAAGAGAAAGAGAAGAAGAAACTATATCTACTTACAACGTGATAATCACTCTTCACGGACTGTAATGATATACATTCCCGCAATTAATGAGCCTTTTAACATTTTATACTTACATTTCATAGAATGTATGGTATTTTGTATTCCTTAGCAGCATTCTATTAACTTTCTTACCTTTGCACTTACTATTCACACACCTGTTATTAATATAGACGTACAGCTAAGCTTGTTGTATAAACCACGAATCATATGTATTAATAGAAAGGCAAAAAAACACACTCACGTTTATATACATATATATACGTCTATGTGTATATGTACATACAGATATATATATATGTATGTGTACGCATTTCTTCTTTTCCTCTGAAAGAGCAGTCTTATTTTTTGCAGTTCTGTGGACTTTTTTTGCGTGCCCTTTCTCCGTTCCTCTTTTTCGTTGTCCTCCTTTTCCCTCTTGGCGCGCACATTTGTTTCTTCTTGTAGGCGTCCTGCAGGCGGGTGAAATTCCTGCTGCTCCCTTCCTATGTGTGGTCGGTATGCTGCTTCTGCCAGGATTTCCTTACTTTTCTCTCTGTCACCTTTCCTTTCCCTATCCTGTTCGTCTTCTCCACGCTTTCTATCTTCTTACGATCATGTCTACCGGGACAGCCCATCTTCTTCTTCTTCCGTGCTGTTGCTCTATGATACTCTGCCTTTCTCCTTCAGTTTGTTTGATTGCCTCCCCTGCGTTTCCTATCTTTCTACCTGATCCCCCTACAATTCTTCTCCCCTGATATCCCCCCCCGATATCCCCCCCTGACATCCCCCTCGGATATCCCCCCCTGATATCCCCCCTACAATTCTTCTGCTCTTCTTCTTTCTTCGTCGTTTCCTTCTGCCTTCTCGTTGTTGTTCCTCGCCTTTTACTGCTGATCCACTCTTTTTGCTCCGTCTTCCTTTCCTTCGTCCGCCCTCTCCGTCCTCTCTGTTCTCGACTTTCGCCTTTTCTTGTCTTTCTCTTCCGGTTTCTTCTCCGCCTCCTCTTCCCCCCACCCTCTTCTTCTCCTCCTCTCTCGCCAGTTTTTTTCTTGTTGGTTGTGTCTGCTTCGTTGTTTTTTTCTCTTTGCTCTTGTTCTTCTGTCTGCGGGTCCGCCTCTTTTCCGTCTCTCTTCCTCCCGCCGTGTCTCTCTCTGTTCTTCTTCGCGTTCTCCTTCGCGGGGTTTCGCAGCGTCTCCCTTTCCTTTCGAAGGCCACTTCGACGTCTTCTCCCCTCTCTCTTTTTTTTCTTCAGAGACGCTGTCGCACACGGTTTCCCAGTGTATGTTCTGGATAACGGCGACGGTCTACATCGTCCCTTTCCTTCTCTATACGCTGGTAAGTATTCTCCCTCTCTCTCTCACACAGAGAGGAGTAGAACTTTGTGTCTCCTCTCTATACTTCGGTTTTTCTTCCCCCGTTCAAAGAAAGGATAAGAAAAATTGCAGCATGGTGTCTCCACACAACAACAGCAGGAAAAGGGGAAGGTAGAGCAGAAGGTAGAGGAGAAGGTCAAGGAGGAGGAGGAGGAGCCATGTGAGCTCAGTTCTTCTCTCCTGCCGCTGCTGCGCTGTCCCTTCCCATTCCTGTTGCTGCCGCTGTTGCCCGCGTGTTCTCTGCCACTCTTACGCCTGCGTTTTTTGTCTCTCCCTTCTCCTATCGCCGTCGTGTTCATTCTTTTCCACTTTTGTCCCTTTTTTGCCTCAGGTGTGTCTCTGTTTGCCTTGCATCATATATTTTATGGTCCGCCTGGCCGTGCGACCCGCGGACCGGCAGCCGACGCCGCCGTCTGTTATTCAGCAGCTGGAAGTGAAGACGTACCGCGACCTGCTCGAGACGCTTCGTCGAGAATATAGTGAGTTCCTCCTACAAACATCGCAAGAGAAGAGAAGCGAAGACGAGGAGACTGTTGAACGTGGGGAAGAAAAAGAAAAGTAAAGAGAACGGCAAAGACAAGGAAGAGGACGACGAGGAGGAGACGAAGGGAAGAAGAGAACAGAGAGAGAAAAAGAAGGGAAAGAAAAAAAAAGAGAGAGGCGAGGACACCCTGGGGTAGGGAGATGAGAAAAATGTGAAGAAACATGATACAGAGACACTTTCGTTTCCTGGGAAGAGGGGGGGGATGGAAGGAAGTGACGAAGAGGAGGTGACGGAGGGAAAGTGACGAAGGGGAGGTGACGGAGGGAAAGTGATGGAGGGGAAAACGACGGATTCACTTGCTGTTGAAGAAGATGAACAAGTCTGTTGGGTGCGGATGGGAAGAAGGAAAAGACAAGAAGGCCTGGTTGCTGCTGCCGAAGGGTCGACGCCGGCTTGCAGCAGACGCCGTCACCACGCGCCTACCGCCCACCATGTCGAAAAGGGTAGAGTACGAAAAGGAGCGTCATTTCTTGTTTTGCTCGATTCTCGTGCTGCCTTCGCATGGTGCTGCTGAAGAAGAAAAGTCTCCCGAAAGTCGCGGAGAGGACCGCGGAGACGGCGTCAGCCACACGCGGTTCACTTGTGTGTCCTTCGCGTAATCCAACTGGCGCTTCTTCTCGCTCTTCTTCGTCTTCTTTGTGTTCTTTTCCCTCTTCTGCTGCTTCTTCTGCCTTTTGGCCTTCTTCGTCTTCCTGTTCTCCCTTTTCTGCTTTTCTTCTTCGTCTTCTGCGTTCTTCGTCGTCGTTCGCTTTGGTGCTGCTGCTGAATTTTGGGGGCTGGGGAGGGGGGAAGCGGAGGGGGGAAGTCGTGCAGCCGCGGACGCACAGGCACTCTCCTCCGCTGCCTCGGTTTTTTGTCAACGTTTCTCCTTTCTTTTCTTCTCTTCCTCCCTTCGTCGTCCTCCTCTTTGTATCTCAGGCTCTTCAGGATGCGGCAATTTTTTTTTCTTTTGTTATCCCCTTCTTTTCCTCCTCCGTGCACCTCAGACTCTTCGCAAAGTGGTAGTTTTCTCTTATCTCATCGTTTTCGCCTTCTCCTTCCTTGTGCCGCAGGTTCTCTGTAAAGCAGCACAGTTTTTTCTCCGTCCCTCTTCCTCTTTTCGTCGCTTGCTGTCTCTCGTCCTCGGCCACTTGCTTCTTCTGTTTGGTCTCATTTCCTGGACAAACCCATTTTCCTTTTCCTCCTTCTGCGTCTCCTCCTCCTTCTTCTCGGTTTCCACCTGCATTTCCACTTCCTTCTTCTTTTCCTCCGCGTCTCCTTCTCCTTGTTTTCTTCGTCACGTTCGTGTATCTGCTACGGTAGTAGCGGCTTCCCCTGGAGACTTTTTCGCTTTTCCGACATATTAGGGACCACCTTTTTCTCTTTAATACACTGCTCCTCTTCTTTTGTTCTCTGGCGCCAGCAGGAAGTTTCTCTGTTTCCGTAGAAAACTTGCGTAGCACATGCGTGCGTGACGACGCCTTGTTCCCGTCCCGGCCTCCTGTGCGCGCGCCACACATCTTTGTTGGACCGAATCGCCTGCTCCTGCATGCGATAGAGAAAGACAGAGAGAGAGAGAAAGGGAAAACTTGATATATTCTATCCCTACGACGAAGCCGCCTCGGCATGTCTGTACAACAAGACATGACGGTGACAACGAGGGTGCAGTCTGCTGCTGAAATGTTCCTTGTCACACACACACATGTCAGCCTCCCCTCCTTTTTTCTTCGTCTTAGCGTCTTCCCCTGCTGACCCGGAGATGGAGAGAGAGTTGCTGTTGCTGCTGTTGCTGTTTCTCCTCCTCCTTTTGCCACGTCGTCTGCGCTGATCTGCTGCTGCTGCTGCTTATCCTGTTGCTGTTGCATATCTCGGTGACGGCAGTCGCCCTGTTGGAGGAGCGCGGGGCTGTCGCTGCTGCTGCTGCTGTGTGGGCGGATGTAACGGCTGCTGCTCGTATGCGGGGACGTGTTTTTTCTTCTGCAGCTATAGATAGCCAGGAAGTAAGTATTCAACAGCAGCGGCGTCCGCTGCCAGGGTTGTCTCTAGAGAGTGTAATAGGAGGAGTGTCGACGCTGCTGGCGACGAGCGGGGCGACGGCAGCAGCAACTTCGACCAACAACGGCAGCGAGACAACAGCAGCGGCTGCAGAAGGAGGGATCGCTGGAGGTGCAGCAGCAGGTGAAGGAGCGGCAGCAGCGCTTCTTCGAGGAGACGGCGCTGCCGCTGCAGATGTTGCCGCGCCGTTCCGCAGCAGCAACGGCATGGCGGCTGCTCGACGTGGAGCTGCTGCAGGGGGACGACGCGATAGCGGCGGCGCAGGTCGCAGCATCAGCAGCAGCAGAAGGCGCTTGCTGCTCGAAGACGAGGAAGAGGAGGAGGAAGAAGACCAACTGCAGCAAGGCAGGGCCAGAGGAGGACAAGCTTTTGCCGCGCCTACTGCTGCTGCTCCTTCTCCCCAGCGGGTGGCTGGGTTGCTGGCTGCTCGTCAGAGTATATCTATCAACAAAGCGTGCCCCATCTGTATGGTCGATCTCAACGACGACGACCAGCTCCTTATAATGCCCTGCGACCAGAGGTCAGCAGACAAAGAGAGAAAAAAAAGGAAAGGAGATGGGAGGGCAAGGAGGACAGGACCCGGGACAGAAGAGAAGCGGAAAAGTAGGAGCAGTAAGGAGACAGACAGAGAGAGCCGAAAAGGGGTAGAAAAGCAGAAAAAAGAACGAGAGAAAAGAAGAGGGGGAGATGATGAAGAAAAAGAAGAAGGGAAAAGAAAAAGAAAAGAAGAAAAAGAGGAAACGAAGAACAACGACGGGGTCGTCACATGACACAAGAGGACAAATAGCGCTCGGGAGTGGAGGAGAGAGGGGAACTTTTGCTTGCTGCGCCGGTCTCTGGTAGAAGTAAAAAGGAAAGCGAAGAAAAACGAGAGGTCCATGTATATTTGAAGGTACCCTCGCACTTGAACACCGCCGCGTAGAGAGAGAGAGATGGCAGGCCCTTCCCCCTCTCGGCGAAGACAGCAGCAGGGCAGCGACCGTGCACGCGCGTGGCAGTCAGTCGTAGAGCAGGAGCAGCAGCAGCAAATATCGTAGACAAGAAGAAGGAGGCGGCAGAGGGAAACCAGCAGAAGGGAGAGAAAAAGGAGAAAAACGCAGCAGATGCATGAGCTAAACGTGTGAAGAGAAAGGAGAGTCCTTCTTGCTGCCGCGTTGCTCTATCAAAAAACGGCCGGAGGAGCGCCACACGTGCTGTGATGGATATTTGACCAGGCGCCAGCCGTAATAATAAAGGAACTACAATACATGCATTCGACCTCCATATGCATAGGCGTGTACAAATACTCATATACAAATACATATATATATGTATAAATGTGTCTGTACATATTTAGGTATAGATATATGTGGGTATGTATAAATCAATATATATATGTATGAATATATATATATAGATAGATAGGTAGGTAGAGATGTATGAATGAATGTATACGTACATGTGTATATATATGTCGGTATGTATAAACCGACACACATATATATGTATATATGTATAGGTAAGAATAGATCGGTCTACACGTATGAAGACATATCTATATACATAGGTGTATATACACAGCTAGGAACCCGTCATTGTATATACACACGTATATATATATATGTATATCTTAGATTACGTATGAAGGAAAATATGTACGTATATTAATTTATATATATGTGTGCTTGTGTGTGAATGTCTCTCTGTCTGTATCTCTGTCTCTGTCTCCGCGTGTGTGTGGGTGTCTACGTCTCTCTGTGAGAATACATCCCCCTTCCTCTTTTTGGTAGTACGACTCATCCTGCAAGAGAGTTTCCTTCTTTTTTCGGCAGAATGTGGACGCCTTCTCTGTCTGTCTGCGCTGGCAAGAAGGACGACTCCTATCTATAGGAGAGGATTCGTATATTTCTCTGGCAGTCGCAGAAATGTCCTCGTTTCCTCCTACTACTACTACTGCTATTAAAACTACTACTGCTATTCTTAGCACTACTATTGGTACTCCGACGACGAATATATTGGAAGGGAAACGTTCGTCACTCTCTCTCTCTATATGTGTGTGTGTGTGTTTGTTTCTCTGTGGATGAGTATATGGTTGTGGGTGTTCTTGCTGCCTGGTGAAGAAAGGATGTATCTAGGTAGGAGAAACGAAGTCGTGGGGGAGAGCGACGAAGAAGTTGCAACTTCCTCTTCCATGTCTTTCTGTTTGTTGTGGGGTGTCGCTGCTGCGGGTGTCACACAGACACTTCTTTCACAAAGCCTGCGTCGAACACTGGCTCGAGACGAGCCAAGCCTGGTCAGTTTTCTTCTCCCCTTCTCCGTTTCCACCAGCAGTTCATCAACCTCCACTTTCTCCCGTCTCCACGTCAACATTTTTCTCCTCGCACACCTCTGGGTGGATGGAACACCGCCACCTTTTATATGTGTGTAGAGGCCTCTATGTGTGTGTATGGAGAAAAACACCGCCACCTTTTATATGTGTGTAGGGGCCTCTATGTGTGTGTGTGGAGAAAAACACCGCCACCTTTTATATGTGTGTAGGGGCCTCTATGTGTGTGTATGGAGAAAAACACCGCCATTTTTTATATGTGTGTAGGGGCCTCTATGTGTGTGTCCGTGTCTCCCTGCCTTTCGGTGTGTCTCCGTCTCTCTGTGAAAAAACGACGGCGTGACAGAACAGCACGCGCTTTGCGCACGTTTCTCAACGACAAAAAGCAGCTTCTTCTCCTTCTTCTTCGTCTTCTTCTTCTTCTTCGTCTTCGTCTTCCTCTTCGTCTTCTTCTTCTTCGTCTTCGTCTTCTTCTTCCCGAGGGCCACAGATCGCCGCCGGAGAATATCTGTTCCCCTGCGTCTCGTCGCACG
Source organism: Sarcocystis neurona (assembly GCA_000727475.1). Classification (NCBI taxonomy): domain Eukaryota; phylum Apicomplexa; class Conoidasida; order Eucoccidiorida; family Sarcocystidae; genus Sarcocystis; species Sarcocystis neurona. The sequence goes on along the minus strand of KL647312.1, from coordinate 2,001,961 downwards.
TGTTTCGGTCTCTCTGTTTGTGTCTGCTTCTGGTGAGACCTTTTTTCTCTGTTTTTGTGCGCATGGTGGTGGTGGTGGTGAGGGACCCTGCACACCAGCAATACACTTCTTCGTTTACTCGCACAAAACAGGGATATGTGTGTTGTATATACGTACGTAGACACGTACATATATATATGTATATGTTGTATATATTTGTACGTACGTAGACACACACGTATACACATACATAGACAGACACACACAGATAACGAAGTTCCTACTGTTTGTACGCCTGGGGAGAAGAGGAGGGAGAAAACTTCATTTCTATATATTGCTCGTGATGAAGAGGAGCTGAAGGGGAAGGATGTTTGGTGGCGTGTGACGAGGAGAAGGAGGAGCGACAACGCACCAGAAAAAAACAAAGAAGCCAACGTTAAACGCCTGAACCGATGCAGTGCATGTGTATCATCTTCACATACATTCAAAAGGCGTCGATATATATATGTATATGTAGGTGAAGACATGTGTATATATATATATGTGAATATGTGACTGCACATACAGATGTATGAGACCTCGTTATCTACATACACGTGTATATATATATGTATGTATATGTATATATATGTATGTGAATGTGTGTCCGTATATATAAATGTATGAAGCTTCGATATCGATATATATATCAATGCATATATATATATATATACGTGTGTGCTGGTGTAACAGAAAAACGACGTTCTACGTAAACTTGTCAATGTCTCAGAATATAACATGTGTCCATAAATTGGGTCACTTTGACGCCCACGAAAACGATGTATATATCCTCGTCGTATAAACCCCTTTTTTTTGATGTGAATATCTGAATATATTTGTGTGTGTACATATATATACGTACTTATCATGCAAACCCCCATATATATATATATAAATATACGTATAAATGCATGTATACATATGTATCTATAGACATATACATATATATACACATACATACACATACGTATATATATTCATCATATAGACCTTTCTGCTTTGATACGCATATCCGAATATATATATATATATATATATATACTCATGCGAATCCTTCATATGCATATCCGAGAATATATACGTATATATATACATATACGTACACAGACGTATATGTGCTCATCCTGTAAATCCTTTGACTTTGATGTGCATATCCGAGAGAATTTATACATATATGTACGTATGTAAATGCATATATATACATATACATATGTATATATACTCATGCAAAGCCGTTAACGTTTATATGCTTATACTAGAGTATATATATATATATGCATGTGTGTATATATACGGATATACTTGTATATGGAGATATATCAATACCTGCTCAATCAATCTCATATATATGCACGTGCCTACATGTGTGCTGATATGTGTGTATATGTGTAAGTGTGTATATATAAGTGCACGTGTATATATATATATATATGTATGTGTAAACGAAGGAGTGTCTGGAAGATCATTTGTATGTGTGACTGACAAAGGCGTTTTCGTGGGGTGTATGTATCTGCGCGCCGTCTATAGACACCGCTCTGTGTGCGTCCTGCTAGCGACGTAGCCACACACGCTCATCTATATCTATCTATGTCTGCCTTTCTTTTTTTCTCTCTGCATGTATATGTGTATATGTAGGGAACGTAAAAAGAGATTGGATTCTGTCTTCGTTACACGCATATATATATATATATATGTATATGCAGGAAATCAGCATAGGAACAAATCTGTTTGTCTGGCTGCTAGAGGACACCGTGACGCATATATGTGTACATGTATGTATGTGTAGGCACAGGCATATATAGACACGTATATATGTATGTGAATATACGTGTGTATATATCTGCACGCGTGTGGCAACGTCTACGTATACACTTATAGATATGAATGTGCCTTCAACATATATATATATATATATATGTGTTTATACGTGTGAATGTCTGTGTCTACATATATAGGCATGAAGGCGTCTTCAAGGTATATTTGTATATGTGTTGTCTGCATATGTGTGAATATCTGTGTCTACATATATAAATATAAACGCGTCCTCAAGGTTTCTACATATACATATATATATGTAGAGGTCTGCGTACGTGTGAATGTCTGTCTGCATACATTAACTGATATAAACACGTCTACAACGTGTATATATATATATATATGTGTATATCTGCAAATGTATGTGCACATATTTGTGGACATATATATATATATAAATGCCTCCTCGCTGACACACACAGATGTATAATATCTCTTTAGGTACGTGAATATGTGTGTGTATATATCTGCCGCTTTCCCCGTTTTTGACTGGTGGAAGAGACAGGGCCGACGGGGGACAGAAAAGGCTCTTGTGTGACACGGTGGCCCATGTGTGTCTCTGTCTCTGTGTGTGGATATATATATATATATATGTATATATATATATACGTGTGTATGTGTGTGTGTATGTCTGTATCCCTCTCTCTGTGTGTGTGCGGATATGTGTGGGTTTATGTGTGTATATATATATATATATGTGCGTGTGTGTGCGGATATGCGTGTATATATGTATGTGTGTATGTATATATGTACATATATATATATATATACATACACACACATACACATGTGTGTATATGTGTGTGTGCGTTGCAGCCCGATTTGCCGTGCGAACATAGTGCACATTCTTACAGGAGCACCAGCAGATGGTGCTGTGGAGCCGTCTGATCACCGAGACCTCGAAATGCAAGTTTAGGAAAGGAAATTTCTTTTTTTTTTCTTCTGCGTGCGGGCGGGACCAGAGAGGGGAACACCTTTTTTGCATGTGCACTGCTGCAGAGAAGCGGCTCTTCCACAGCATATGTTCACGCACAAAAAGTATCTGTGCGTCGCCTCTCCACAAAGCGGTGCGCCTGTCCTTGTTGAAAGAAAAGTACACACATGCGTATATATTTGTGTACACATAGAAACGCTGGACGTCGCGGAGGTGGAAATGTATAGACTCATCTTATTTCCATGGAAAGATGCGTCTGTCTCTACGGAAAAGACTATATGTGTCTGCGTAGAGACACGGGTGTCAATGACGTGCAAGTGAATGTGAGTTTCTTCTTACAGAATGAACAGAGAGAAGCGTTTCTCCCTAAAAACGTATATATGTGTCTTCTTCGAGAATAAACAGACGGAAGCGTTTCTTCCCCTATCAAAGGGTGGAAGTGTATGTATATATCTTTTTTAGAATGTACACAGAGATAAGCGTTTCTTCAGCCGTATGCAAGCGGACGCGTAGGACCGGCACGCCTCTAAGTCGTAGAGATGGAGCCACCGTCTTCTTCTCTACGGCCGCCAAAGCAGGGACGTGCGTCTCTATACAGCAGGAATACTTTTGTACACAGGAAGACGAACAAATGTCCACTGGGATGCATCTCTCTGTTTACGGAGGAAAAAGTGTGGGTACGTAGGTAGTTGCCGGTGTTCGGGTCGGCGCGTACATACATATACATGTGCTTATACATACACGTATACATATACATGTATGTATATATATGCACATACTCGTACATACATGAACATACATTTGCGTATACATACACGTATCCACGCACATATACATATATATATATATATATGTAGGCGCGCGTGTATTATGTGTCGCACCCTCCCATTCGGTTCCTCTACATGCGTGGGCGTATTTCGACAGTAAAGGCGATGTGCTGCAAGGAGTTGAGAGCATCGGCTAATTTGACTTCTTGTAGAGAGAAGAATCAATGGCACTAACGGCAATCGGGACGACCACGCTCAGGAGTGCGCATCCGTGTGTATGTGGATTTGTCTGTATGGCTAGATCCCTGCTGAGCGAGGTAGAGAGTTTCCTTTCACGAATATTAAAGAGAAAGAGGCTTGAAGATACACGTGTGTGCAGATACAGAGGTGTGCAAGAGCCGATTTGTGCGTACACCTCAGAAGGGAGCACAGAGAGAAGAGAGCAATTCCGGTGCACGTACACCCCCCAGGGGCCGAGAAAACACGAAAGCGTCTCGTGCCACAGCAAGATATTTGAAGCTTCTGTAGACATCTCCGTTTGTCCTGCCTGTTTAGCTGTATTCCTGCGCTCCTAGGAATTTATGGTGCCTTTACGTGGAACAGTAGGATTATCTTTGATGCACCTGTGTATACGTTTGCGTGTATCTGTAGGATACGTATACATACATATGTTTTCAAATGTAGGCATTTAGGTATCTATATGGGACGCGTGTATATTCTGATTTACATATATGTTGATATGTGTCAGTGCGGGGACTACGTCCTTGCAAGTGTGTTCGACAATTCTGGGCGATCACTGATGAAAGAGTTTTTACAGATATGGATCAGGTCTGCTTTCACTTAGATCGGTTGATAGATATGTATCTGCATTCTCTACTGCGCCTGTGCGTATGCAACTTATTCTTTGTATTAGTTTGGGTATATACAGATACACCTATATGTATAGATGTGTCCGGAAATACAGATACATCTATATGTATAGTTGTGTTCGCAAATACGGAGATATCTATATTTGTATGTACGTATGTATATATGCACACACGACTACATGTGGAGATGCGCTTGTGTGTAGTAAGGGCTTAAAGGAGAAGAAAACCTTCCTCGCAATGTCGGCGCAGATGCAGCGGCTCTTCAGTTTCTTTTCTGTTTTTAGACTGGTGTAGCACCTGCTGCTGCTGTTGCTGCTGCGACACCGAGACGACACAGAGTGCCGCCACCAGGGTTGCTGCAGCTGAAGATAAAGCAGACAACTCCTTTTTCTACGCATGACGACAGCAAGAGGGACGTTCCCACTTGCTGTTGCTGATGGTTTAACAGTTGCGTGTGTACTGAGGCTACGCAACTGCGTTGCTGCTGCTGCTGCAAGTAAAAACCAAAACAAAAATGACTACAGCTGTTCTGCTGTGCTTGCTGAAAGTGAATAGAGAGTTGTTGGCTTTTCCCTTGTCAAAGTAGAAGCAACGAAAAAGGAACCGCACAGAACCCCCTGGCAGGACGACGGGTAGTTAAAACGAAAAGCAACGGTGACAGTTGCTGCATAACCAAAAAGGTGCTTCTGATCTTGCTACTCCTGGAATGCGAAGCAGCTTCTGCTGCTCCCAACAGGTTTTCTGCGCCGCACAGCAGATACACCAGAGCAGGAGAAAAAGTCCCGCTACCTGCTGCTCGTCGGAATAACACGGCAGTTAATAGTTAGCGGTTTTAGTACTGAACAGTGCTCGAAAGTGATTAACAGTAGTAAACGTATACACACCTACACATGTAACACAACCCTGTACAAAGTTGTCTACTACTTTACATAGATGGAGAGAATGAGGGAGGGTTTGTGGAAATTTACACTAGCATATACGTGCCTAATCGCCGCAATGCATTCCTCGCAGACGAGAGATATTCTTTGTCCTCTTAGTAGATATAGAAGTGATAACAAAGGTCTGCTGCTTCTGTTGCACCGTTTAAAAAAAGACACTGGTGGCCGCTTAGACCCACGCGAGTGCATACCTGTGTAGCAGTAGGACAGTCGCTACCCTCCACATGACACACAGAGCAGGAAGAATACTCACGCGTACCTCTCAGCGTTAATACTCTGCAGCAATTCTCTTTCCTGCTGGGTCTTTCTCTTCCTGCTTTCCTCTCCCTATACACATATATGAATACGTATGTAGGCATATATATATATACGTATATGTACTCAGGTATACATGTGTGTATCTGGACATATGTGTGCATACGTATATATATGAATATATATATTACGATCCTTTGGTATACGTATATGCATGGAGGCTAGAATGTAGAAATGTTTGCTTTCTCTTTTGTTTGCAACTCCTCATACATGTATATATATACGTATTCACACGGATTACGTATATACATATATATCTAATACTGCATATACGAATGCATGTGTATACTTCCGTACGTGTGTGGATGCGCAAACCTACGCACACATGGGAGGACAATTGCAATCTAAATACTCTGGCCTGACCGAGAAGACAAGGAGGGCTGTAGAAGAGGAATGAGGAGCGACTGCTAGCAGTTGAAGACATCATTTCTTCTTCACAAGCCGGGTCAGCGTACTACACTTTCAGCCGGCCACAGACTTGTACGCACTTCTCTTTTCTAGCGTCTTCGCACACACGTGTAGCCAACCGTCGTCGTCATACATATCAGTGTACACAGGAACAACCTTAGGCCTTCTCCGCTTTTTTCCCACTGCGTCGCAGCGCCTCAGAAGAGCTCTCGTTTGTGGCGTAGGTCCTCGACGAGCAAGTCTTCACCGAGGGAAGAGACGTGTCTGCTAGTTAGTCGCAAGTGGTGTCTTCTTCTGCGTTTAAAAGCACTGCCCCTCCGGTTGCCAGTAGGCTGCTTCTTGTCTTTTGTTTTCTTCTTTTCAGCAGATGCACGTTCACATTGATGTTGTGTACAGGGACAGGTCTACACAGAGGTGAACACGGCTATATGTGTACTCACGTGTGGACCTGTGGATACGTACATATATATGTATATATATATATATGTATGTACACACACATTTACGAAGTTCTGTGTATGTGGATACGCATGAAGAAAATGAGCGGTCAAAAAATTTTAACGACTGGCAAGAGCAGCGCGACGAGGTGCATCACACTTGTGCCACCGGTGTCATACAGATGAAAGATGAGCGGTAAAATACTTGTTCAGACACAAAAGAAGACAGGACGAGAGACGTCCAGATGGCAGAACAACTCTCGTCTCTTTTTCGAGGAAAAAAATTGTGTGCGAGAAAGTGTTGTCATTTGTTGCCCTGTACAGGGTGGAGGCCTCTTTGCAGAAAAAAGCGAGGTCGAGGAACGACGATTTCTTCCTTTCCTCCCCCCCCTCGCGTTTGAAAAAAACTAGTGATACGTGTTTGTTTTCGAAGAGAAGAAGCCTTTGCGTCTGTCGCCTCGCTGGGCTTCGTGTCTCGTTTTTTCTTACCGTCCTCCGCGTCCAAGGCCTCGTACCTGCGCAGTGCCACAAATGTGAAGACCCGGTCTACAGACACGCGTGCAAAAAGCTAGAGCCCTTTAACTCCTAGATACTCGTTTTTCCTTTGTGTGGTGCTTTCCTTCTACTCGTAATCCCTACAAATGTTTCCTTCTCTCTCCTAGTGGATACACAAGTTCCCTCATTCAAAAATAGCCATATACATACGCACACTCGGAGAGCGAGCTATTTATACTCACAATCACACACATCTCGAGAAGCAGCTATACATTTATACATACGTAAAAAATTACAAATATATATACATATATATATGTATGTGTGTATGTATGTATGTATGTATGTCATATCGAGACGCAGCTGTACATTTATATGTACACATACGTACATATATGAATACATGTATGTGTATGTATGTACGTATACATATATATATATATGTGTATATGGTAAAGCTGCTCCTGTCTGTGTGATTCACGTGGGTGTGGAGATTTGCTTTCAAGGCGCATGTGCATCGCTACTGGTGTGTGAGGCAGAGATGCGAAGGACATCTCAAAAATGTTCTCTTCTTGGGTTTATCCGTGTTATCTCTGCTCCTTGCACCGCACACAAGGGAGACTCTGGCAGCGTTTTTCGTCGTCGTCCTCGGCTTCTCTGTGTATAATACGAGCAGCTCATTTCTCCTGGGCGCCACGCCAGAGACATGCATGCGTCTCGACTTTTCTTCTTCTTTTTGCTGACTCCCTCCTTAGTATATTCACGCGTGCGTTCCGCAGCTCTGCAGCCGGTCCTCTGCTGCTCTACGACAATCCTTGCTTTTGTGTCTGCCCCAGACACCTGCTTCCTTCTCCCCCTGCCTTTCCTCCTTTCCGTCCTCTGCTTTTGTGTGTCTTGCGCGTTTCTTCGTACGGCGTGTGTGTGGACACAAAGGGAGGTGTCGGCACTAGCCGAGAGGTGCTTTCTTACTTATTAATACTACTTTTTATTGTTACTGTTGTTTCTCTCTTTCTTTCTTCTGTTCTGCTGCTCGAGGCGTTACCGCAATATACGTGCAACACAGAAAGGACGAGGAAAGGCTGTCCGGACCTTCAGCCATCGCGTGTGTATTTCTCTCCTATCCTGCTGTGCTCTTGACCAAGGTTCACACGTCCTTTTACTATCTATTTATGTCCTTCCTCATGGCCCGTCCTCTGGCCGCTGCTGGAGAAGCAACAAAAAACCGCAGCACTACTCTCCTCCTCTGCTGCCTTCCCCATGCCGTCATCCTCCTCCGGCGCCGCCTCTTCTCGTTGCTGCTACTCGTCTCAAGAGACTCCTCCTGCTCTCTCCCGCTGGCCACTACTACTACTGCTGATGCCAAGGATACATATTACGACTTCTACTACTAATACTACTAATACTACTATTACTAGTACTACTACCACCACTCCTACTACTACTACCTCTAGTAGCAGTAGTAGTAGTAGTACTCCTACTACTATAGGTGCCAAGGATACATACTACTGCTTCTACTACAACTACTAATACTAGTACTATTGCCATTACTACTCGTAATACGAGTACTACTAGTACTACTGCTACTACTACTATCACGAGTACTACTACTACTGGTGTCAAGGACACCTACCAATACTTCTACTACTACTACTACTATTACCGTTACTACTACTACTACTACTAATACTACTGCTACTACTACTGATGTCAAGGACACATACCATTACTTCTACTACTACGTGTACTACTACTTCTACTATTACCGATACTACTACTAATAGTACTACCACTACTACTACTACTACGACTACTGGTGTCAAGGACACATACTTCTATGACTAGTACTAATACAAGTCCTAATACCACTACTCCTAGTAATACTAGTACTACTAGTACTACAACTATCACTAGTACTACAAATACCAGTCCTACCACTGTTAGTATACTACGCAAGTAGAACTGGTGAGAATACATACTACAAGTAGAACTAGTAGGAAAGACACATACGACTACCATTCCTACTCCTGTTCCTGCTGAGGAGATATATACTGCTACGACGCTTACTACTGCTAGCCGTGGCGCACAGTACCACTACTAGTTGTGATTTTACTGCTACTAGTAGTAAAGGTCGCACCACAACAACTGGGAGTAGTGCCAAGCAGACACACTGGTAGTAGTAGTAGTAGTAGTAGTACCACTACTACTGAGGACACATATTACTGCTAGTAGGTCTAAGGAGAGATGCTACGAAGACAACTAAACTACTAATAGTTCTACTACCACTACTACTACTAACAGTACTCCTAGTACACCTAGTAGTACTATTATACTAATACTAGCAGTATTAGTACTCCTACTAACACTACTACTCCTACTGCTAATAGTACCACTCCACCTAGAAGTAGTAGTACTAGTGTGCCGGTGGTGACGCTTCCGTTGCCACTAGCGCTGCTGAGATTGCGAGTGTACCAGTCGACGTGGACGCCGTGCTGCTGCTGCAGTAGCTGCGCCGTTGACCAGCTGAAGCGCACTATGCTCCCAAAAGCGAAGACCGGGTGGAAGCTGCTCCGCAGGAACGCGATAGTCGTCGGGTCTGCAGCAGCACCAGCAGCCGCACCAGCAAAAACAGCAACCACGCAGCAGCAAAAGCAGCAGCCGCAGCAGCAGCAGAAACAGCATCGCAGCAGAATCAGCAAAATCAGCAGCAGCCGCAGCAGCGGCAAAAGCAGCAGCCGCGGCAGCAGGAGACGTAACAGATGGAGAGTGACACGTGTGAAGGTAGACGAGTATACACATGGATGACAGGTCGCGCCCGTTTACAACTTGCACCAAAAAGAGGAAAAGGACGAAGAGGAGAAGCAGGAGGAGTAGCAGCAGGCAGGAAGAGCCCTAACAACGGCAGAAGCAACGGCTGCAGAACAACACCCACCAACCGGATGCTGCTCTTATCAGCACAGACGAAAGGGCGTGTCTCTCCCTGTATTCCGTTTACACATAATACACACATGTATATGCGGAAGAGGAGGAGAATCGGAGGAATGCTGGTGACACGCATGTATACGCATGCGAGCCAAACAGGTGGTAGCAGAAGGACGGAGAAACACGAATGTGAGAAGAATCTCTTCCTAAGAAAAAAAATCTGGTGAGGCAGGTGACTGCATGCAAATGCCTCGGTGGTGAACTGAGAGTGTCTTGGGTCTTGAGGAGTGCAGGCGCAGCAGCAGCCACGCAACAACTAGCAGCAGAAGCCCGGCGTTCTTGAACGAACGTCTCAATCAGACAAACATATACATATCCTTCCGTATGTAAGTTTAGCTACACACACATACATATATATATATATGTATATGTATATATACTTCTGTATAAGTGTCTGTATTTCCCTCGTATTACATATATATGTATATATGTACTTATATATGCGTATGTATGTATATAGATATTTGTGGGCGTATGTATACAAATATATGTGTCCTTCCGTATGTAAGCCTAGCCACACATATATATAGATGTATGTACACACACACTCTTCCGTACAAATGTCTCTATGTCTCTCGTCTCACATATATATAAGCATATAGGTATTTGTGGGGGTATTTATAGACGTACGTAAAACATATAAATGTGTCTATAGGCAGCAGCCAGAACAAGAGAGCAGAAGAGTTTGCCGAAGCGAGTCATATAAACTCCCGTTCAGCAGCGCGCGAAGGCTTCCGCCGGAGAAGCAGACGTACACCAGAACCTTTTAAAAGCCCAACTCGCTTTCCTTTTGTAAACGTTTACTTATAGACGTGTACTTCTACTAGAGAAGAAATACGCGACCCAACTGACACGCAGAAATCGAAGCTGAGAGTCTCAGAGACAGACACAGAGGACACGTACAGCTACGTTTGCGTATACTACCTTATTTGTAGACGACGATGGAGGGAAGTTGTAACTTGCTGGAAACGTGGACATATATCTATACAAGAAAATTCATCTATGTCTGTATACTTTTGTGTGTATATACGCAGACGGTCATATATATATGTGTACATATGTGTGCGTCCACACACACACACACATGCAGACCTCCTTATTCAGGTATTCTACGCACCTCCACACATTCCCACAACTATATATGTATATGTGTGTGTGTATCTGTCTATCTTCATATGGATATGTATAGGAGGCAAATCCATATAAATCAGAAGAAATGCGACGGTGGACGTTTTGTTCTTTGACAATGGAAAGAAGAGCCGCCAATGTATCGGTTATAGTCTTCACGTGCCTGTGTACAGCCACCGTTGTACCTAGACATCTGTATATACATATATACACGATCTATTCATTTCTCCCCCTCTCTCACTTCCTACACATATATGTAGAAGTACCTGCAAATAGATGGGCTCTGCAATGTGCGTCGGTAGGTGGCAGACAAAACCGGCCGTAGGGTCGTCGTCTCCACACAAAGTCAACAGAGGCAACAGCAGATGTCCGGCATGCGCACAGACATACTTTAGTAGAGGTAGACACACGTCTTGGAGGTGGAAGTTGGCTTTCTAGATCAGTCCCTCCATATATACACAAGGATATGCAGGCAGGAAGGTCTAGGTGTGTGTCCGCATGCATGTATGGACATATGCATGGGTGTGTCTACAAAGATAGGTATACGCCTGTGTTCGGCTGTACCTGACGGATAACCGGTGCCTAGTAGCGGCAGTTCGCGCTCTGGTGATGGGACGCGTCCTGCTGCTGTCGCAGTTATCTTCCTGTCTGGGTTTGTTGCTGCTCTGTGGACGTCATCGTCTTCCTTTCGCGGTCCTTCTTCGTCTCTTTTCCGTTTTGTTTTCCCTGCTTTTCCAATCCTCCTGTCCTCTTCCTCCTCTTTACAAGGTGGCTGCTTCTTCTCTCCGCAGGCCTCAGGAGAGCCGCTCGTGCCTCCTGTCCTCCCTGCCGAAGAAGAAGTGGTTGCAGCAGCCGCAGCAGGTGCAGCAGCAGCGGCCGGTGCAGCATCAGCAGCAGCTGCAGCAGAAGCAGAACGAGACGCCGCAGCCGCTCCTTCTTCACTAGCGCCAGCTCCTCCATCCCCAGCAACAGCTGCTGCAGTGCCGGCCACAGGACTTTTGACTGCAGCAGCAGCAGCTGTACGAGGACTAGTAGGAGGATGCGAAGGAGAGCAATCGACAGTAGTCGTTGCAGGAGTAGCAGCAGATGCAATAGCAGTCGGGGCACTACCTGGTACAGAAGGAGGAGCAGGAGGAGCAGCAGCAGCCGCGGCTGCAAGAGTTACAGTAGCTGCCCCACAAGAGGGACGTGGGTGTTTCTTGGACGACGGAGCATGCGGTGCTGCTGGGGTGACTTCTTCGTGTTGTAAACTTCCGTGATTCTTCGAAAAGCAATTACTGCTGCTGCAGTCCTCGCTCTCCTCCTCCTCCTGCTGTTGCTGCATGGGGCCGTCTGCGGTAGTAATAGAGGCGGCAGCAGCTTCTTTTCCGTCAGCTGCATCTGTTGCTATTCCCGCCGTTTCCGGTGTTGCTGCACATGGCATTTCTCCGCTCTCTGCGGCAACCCGTTCCGCTGCTGCTGTTGCTGCTGCCTCCTCTTTTCTTCCTTCCTCTGATTCTTCTTCATCTCTCCGACCACCAGTTGCTGCTGTTGCTGCCGACGTGTCTGCTCCTTCTTCTTCTTTGTCATTTTCTCTCTTTCCCAGCGTTCCGCGCCGTCCTTGCTTCTCTGTCCCTTCTTCTCTGCTCTCTTGTTCTTCTTCTTCCTCGTCTCCCTTCGCTGCTGCTGCGGTACGAGACATCCTTCGTCCCCTTCTCCTCTCTGTCCTCGGCGGCTCCCCCGCTTCTGTCGCCTTCTGGCCCTGTCTCTCGTTAAAGAGGACCGAGAGAAAGCGCTGCTTCTTTGCTGCATGTGCTGCGAGTGTTGTTGCTGCTGCACGGTCACCAGCGCGCCTCTCTGCTGCTGCTTTTCCTATAGCTCCTCCAGCTCGTGCTGCAGCTGCAGCCTCTCCTGCTGCAGCAGCAGCCTCTTTTGCTGCAGCAGCAACCTCTCGTGCTGCTTCGTCGTTTGTTGCACCGCGCTGCTCCCCTGCTGCTCCTGCTGCCGCTGGTGCTGCCCTCAGTGCCGCTGCCGCAGCTGCTGACCCTTCATCTTTTGCGGCTGTAGCTACTACAGCACGGTCACTTGGGGGTGTGGTCTCTCCTTTTCCTTCCTTTTTTTGTCTTTCTTCATTTTCTTCTTCCTGGTAGAAGTGAGGATCGGCAAGTAGGCGATCGCGCACAACTTTGGCGATGATGGAAGCAGCTCCGACAACGGGATACAACGCATCTGCCTTCTCACAAACCTGCAAGCGGCACACGGGAGCCCCTGCGCATGCAGACCGAATATCTCTTCAGCATCACATAGACGTAGAGACAGAAAGCAAGCAAATCTTCTGGATAAATATAAACTTTACACATGACAGCAGCACGTCATTAGGCGTGTCAAGAGATCCACACAAATACATATGAATAACAATCACGTACCCTTACACATATATAGAGGTGCACGTGTCAAATATTTACGCATCTTCTTACATGTGTATATATATACGTATATATAGGTATATATATATATATGGCCCACCTTGCTGTCTCTCATCAAGCATCGACTCACATAGATATATATATATATATATCCCGTCTACCTCTGTACCATCAACTACCTACTTATATGTATATATATATATGTATATATAGGTATCCAGGTGTAAACATATATATATACATATATATATATATATATGTACAGAGATATGTATGAATGTGCTTCTTTAGTAGCAACGCAGTGAGACATGTGTATATATGGGTTTTGCATGCGAGTGTCCATTCCTACCTCGTATGCGGGCACACACGTATCTCTACTGTCTGTAAATGCGCGTCTTTGCGTGTGTGTGTATATATATATACGTGGTTATATACATACCTCTCTGTGTACGTCCTTATGTAGGAAGACAGGTGCGCGTATATCTACATAGATATGTAATTCTATGAAGCTATATATACAGGCTGACATACACGTATACACACCGACACATATTCATATACAGAAGCACACGTACACGTATATATACATATATATACACACGTAAGTCTACGTAAATATATATATATATATGCATATACGTACAGGCACGTATACATATATATATATATATATATATATGGAGAAGAATACGAGGACGCATACATAAACATATATACACCCACACACATGTACGGTATTCACTCAGCTCTATTCTTACGTACATACACGAATGCGCTTACACATACTTAGACATAGGAATGCACGTACGTACACACACATATATATATACACGCAATTTTACATGCATATATATACAGGTATAGATAGACGTAGATAGAGATGTGTGTGGACGTCCATCCACGAATATTATATATATATATATGTATATATACATATGACCAGGTAAGATATAAGGAGGACACTGAAACACGTGCAAAGATATAAACGACAATAGAGACGGCAGTAGCGTCTACGGCAGACAGAGAGCGGGTGGGGGATCGCAAGAATAGAGCGGCGCACCCCGTTTCTCCTCGGCTGCGCTCGTGGACAAGTCCGTCCATTTCTCTTCCTCTTCCCACGCAGCTACATATAGTTTTGCTACGACTCTTCTTCCCTGCGCATGCGGCTTCCCGCGTGCGGCTTTCCGACTGTTTCTGCAGACGAACGTCACTGACTTTCTCGCAGTGACGCCCGGCCTCTCTTTCTCTTGGTCAGAAACTGCAGGGCCAGCAGCCCCGCCGGCTCGAGTCTGCTGACTTGGGGTGTGCGGGTGGAGGAACGTGGAGATTCTGCTGCTGAAAGTGGCGTATACAATCGCAGAAAATTGATCCCTCCCCACGTGCCACAGCACTTATTCGCGTTAACACGCTGTCGGGAGCCGCAGGGGTATTCACTGCCCCCCCCTTTCCACACGCAGCTACTACTACCACACGTGCAAATACGTACACACGAACACATCTCTGCGGCTCACAGCGTCAGGAGGTCTCGGTATAAACACATATATACATATATATACACATCTACATATGCATGTATACATATATGCATGTGTATGTATGTCTGTGTACATCAGCTTTGTATGTGTAGATCCACGTATGTTGAGATACGTCAATATACGAGAAGTATATGCGAAGATTCCCTCCGACGTCTACGTGTGTGTGGAGAGGCGTATATGCGCTGGTGTCTACGCAGGTGTCAGCCAAAGCAGAGGAATGTTCGCCCCCGTAGAGACTTGTCGCCGGTACGTGAGCAGCAACCGTTTCTCTGCAGTTCTTTCCATAAGCGTCTGCTTTTCAACCGCTGCCTATACACCTTTTCGGCTAAAGAAATAGACAGGTAGATAGGCACACAAGTAGGTAGACACGTGCCTCATGTGCCTGTAAAGGGAGGTGTCTCGAGAGCTATTCTTCACAGACATTCGCTTTTGTCGGGGGAATGGGGAGAAGGACGTGTGCAGCACAGACGTCGGAACACTGCGATATTCGGGGCAGCGAGGCAAAGGGAAAGGAGAAACGAAGAAGAGACAAAGAGGGAGGATAGAAGAAGGCAAAGGCGGCGTGCAAGGGACAGAGGGAGATGAAGAAATGCAGGAGAAAGGAGCCCGGAAAAAGACGAAGAAGTGCGAAAAGACGATGGGAAAGGAAGTAGAGGAAGAGACGAAGAGAGAGGACGGGAGGAAGGACACCGGCGGAAGGAAGAAACTTTTGTTGAGGAAGTATTTCCTCGTTTCTGTGGAAGAGAGGGCATTTTCCTGCGCGAAGAAGTCTTAGACGTAGTGCCTGTGATTCCCGGCGTGACTGCAGCAGGCGGCGACCGCTACAACGGGACGCAGGGCTCTTCTTCTGCAGCGGAGCGCCACAGCGTGAGAAGTGCGTACGTACGTATGCAACACAGACACACACGCGTGTAAAGAAGATAAACAGCCAGCTATGAAGGTCTCAAAGGAAGAAACATGCGCATGTGTCGTATATCCTTGTTCGCGTGTGCATGTGCACATACAGAAGATGCTGCGTATATGTGTGGGGGGGACACACACAGAGGACGGCAGGAAGGAGAGAGACAGGGGGGAGCCACGTTCTGCAGTGGCTGAGAGACGGGGAGACGGCGAGACAGCGAGGCGGACGGAGACAGCGAGGCAGACGGAGACAGCGAGACAGACGGAGACAGAGAGACAGACGGAGACAGGGAGACAGACGGAAACAGGGAGACAGGGAAAGACAGAGGAAAATAGAGGAAGGCAGAGAGACAGAGAAAGACAGAGAGACAGAAAGACAGAGGAAAATAGAGGAAGGCAGAGAGTAATAGAGGAAGGCAGAGAGACAGAGACAGCGAGAGAAAGGAAGGCAGAGAAGAATAGAGGAAGACAGTGAAGGATAGAGGAAGACAGTGAAGGTTCGAGGAAGGCAGAGAATAGTAGAGGAAGGCAGAGAACAATAGAGGAAGGCACAGAACAATAGAGGAAGGCAGAGAAGAATAGAGGAAGGCAGAGAATAATAGAGGAAGACAGAGAGACAGAGACAGCGACAGAAAACCACAGAGAAGGATAGAGTAAGACAGTGAAGGATAGAGGAAGACAGAGAGAATGCAAGACAGAGAGAATGCAAGACAGAGAGAGAGAGAGGAAAAGTAGGCACTCGGTGCTTTCCTCGTCGCGGCGCAGATGAAGTCCACTGAGTGGGTGGAGCGGAAGGGGACGCAGGACGTCCCTTTTCGGCGACGCTTGCGCCTCTGTTTAAACGTCCATCGCAGAGAGAAAGGGCGAGAGGGTCTACAGACAGGCTTCTAGCTGGTCGCACTGCGGCAAGAAAGAGAAGACGCTCTTCGTACCGTAATCTTCAAGGAAGGGAAAATCTTGTGGAGCTTCGCCTGATACGCCGCTGCGTTGCCTACCGTATCCACGAAGACCTGCGAACAGCCCGCGGCGCAGCAGCAGAAAGGGCGGCCGCCGGTTCACGCAGGGAGCGCAGCAGCAGTAACTCGCACAGAGACACACAGACAGGCCTGAGGAAGTCCCGCCTGGATGAATCGCCAGCAACAAAGACAGAGAAAGGGAAGAAAAGAGGAAGAGCTGCGCAGAGACACGCATGCGAAGGGGGTTGGAAATACGTGGGGAACAACGCAAAGAAGAAGGCAGGGTCTCACGCGGGACGTGCATTCCTCTTGAGCAGCACTCCTCGAGTCACCACCGTCTACACACTAGCTCTTTATCGCCTACGCAGCAGATTCAAACAAAGACGGACGAGTATAAATACGTCGACGCCTACATGTATAGTATACATTCGTACATGAGTAGATTCTTCCATATATACGCACATGTAAATGGAGGCACAGAGAGGTCTGCGGACGTCCACACATACATATTTTACTGTCAGTATACGTATTTGATGGACGTGAATCTCTATACACATGTAGATATGTGCACAGACATATACATATATACGCATATACGTGGAGGCACAGGTATACGTAGAGAGAGGCGTATGGACACGCAGACGTATCTGTCTCTCCTTCTCTTTCTTTCTCACTGTCGATGTATATATATATATATATACATGTGCATATATATATAGACAGAGAGAGAGAGGGATGCGTATACATGGGTGGGTATGTGCACGCCAGAGCAACTCAGCAGCGACGGCAGCAGCAGAGCAACGGCAGTGGCGGCAGAGCAAAGCAGCAGCAACAGAGACAGCCGCAGCAGTAGCAGGTGGGACAGCGGAAGTACCAGAGGCGAAGTCACAAGAGCAGCAGCAGCGGATGCAGCAACAGCAGCGGAAACAGTTGAAGGTCCCGCAGCAGAGGTGGAGCAGCAGCAGCTGCTGTAGCCGTGGTGGCTGAAGAATAAGATGAGGAGAGAGAAAAGAAGAAACAGGAGGGAAAAAGGAGAAGCGAGAGCTCTTCTACCAACAGAAGCGACAGCAGCATGGAAGAAACAGCAGCGACAGTCGCAAAAGCTGCAGCAGCTGCAGCAGAGACAGCAGGAGGGAAGCAGGAGTCAGTGCACCGCACGCAGCAGCAGAAACAGCAGCACCAGCCAGAGCCGCGCAGCGACTTGTGTCGTTACGGTAGCTGCCTTTGAAGACAGAAAAGCAGCAGCACTGTATGCAGGAGTGGGCGCTTGAGTACCTCAGGAGCAGCAGAAGTGGCAGCAGGTAAAACAGCAGCAACAGCAGCAGCAGGAAAGGCAAGCGGAGGAGAAGGAACAGCAGCAACAGAAACAGCACCCGCTGACGCAAAAGCGGCAGCAACCGTTGACGCAACAGCAGCAGCAGCAGAAGCGCAGCAGCAGCAGCAACAAATGAGGAAGGGCGCGTACCTCTTGGACGTTGCTGCAGCTGCTGGTGACACGAGAAAGCAGAGACACCGTCGAATCAAAGGCAATTTCATTCAAGCTGTATTTCTGCCTGCAGAAGCAGTAGCAAAAAGGCAGGAACAGCAGCAGCAGTAGCTGATAACAAACGGAGGCGGCAGCGGGGCAGCGCAGCAGCAGTGGGCAGCGCAGCGGCAGCAGGGCGGCGCAGCAGCAGTGGGGCAGCGCACCGGCAGCGGGGCAGCGCAGCAGCAGTGAGGCAGCGCAGCAGCAGTGAGGCAGCGCAGCAGCAGTGAGGCAGCGCAGCAGCAGCGGGGCAGCGCAGCAGCAGCAGTGGCAGATCAACGGCAGCAGCCGTGGCAGATCAACGGCAGCAGCAGTGGGGCAGCGCAGCAGCAGCAGCGGCAGAGAAGAATAGAGGCAGCAGCAGTAGCAGATAATAAGCGGCAGGAGCGCGGTGGCAGACGCGCACCAGCAGTAGCAACGGCAGAGACGCAGCAGCAATGGCAGGAAAGAGAACATCAACGGCAGCCGAACAGAGCAGTGCTGTGTCTCAGAGCTACTTTTAAAATGGTTCTTCTCTTCCCCTTTCATCCTGGGCTGCTGTTGTCGCTGCACGTATTGGCCTCAGATCCGGGAGGAGAGTGGCCCAAGATAAAGAGAAAGGAACAAGAGTCTCAGTAATACGCTAAGTCCAAGCTGCTGCTCGTGCAGGCATCTGTACACATAGACATACTATCCACAGATGTGTTGTCTACTACGTAGAAGCACCTACATACATTTTCACTGCATCAATTTATATTCAGAGAGATAGCTACAGCGGTGCCCCTCGCTGTTTCTCTTCTTTTCTATATTCTTGCTCGCATATAAGCCGACCTACACACACGAACACCTCTTCGCTTATGCACCGCTTTTTCTCTACCCGTACCTGCACGCAACACCTGCATATACATATATATGGCGGAGCACTGCACATATATACATATATATATATTGTGTTGACAGCTACATGTACATATGTAGGTATATGTTCATATAACGCGTAATGCTCTCTCTCTCGCTCCGTATCAATGCATATATCATATATATATATATATGTATATATACGTGTATATATGTATATATATACATGTATACGTGTAGATATAGGTGTGGTGCACAAAACTATATATATATATATGGGGCTTATGCAACTCTTCTTCTCTACCCGTACCTGCACGAAATGACTACATATGTACATATGTATATATGTGGCGCAACACTGCACATATATAGATACATATACATATATGTTGTCCGTAACTGTGTAGGCACATGTATGCATATGTCCGTATAGTGCGCGAAGCTCTTTTTCTCTCCGTATAAATACATATATCATGTATACATGTACATATACGTATGGCGCACATAACTATATATATGTATATATATATATGGCGAATGAGCGTGTATACATATACAGATACACACAGCCCCTAACTGCATATACATATGCATATGTACATCTTTATAAAGTGCGTAACTCTCTCTCTCTCTGTGTATATATACATGTATACACAGTTGTAGTCGGGCATATATACGCTTACATATATATACATATACGTAGGCCTATATATCTACATATACAGTATTTGTCCGATATAAAGTTTTAAACCCATTCACCTATATACATACATACACTTGCAGATATTATGGCGTAGATACGGCCATACACGTGTGTACTTAATAGTTGTCCGATATACATACTTACATGCACATTTATATATGTATATATTAGTTGTCCGACGTGTATATATATGTATATATACAGACATACGCGTGTATATATATAGACTACATGTCCGATATAGAATAGGTAAACTCATTCACATATATATATATATATATATATGTACGCGCTTGCAGATATAAAGGCGTAGGTATGTCTATATACGTGTGCATATATACACAAGGATCTGCTTGTACAATCATAGAAAATCGATCTGTAGCATTTTGTATAGTGGAAAGTCGTTCAGATGCCTCAAACTACCGCCGTGGTACTCCTCCCCCCCGCTTAGACTTCTTCGTTCTCTTTAAACAAAGAAGGACATATGCGCATTTGGGTGTATATATATAGATTCGTATATATATCGTATCTGCACACAGACATCCCAGCAAACTCATAGGTAAATCAATGTACGTACATGTATATATATATATATATACGTATACATACGTGCTACCCACATGCAGAGGCACATGCGTATATGTCTATACAGAGATGTTCACATGTACGTGTATATCTATACGGATACTTATACATATATGTCTGCATATATATATATATATATATGTATGGAGAGAGAGACTGTGATATATTTCCATATGTACATATGTATGGAGGGACGGATGGAGGGGTTGAACAACTGATGAGGAAACGGAGAGAAGGAAGTGGAAGAAAACAGGAAAGGAGACGCCACCAGCAGACGCAGCTTCGCCGGGCGCCCGTGTTTCCCCCTGCAAATGTCCTCCTTGTGCCGAAAAACTTACTTTCGTAGCATTTTGGCCGAAATTTCTTCTGGACCGACAGCGTGTACTCCCCAGCTGTACGTACACCCCACACACCCACACAGGATACGTCGAAGCGAGTGACCCGTTGCAAGCGCCGCCTGCCTCTCTGCAGAGAGAAGAGTGAAAAAGATTCGTACAGGAGGAAAAGTACTCTCCTGACCGGCCGTCGTCTTTTCCTTTCACACAAGCCTCTGGTGGAGGAGAGACGACAATTCACTTCTTTTTACGCTACAGCGCGCGCACCTACACATATTTATACATGCAGATGTAAAGTTTCCGCTGTATGTACGTCCACTACATATTTCCCGCAAAACGACGAGCACGCCGACAACAGAAGGCAAACAAAGATGAGAAATATATATATATACGTATATAGGTAGGTCTCTGTACGTGTGCCCGGTGCTGCTACTCCCATTGCGACTACGACACCTACACGTGTGTACGCGCGTACAGCGATGGTTGATGTATGTCTAGAGAGAGGGACGTATGTATATGGGGGAGGGAGAACGCGAAGGCGAAGAAATGACTTCTCGGAAGAGAAAAAGGAGAATCACTAATATATGCACGCGTATGTGTAGGTGGCCTCAGTTCCGTTCTTTTTGATGCTTTTCCGGGTATGTTGAAGATTCACTTGAGAAGACTATCGTCGCTGAAAAAATGGACGGAGAAACAAATCTGCGTGTGTGCGGAGGTACCCGAAGAGGTCTGCGTGCGACGCGAGTTCAGCATACGTTTTCTCTCGCTGTGTGTCCTTCAGCCGCTTCGAGTCTGCAGAGGAGAAAAAACCGAAGAAGGAGAAAAACAAGTGCCGCCTCGTGTGGTGGACGCGCCGACAGGAGAACAGAAGAGGAAAATTTGCATCGGCAAAAAGGCGGTGGAAGGGGGCTATCTGATGCGTGAATCACAGCGTGAGCTTCCCTGGGGGCAGCGCAGGCAGGTTGTGCCTCTGCGACGCAGAAGCACGTGTTTCTAGCAAAGACGAGAGAAAAGGCGGGAAGAAAAGCACCCCGAGAAACAGGGGCCGATGCAGAAGAGGAGAGACATATCCCCAGGGATGAGGAGAAGCAGCCCGACGGCAATACTGTAGGTCTTCCAGCCTAGTAAATACGGTTCCTTTCATCTCTGACGGCAGCTGTTCCGCGGCCTTAAAGCCGCTATTTAGCCCAAGGAAAGGAAGAGGCAAAAGAGAAGGAAGAAAGGGGGAGAAACGGGAGAACAAGGTTCCGAAGAATTGAGAGAAACATGCTTCTCAAGAAGAAGAAAAAGAGAAGGAAGAAGGATCCGAAGAAGAAGGAGGAAGACACTTTCCACCAAAGAAGGAGAAAAAGGAGGATTCGAAAAAGTAGGAGAATTCCACTTTCCAAGGAAGACGGCGTTGCAGAGAAGCGTTCCATCGCAGACAGCACACAGCTGCTGAAATATTGGCGTTACGTCAACATTGTGGCGTCAGTCCTCGTGTTGGACCGCAACATCCACATCAAAGGCAAATTGGCCACTTCTCCTCATTGTCTTTCTGACCTCTTTTTCTTCGTCTTACACATGTGCACGAATATATATATACAGGCACAGAAAATAGATAGATAGATACGTATGCGCCAATACTGGCATATACATGTGTACATGGTCAGAGGGTGTGAGTATATAGATAGTCATCCGTATCTACATTTATCCACATATAGGCGTCCCTAATGCACAGGTACGACAGCTCGGGACAAGAAAAAAGGAAAATAAATTCACTAGACGTTCAAATACATATATATATACGTTCTTGCAGAGATCAATTGCTGAGATACGTACACATCTATACATATGTATGTATGTACATTATTATGAACGTAGGTATCATATATTTACATGTGTATATATATAGAGAGAGATAGACAGTGCAACGGTGGGTACAGCTACGTACGCGTACGTAGAATAAATATGTTTCTCGTAGGTTTGAATATACGTATAGAGATGTATATATCTAATAATAGAGAGATTGACACTGTAGACAAAAACCTATATACATGTGAATTTTAACTGCTGTAGACCTGGCGACACAAACGTGCGTGCCAATATATATTTCTATACGTCTACATGAGACACATATGTATATTGTAGGGTAGATAATGGTACAGCTACGTGCGTAGCTGAAATAGTATAGGGAAAGGGGAACTTCAGACTTTCAAACTGTGTAGAAGAGAAGGGATCGAATGAGTGGCTCAGACCGCGAAGAGAGTGTTCGAGTGGGTTGGGGAGAAAAGGACTACGAAGGAGATGGCTACGCGAAACCCCGAGCCAAAGACCCCGCACAGAAGCAAGAAGACGTTCTGTGGAGAAGAGAGGAGAAGCAACGAAGCAGAAGAGACGGAGCGCGGACGCGAAGGAGGGAAAGCAGCGTGCGTCGTCGCGACAGCCGGAGGCACGGCAGAGAAGACAGCGGGAGAAGGGTGAAAAGCAGAGAAAAAGAGAAAGCAAAAAAAGCCTTCGCAGGGGGACAGGGACGTAGAGAGGGGAGGATGAAGACAAATACGCGTCAAGAAGCGCGAGAAGAGAGGAAGCGTGCAGGGGGAAGACCGGGGAAAGGAAAAGAAGAAGAGAGGCAGACTCACCGTCAATTTTCAAAGAGGAGAACAACCTGGCTGCCGGTGAATTAGGAGCGGCAGGACAAAAAAAGCAGGCGTACACCATCGCGCCCAGCACGCAGCCTCTCCCCGCCTCATCGATGCCTGCGAGAGAATCGAAGAAGGCAGGGAAGAAAAGAAGAGAAAGAAGCGAGAAGACGGAAAGGCGGCGTTCACGCGTAAACGAAGACGAGACGAAAAAGAGAAACAGGTGAGAAGGCCGAAGACAAAAGAAGAAAGGGGGAAGAATGCCAGGAAGGTGGATGTGAAGACGAGAACCATGTGAAGAAAAGACAGGAAAAGAGAGAAAGACAGGAAGAGAGGAAAGAAAACAGAAACGGAGAAGATTGACAAAATCAAAACGGTAACGCCAACGAGGAAAAGAAAAGGAGAAAAAACAGCGGGCCTTCACCGGAAAGGAAAAGAAGGCACACGTCTGCGCAAAATACACAGATATGCGCATATACCTATACATATATGTAGAGAGAGAGATCTGTCTATATACGTATGTATGTATGTATATCTTAACTCGCTTTGTCAATCTCAGTGTTAATAGATACATATATATATGTGCATTGCCAAGTCGCTTTGTCAATCTCAGGATTCATAGAAACGATACACATACATATATATATATATATATATGTATACATATGTATATATATACACATATATATATAATACATTGCGTATGTAGTGGCAACCTGTTGTGTCAATCTCAATATCAATCGAGACGACGGTTGTGGAGAGATAGACAAAATGGCGACAACGTTGGCAACGTCTTGTGTCCGTGTGTGTGTTTAAGTCTCAATCTCATTCTTAAAGATATACGCATATATATATATATATATATGTACAGATAGATACTAGTATTTGTACGCACAAATTTAGATAGCCGCAAACGCGTATTCATCTATAGACAGATAAAGAGGCAGATAAAACCCAAAGCCAGCTACACCTGAGACACGTCCCTTTGTATGTTAGTGCATATCGATATACGTATGCATGAACATACGGATGCATGGCTATATATGTGTATTGATGTATATATGGACACACGAATATATGTATATGGAAATATGGATATATGGATATGTGCACATACATATGCAGCTGTAGCGGTGATGTAGGAGCCTACAGAAGGGCCCACAAACACGGCGACACGTTCTCATCGTCGCGACTCTCTTTGCACGTCTACTAGACGAGTTCTTTCAGACACACGCTGATATATATAAATGTGTGAGTAGGCACACAGAGAGAGAAGGTGACGGAGGTGCATATTGGCACTTTCACGAAGAGGTCTGGAGAGACAAAGTAAAAGCCAAAGTGAGATAATTAGCCAGCATGACGCCGCAGCACGTAACACCGCGCTTCATCTGTTTCACTAGCAATGTCTCTGCGCAGAAGTGGAGCGACTGAGAATTTCGTCTTTTTCGTGTCACGCAGATAATACAAACCAGGTACGCGATACAAGTGTTCCACGTCCGCGTAGATAGATCGAGACATATATATATATATGTATGGATGTGGGTGTATGTATATATATGCATATGTGTGTGCGTCGACGACCTGGTATATCGACGTGTCCTCGGATTGACGAATGTGCGTTTGTGACTCACAACCTAGACACACAATGCTAGACGGATCGCTACGTGAGGCTATATACGAAGTGGAAACGGAGCAATTTCACACATATATGTATATGTGTATGCTTATGTATATATGTGTGGGTGTACCTGTGCCTGTATGTATGTAGGAGTGTATGTATGTGTATATGTATACGTGCGTCTACGTATGCATTTTACATATACGTGTATGCGTGCGTACGTATATACGCATATTTATATTTATACATTTGTCCTGGGATGTGTGTCGTTCCCAGGTACCGCGTGACTTCATAGGTTGGCGGCCGCGACCCTGTGCGAGGAGATAGACAACTTCGTTCATAAGAATGCACCAGGGTGCTGTAAGCCTGTGGGCTGGCGGCGCCCGAAGGCTGAGGCAACTTGAATTTCTTCTTCTTCTTTTCTTTTTTCTTGAGCTCCTACCCACGTGAACGGCCGCGTGGCTGCAGGTCGGAGGCGAGTGGAAATATGTGAACGGCTGCAGCAGGCCGTTCTGCTGCAGCCAACGAGGAACTTCTTCGCCCATCTCTCGTTGCACTGCCAAACTGGTCGCTGCGCCCGGCCTTGACCCCGTCCCTGCGTCACCGCCGGTCCTCGAAAGAAGCAAATTCTTTGTCCTCATTTCACGTGCCTGTGACTACTGTGTTCACCTGCTGCGTACGCTTGAGCAGGATATGCACCTACTACCGCCCGACCAGTTACACACGTTCGTTGACTTCTCTACCGACGGCCTGCAGATGTTGTTCCTCCCCCAGCAGATAGAGACGTCCGACTTCTTCTTCTCTCTCTCTCTCCTGACTGAAAAAAAATTCACTCGCTGTCGGCACGTCTTTCTTTCTCCTTCTCTTTGTTTTTCACTCTCAGGCAGCAGCCACATCTGTTATAGATCTCCGCATTTCTGTGTACGTGCGTAGGGATGTATACGTCCCACGACTATGTGAATATGTACATATACATATAGTACGTCTGCAAACATATATATATATGTATATATATTGTTTTCCCCTTTATATATATATGTGCATATTGCTCCTTTGTCTTCCATACGTTCTACTTTGGAAAGGAAGCTGCATTCCACGCCCATCAGAAGGAGTACTTCATCTACAGAGAAAACATTCTGCAGCACCTGCGAGACTTCTTCGTTGTCCGCTCTCAGGCTTCCGTGTTCCTGTTCTGCTCCACCTCTTTATTTTCAGCAGTAGCAACAGCGTCCTCTTCCTCTTTTCCGGCCTTTTTTTTTCTCTCTCTCCCTGTCTGTCGAAGCTGTTCTCCGGTCTACACAGTGTCTTTTCTTCTTCTCCTTTTTCTTCCTGTTCCTCTCCTCTCTTGCAGAAGTCCGTAGGTATGTGAATAAGGACGGTTTCCCAAGGCTAAGGGGAAGCGAAAGACAGCTCTCATACAGAGAGAACGCGAGAGACACAGTCAGTGAGAAAGACCAAGAGAGAGATAGGCAGAGAGGTACACTGAAGATTGCAGATAATTTTAGACATAGACAAATAGACACACGTAGGTAGATAACCGATGGAGGCAGTCATTCAAAGATCCAGCTTGCAGTCGTGTCCACTTGGGAAAAAGCGACTAGAAGAATCTTCTGGCAAGACTCGTGCTCAGTCTGCTAGGCTCCGTAGTGGTAACAGTAGTAGTAGTAGTGGTAGTAGTAGTAGTAGTAGTAGGATGTAGTAGTATGTGTTACTATTAGTAGGAGTGACAGTAAAGGAGGAAGTGTCCAGCAACCGAAGTGCGCAGGACGAGGCGGAAAAGTAGTAGTAGTAGTAGTGGGAACTGGCAGTAGTAGTCGTAGTGACAGGAGTAGAGGTCGTGTGCATTTCTCGAATATAGAGATATTCTGCAATTTCAGCCTATTCTTCCTTTTGTGGAAGTGCTTTTCGTAGAGATCTTGTCGTTTGATTTGCTTTTAAATTCCTGAGAATAGGTGTGCTAGGTTACTTCCTATGGGTGCGTGCTATCATATATAGAGGACTGTACAGTAATAGACGAAGACGGACACGTAGAGAGAGAGAAAGAGACAGACCGAAACAGAGAAACGTAGTAAGAGAGAGAGATAATTTTTTAGGAGAGCCATGTTTATCCGCGTACATGTATACATATGAGTGTGCCCAGGCTCTTCTCCGTTAGGCTCTATATACGCTGGTCCAAGTTTTAATTTCTCTATGTCAGGTGCTGCAGCTACGACTCAAAAAGCTTCTGTTTCTCCTTTCTCTCCATAGAAGTTGCTATCGAATATGTCGCAGAGAAGAAACCAGTCTCATATCTTTTGATAAATGCGACCTTGTAGCAGATTGACTCTTTCTGTCTTTATCTTTTAAGGACTGCTGACTGCAACAGCCTACACTGTCTTCTTCTTCTGGTGGAAGCTGCACCAATAAGAGTTGGGCGTCTTGATGGCTTCTTTGCACGCAACCCTCCTCAATTAATATTTCTCGTTGTTTTCTCCAGTGGAGTCTGCTATGGAGAAAGAACAGGCGGTTCGAGACCTCTCCCTCTTCCCCATCTCTCCCGGTGCCGACCTCGCGAGGTGCGAACCTTTTGGGGTACATGGCAGAAGAAGAAAAGATGGATGTGTGAGTCTTTTTTACCCTGTGTGGATCTTACTGCGATGGATTTGTTCGTTCAACGTCTCCTTCTTGTACCGCCGTAGAGGTTTAAACGCAGCTGAAAGGGTCTTTCTCTTCGGCTGCCGTGACCACGGCTCGCTGCGTCAGTTCCAAACTTCGTCGTTCCCCTGCGCTGACATTTCTGCGCCTGTCCGTAACTGCAGACTTCCCATCAATCTGTCTGTCTTCTGCTTGGAAGCAGGTACTTGGCGGGCATAAACACCGAGGCGTTAGATGCACAATTATATGGCAGACCTCCAGCAGACCACTACTGCGGTATTCCAGTGCCTGCGACGGCAGGTGGAGCATCACCACTACAGTTGACTGGAACTTCGTGGACTACATGCGTGCATCTCTTTTCACAGGTGGAGAGTCGTACGAGCAAACCACTTGCTTCACGCAGCCGCTGAGGCAGAGTTTTTCCTGTCTCAGTGTCTCCTTCGTTTTTCGCTGAGCAGTTCGAAAGGCGTCCCGACCAGTGACGAAAACCACATTAGAACGCGCCGTTTTCCCGGGATGAGTCCAACAGGACATGTCAAGTTGAGTCACTAACATTTGCGGATACACATACATACACAAGTGGTGTGCGTGACTACAACGCAACGCCGAAGTGGCCGGAAAAAACCAGTACCCGTCTCTTCCCCCCCTTCTAATACTCCACGCACACGTACGGGGACGTTAAATTTCTTTATGACTTCTTCTCTTAGATATTTAGCGGAGGTGCACTTCTATATTGCATGCACATATATATATATATATATAGGAAACGAATGAACTTTTCAAAGAGAGCTTCAGCGCAGCGCGGGTGAGGGAGTTGCTTATGTTACAAGACAACGGCGGCGCACCCCTCTTCAGGGCCCTCCACGATAACCACGCATTTGATCCTGCGAAGCACAAAGCGCTACAAATCACTCGCACCTCTGAATTACTGGTTGGAAAGGAGGTTTCTGCAAAAAACTGATAATAGTGAACAAGTCTTTTTATTAAATGTTGTCCTCTTCTTCTGCTGGACAGGAGCGTCGTGCAGAGCTTGTCTCGGCTAGCGGTGAGAGAGCACACCCATTGTACCGGGATGACACCTTCGGCAATGGAGAAAAGCCTTTTCTTTACTTTTTGCGAGCTTAAAGTGGTCGTCAGGAACACGCTGAACTCAGTAAGCATCATTACAGCTCGTTTTATTCTCGTGCGTCTGCACAGGAGGCGCCGCAGTTGTGTGCCGCGCCTCCACCGGCAGCAGAAGGTATCCAGTTGCATGTCACTTGAGGGAATACCAGGGGTCCTCGGGGAATGTTACTGTTTTCTATCCCGACAACGCTTGACTTGCACCGGAAGATAAGAAACGTTCACGTAGTTTTATCCTCGTGTAGTTTTATTCGTAAAGAGTGGCCAGCGCGTGGATACACGTGTGTGTGGACACGGCTACATATTACATATACATATGTATGTATGGATTTATATATCTATATACATCCGTGCGTACTCATTATGCTGATGTATATATTTACGATGCAACCTGCTGGTCCAAGAAAGGTGAGGAGGGAGAAACAAGGGGGGAAAAGTCAAAAAAAGACGTAGACATGGGAGGAGGACGCAGAGGCGTCGATTCAAAACGAGGAGGAATTAAACAGGGAGCACGAAAAAGAAACCAACAAGATGAAGGAAGACCAACACGTGGAACGAAGCGACGAGAATTTTTCCTCGGTTTCGAAACAAGAAAGGCACCTCTTCAAGCCGGACGTCGTGGTGTATCCCTCGAGTGTAGGTACACTGCAGTTGTTTGTTGCGCAGTTCCCCGAGTGTACGTACACCGTTTGTCGCACAGTTGCACGCCTACCCTGCATTTACCAGTTTGATCGACATTTGCAAAGACTCTATAAAGGGTTCCTTTTTTTGTCGCACCCAGCTGTCAGCAGCAGCAGCAGCAGAGTCATCCCTCCCGGCAGCAGTAGAAGCACTAGTACCGCAGCGACGGCCGCAGACCAGGACTCTCAACAAAATGGAGGAGAAGCACCAGAAAGACCGACAGAGGGGGCTGAAGAAGAGGGAGGAAAACCAGAGGAAACAAAAGGGGAGGAAGATGAAGAAGGTGAGGAAACAGGATGGAAATACGTGGAAGGAAGAAAGCTACCAGAGCCCCTCGCAGAAGCATCCACAACAAAGCAAGAGCCGGCTGCATTAGCAGCGGTACGGCACGCCACGGGAGCCGTAGCAGAACCAAATAGAACAGCAGCAGCAGCGCAGCGGGAACGGTGGTGGACCGTTTCTCCTGCAATGGGGCAGCATGGAAGAACAAAGCAGCAGCCTACTGCTGAAGGTCAGAAGGATGCGGAGGCAGGAGAATTACCGCCCCACTTAGGGAGAAACCAGGAAAACGTCCGCTTTCTTCAGCCGCGTCGGCCGAAGCTACAGGATCAGCAACAAATGCAGCAGCAACATCCACGCCACAAGCAGCAGCAACAGCAGCAGCCAATGCAGCAAGTACAGCAGCCCCAGCAGGAGCCACAGCAGCGACAGCAGTTAAAGCAGTGCCAGGAACCAGCAGCAGAATTACAGGCGGCTCCGCCCCCCGTGCTTCGAGCAGCAGTCCTCCGACTCCTGGCGGTCCTCTTGAAAGCTGCTGCGTCTTCCGCTGCTGCTTTACCTGCTGCTGCAACAGCTGCACTGCGAACGGCCCTGTGCGAAGCAGCGGCGACTCGAACAGCAGCAGCTGCTGCGTGTGTGTCACAGAACGAAGAACGAGCACTAGCGGCTCTTTCAAGCCCAGATAAAGAGGCACCACGACCAGCAGCAGCCGCAGCAGTACCACGAGCGGCGATAGCTGCAGGTCCACCTCCTGCAGAACAACAGGAGGCGACGCCACCAGCACTAGGCGCTCTACCGGAAGAAGCGGGATATCCAGGTAATATCACAGCAGCAGCGTCAACTCCGTCCTCTTCTCCGCCTGTGGAAACAGCACGAGCTGCAATGACCTCACAATCAGCAGCAGCAGCATTAGCCGCAGCCGCAGCATCTCCGTCTTCCACATACGAAGAAGCAACGCCAGCAGCGTGTGTAGCGTCTACTCCGCAGCATAGAGGAGCAACAGATAACGGGCCTGACCAAATGTGTGTTACTCCTGGTACTGCGGCAGTACCAGCAAGGACGGCTTCGCCAAAAAAGCAGCAGCTGCAGGTGATGTTGACGAGGCAGCGCCGCACGGCTCAGCAGCTATTTAGAGGACAGCAACAGAAGAGAGGGCAGCAGCAAGAACAGCGAGAGCAGCATGAGGAGATGGTTTACCAGGGACAAACGACGCAGGAGGAACAGCACCGACAACAGCACGAGCAGAAGCAGGCGGAAAAGAAGGAAGAGGGACGGGAAGAGCAGCGAGGGCACAGTCAGCACCAGCAGCAGCAGGAGCAGCCGCTGAGGCGGTCACAGATGCACCCGGAGCAGCAGGACGTCATGACTCAGTGCGAGACAAAGGAAGAGGAACAACAGCAGCAACAGCCGGTGTTCCTGCAGCGAGAGAAAAAACACCTACAACAGCAATTCCACTTTCATCTGCAACAACAACAGCAGCAAGAGCCTCATGATAACGACGAGCAGCAGCAGAAGCAACGCCGCGGGCAGCAACAAAAGATCCGCGGAGCGCTGCAACAACCCCACCGAGAAATTTCCCTCCTGACGGGAGACCAGCAACAAAGCGCTTCGTGTCAGAGTCGATATGTGCCGCAGCAGCAACAAGTCGGTTCAGCCGACGCGGGCCAGCGTGGACTGTCACAGCAACAGCAGCGGCCGCAGCAACAGCAGCAGCCGCAGCAACAGCAGCGGGCAGGAAGATTCATCCGTGTGCATGCGGCAAGAGCCGCAGCGGATGATGTCTCCTTTATCGGAGGGGGCACGACATTGTCTTGGCCCACGTCGCGTCGAACTGCTGGTGCTGCTCGTGCAGCAGAGGTTCGCGACAATCTGCTGCCTTGTGACTTCCGCTTTGCAGTTGTAATGGCGCCTTCTTCGCCATTTTCTCTGCCGACTAAAACGGAGGCCACACTAAGCGACCTTCTCCTCGACGGCAGCAACACCCCACTCCCCACTCACGGGCACACTAGCAGCAGCTGCTGCGGCAGCAACAACAAGGACAGCAACAACAAGAACCGAGGCGGGCACTGCAGCGATAGTAGCAACGACCCTATAAGCAGCAGTAGCAGCAGCAATAACAGCAGCTGCAACAGCGGCCGCAAGTCTTCCAGCGGCAGCACCACCAGCTGCAACAGCAGCAGGACGATTGAGATGAGCAACGGGGACAGCTCTACCGTTGAGAGCAACCGCAGCAGCAGGGATATCAGGGGAAGCAGCAAGTACGCGGGTGACTGCTGCAGAAATGGCGTCGGCAACAGTCGAAGTAGATGTCTGCGCATTTCTTGCAGCCGTGACGGTTCCATAGATGCCTCGTCTTTCCTCCGTGCTGTTGCTGCGCCGTCTGCTGGTGCTCCTGAAAGGACTGAAGCCTGTACTACTGGTGCCGCTGCTGAAACAGCTGCTGCTGCCTCTGCTGCTGAGGCCAATCCTGCAGCTGCTGCACTTCCTTCTGGTTCTCTGTGTGCTCTCTCTCCCGCTGCCGCATATCCTGCGCTAGCTCGCTGCCCTGTCACTGCTAACACGTGGTCTGCCACTAAGTGCCTTGACGCCGCTACACGTCCTCCTGCTGCTCCTGCTGCCCTTCCTGCTGCTGCTTGTACGTATGCTGCTTCTGATGCTGACCACAGCCAGGAACGTCCTGCATCGCCGAC
This sequence comes from Sarcocystis neurona, assembly GCA_000727475.1. Lineage (NCBI taxonomy): Eukaryota > Apicomplexa > Conoidasida > Eucoccidiorida > Sarcocystidae > Sarcocystis > Sarcocystis neurona. The sequence goes on along the minus strand of KL647312.1, from coordinate 1,969,432 downwards.
AAATCGTCGGCTGTGGGCTGGGCTCCGCATCTGGCTGCCAGCCACATCACCTAGCAGTCAGCGTGTAGCAGCACCAACAGCTAGAGGTGGGGTAGAAGAAGAAGAAGGTGACGCAGCAGGGGAAGCAGCAGCAGCCACGCGCGCAGCAGCGCCAGGGGACACTGCAGCAGCAACAGCCGGGCGACCCGCTGCAGCGGCAGGACAAACGATTGCGGCGGCTCAAAAGCCAACTCGAAGAGCAGCAAAACCAGCAGAAGAAGAACACGCAGGTTGCAACACAGCTGTGGGAGAGGCCAGGTCTGTGTGTGCCACTTCTTGTGAGGGTCGATGTGCTGCAGAGCTGTCTCCTGCTTCTTCTCGAAAAGAGTCGGACGTAAGAGCGATGCACGCGCAGCAGCAGCACCACAGCAATGAAATTCCTGTGCTGCTTCTCGCCTACGTCGAGAGCCTGCTCCCTCCAGGGCTGCAGGAACAGCAGCAGCTCGGGGTGCTGCAGGAGCGGGAACAGCTACAGTGTGAAGAGCAGCAGCAGGAGGAGGAGGAGCAGGAGGAGCAGCAGCAGTCGCACGTGGAGTCCAGGCAGCGACAGCAGCAGAAGCCGGCGCAGCAACAAAAGCAGATGCAGACTCAGACGCAGCAGCAGAAAGAAATGCAGCAGCCGCTGCTGCGAGAGGAGGGGGGGCAGGAACAGTCGATGGCCTTGCAGCAGGAGCAGCGCGGGGAGCAGGACCAGCAGCAGAAGACGAAGACGAAAAACGGGGATGAGACAGCCTTAAAATCTGCAGAAAGTCCTCCGACACGTGTTGAATCGGTCGCCGACTGGGAGGCAGGGGCACCCGCAGCAGAAGAAGCAGCGACGGCAGTGTCAGCACCAACGGCAGGGACAGGAGACACGCCGCCACCAGGTAGAGGAGCCACAACAGCAGCGCCCACCGCGGGGGGGGAGCAGCAGCAACAGCAGCAGGGGAAGAGGGGAAACAGACGACAGCAATGTCAACTTGGACTCGAGAATCAGATTGTCACAGCGGCTGCCTGGTGCTTGCTCTGCACTACCCGAGTCGGAGAAATCCGTCGGTCAAAAACACCTCCTGGCTGCACGAGAGGCAGCTGCTGCTGCAGCAGGCAAACCGCTTGGCTGCGGGGACAGCAGCAGTGACGGAAAGGGAGGCTAGGATAGACGGACATGTGGAAGACGTGCTTCTCACAACTGACGACGGTTGTATTCTAGAAGGTGCGTCCATTAAACAGCAAGATCGAAGCTTTATTGAGCTCTGCTAAGGTACATGCATATATACGTATATGTATATATATTGTGTAGTCGATACATGCATAGTATTTGTTCGAATGAATATACTCAGAATGTGTGAATACACATGTGTATATATACATATCCTACATCATTATATGAGTGTATAGATGGATAGGTATTTTTGCGAATATGTATGTATGTATATGTGGATGCATATATGGAGGCGTGCACCGGTTTATATCCCTTCTTCTGTACGTAACACGAAGTGTATGTGTACAGGTATTCGTGCGTATTGATGTGTATGCATCTATTTACATATACAGGCATATATATAGGCTCATTTGCATCAGTGCGTATATATATATATATATGTATTTATATATGCATATATATGCACGTGTGTATATGTACAGAGGGAGCATATAAGATGCAGTAGATGAATATAAAAGGCAGTAGTGTGAAGGCGCACACGTGGGCCTGTCCAGCTTCTCTGAGAGAGAGCAAGAAGGGGAGTAAGGCGCCACGTCGGTGGACACTTCGCAGACTTCACCGCGTCCATCTGTAGACACCTGGCAAAGAAGGGAGAAGGACTGTATGAAGAGAAATAGCCAGGATGTGGCATACTTTGGCCAGCACATATATATATAGCACACATGTACACGTATCTGTATATGGGGACTTTTCGTGTGCACTTAGATGTGTGTGTTGATACTTTACGCTTCCTTTTCTGACCTCTTGCGTGCTTCTTCTCCTCCATCCTGACTCGTCGCCTCCGCCGGGGCTGCAGGTCTCAGCAGCAACTTTTTCGCCTACAGCGGGACGCGCAGAGAACTGGTCACTGCTGACAGCAGCTGCTGCTTGTGCGGCACTGTGCGAGAGACTGTGCTGTCGATTTGTCAAGAGAAAGGAGTCAAGGTGAAGCTGCAGCCACCTCAGCTCTTCAGCGGGCAGCACCGACAACAACCGGCGCAGCTGCAACAACAGTCACAGCAAAATTTTGAGCAGCAATCACAGCAGCAGTCTCAGCTGTCAGAGTCACAGCAGGAGTTTCAGCAACAGCAGGAATGGACGGCCGCGTTTCTGACCTCCACGAGTCGTCTGGTGTTGCCTGTAAAGCGTCTTCTTTTCTTCCGGAAAAGGGGTACTGCTGTTCGAGAGAAAACTTACAGCGAGGCGACACAGGGCATGAACAGCACAAGAATGAGCAATATCCCCGCTAGTCAGCGCCAGCAGCAGCAGGTCGAAAAGGAGCTTCTCGGGGAGTACATAGTAACCGATTACACTTTTGATTGTTCAGCACACAGCATTGCAACAAAAATGTCGAAATGGGTAACGCAGAGAGCCCTCTCTGAGGCCACGTGGTTGTTTGCTTCTATGTGACTACCCATGCGGATCTAACGCCTCTCCACGCCTACACTTTTGTTTGTACTACACTCACACTAGGGGAATCACGGCGCAGAGATGCGCACTGAACGACTCAGCGTGTGTAGCGCTGCAATTAGCAAATGTAGGTTTCGAAGTATGTCCGCACGTAGATGAAATGTACGTGTGCGCCAGGTTGACGGAAATGATGCCTACATCTGTGTTCGCAGGTACAAGCAAGCGCCTCTTTACAGGATGACGGGTATGTGAACTCTGCATAGCTGTATATATATATATATATATGTGTGTGTGTGAAGGATGCGAAGGTGTAGAGCGCCTTTTTGCGTGTAGGGTCAGATAAACCCGCGGAGGCGTTAGAAAGAATTAAATGGCGGGGCACGTGCGCAGCGGCACGGACCTGGTGTCTGTATGCCTGCCGGATAAAGCAAGAAATTTATACCCTTGAGACTTTATGTGTAGATATAGCTGTGATGCGATGAATAGACACCTATTCGTATAAGCGTGTGTTTTGCGAAAAGAAGGAACAGGTGGACACGTATAGATATATGCGCGTGTGTGTGAGCATTTGCTTGGTGTGTGTAACATATGTCGGTATGAACGCGTAGCTGTCTCGCGGCGGATACTGGCAGTGCGATGTTAAAGAACCTGAAGGAAGCACCCGCTCGTTAAATGTAGGCGCGTTCACGGAAGTAGATAAAGAGTGTGAAATTTCAGCGGTGTCAACATGACGAGCGGTTGCCCACCTGTGCGAAGACTTTCACCTTTTTCTCCGTATGAGGGTCTTTGCTATTTCCCGGCGCGCGTGTCCGCGCAGGTAGCAATTTTTTTTTTAGCGGGGCTCTGTTCACGCGTAGAAAAACACTGCATTTTCTTGACTTACATAGTGCAGGAATAATGAAGAGGAACCGGAACTTTAGATCTCTTTCCCTCAAGGGGTTTCTGCGTACGCGTGCGCTTGTACATACTGCCCCTCTGGAGTGATGTATCGCTAATCCTTTGGCATGTAGATGCAGAAAGAGGAGTTGCACGTGCACAGAGAAAACGTCACATCGTGAGAGCGCAGCACAGCGCGGGTGGCTTCTCCGGAAAGTGTAGGGCGAAGGCGGAGAGCATGTGTGTGGCCGCAAGGTGCTTACGAGCCAGCTTTTTTCATCAAGGAACATCACTGTAGTAGGTGACGCCAGAGAAAAGAGCGCAAAAGGAGAGGATTTCAACAGCGCAGCGGACAGCAGCCGACGGAGAGCTGTGGAATCACTGGATAGTAGGTAACAAGTTAAAAGAAGAAGCAAACGCAGGAATAGCTGCTGTGCGTCAGTCATGAATCGTCGGTACGTGTAGAGTTAGAAATAGACACGAAGGGACCTGTCGAACGGGCAAGCTTCCGTATTTTGACACTCCTCCTGCAGAACCACCACTATTTCCATTCCTTGCAGCTTTACTCCTAAAAAGCAACACAGATGGCGCAGCACGCTGCGGTGGAATAAAGAGGCTGTGCAACACCTTGACTATAGCATTAATTTGAGAGTGTGATACTTTACCACTTGCTGCTGTTAAAAGGACAGCTACAGTGCTCCGCCGAAAAGGAGACCAGGGACACACAGTGGCATCAGATTGTGACTCAGGTACGAAGTTTTTGCGTGTCAAACGTACTGACTTGAGAAGGATGGAAAAAGTATATGATTTGCACCGCGTGGAGAATCACACCTGAAAAATATCAAACGCTGCCGTGGGCGTGCTCTTCGCCCCCCTAACCAGTACTTTCACTGCATCTGTACTTTTATTGCATCCGCGTGAATCACGTTTGTCTGCTTTTTCTACTCGTAGCCAATAAAAAAAATGTAATGCACGCAGCGAGATGGGATTCTGCAGTCACCAATCCTGTACTCGAGTGTTACGGAGTCAAGAGAGTGGCTTCACCGTTACCAACGACAGAGCAAATGGACTGCACACCAAGTCTTCGGGAAACGTTGCCGTCATTTCACTTGTACGAAGCGGCCCTCCTTACCTTAACCACTGTTTACTATGTGAAGAGGGCTACCTGTTGGTTCACTTCTGTGCTTTCTTCCCGAGCCGACCTGGCGCTCTACACAAGCACGGGAATCTACAAGGATAGATACCGAGCCCCTGGCTGCCTCTTGAACAGAGCGCATTGAAAGAGGATCCAGCGTCTGAATGGATATGTATATCTTGTCTGCCTACAGAAGCAGCACGACACGAGCGGTGCTCTCCGGCAACCGTTTTTCAAAAAAAGAGAACAGCAGCGAGCGTCCACTACGCCGTAGACATTATTTCATTGTTCTTGTCCGTTAGTTTTTTCTTCTCTGTTCTTCTCCGTGCGTCGCACCCATTCTTTGTATTCAAGGATCACTGTTCCTGCTTTCTTGTCCGTGAACACACCTCGTACTGCGGTACGTGCTGCACGGCCTCCCAAATCCGGTAGCGGGCAACGTGTGTCGGACTGCCACCTTCTGGGGACAAAATCAGTAAAGCCACCCTCCTTACCTGTTCCCCAACTTCACACGCGCTTTGACTTCGATGAAGGTTGTCTGGCGTAGCGTCTCCGAAAGGGTGGACAAACTAAACTCCTCAATTCACGCTATGATTCTCCCATCCTCCTAACTATAGCTCTCTCCGTCAATCTGCCATTCGCGTTCGTTAGTCAACGCCAAGTACTTTTTCTGAATGGCGACTCCGGTAATCGTCTCCTCACTACCCTTCTTCATTGCTACGTTGGTTGAGGGCCCCCATCGACTCATTCGTTGAGGATCTACGTCCATGGATGCGTTCACACGAGTATGCACACATATGTGTACATACATATATATCCGCAGTGCACTAATGCTTTGCCCTTCTCACTTGCTACTAGTGTGCGATACTGACTAGGATTTCGTGCAGACGTAACGCCGCTGTGTGTGGAGCAGTGTACGACGCTTCAGCGCGCCAGGAAGCTTTCCTGGATGCCCAAAGCAGTCACCATGTCATCACGTCGAGTGGGACGTACTGTGTTATGTATATTTTGGTACATTATGGACACCTTCAAATTTTCCACTTTTTCCCGTCTCGTCGAGGTTATGGCCGTACCTGTTCAGTAATACAACTAGTCTACCTGCATACCCCCATATACGGGTTCTCCGATGAAAAGCAGACGTGAGCACTTACAAAATGGTGGACCATCCCTCTTAGCTAGTCGCAGTACGCTAACGTTACAACCGCCTGTGTAAAAGCTCCGCACTGTCTCGGGCGGGCATCAGCCCGGCTCGTGCTTCGCCGCGAGAGCAGCAGCATCAGCAACAGCGGGAGCAGTGCAGGCAGGCGGTCGGGCCCTCCCGCTACATGTGGGCTTGCGGCCGTAGCACCACTAAATCTCTTGTCGTCTTCGCTTCTGAGAGAAGATGGCCAAACCTAGCCGCTTGCAATTTACGATGTTGCAATACCGACGGCCAACTTCCTCCCAGCTCCCCTCTGCGCGGTACGCGACACAGCCGGAGGAGGAGTCGCTACCCTTCTCCAGCAGAACTGACTCTAGCCGGCTAAGAACTGGTTACGCCTCTACAGCCTTGTGAAGCGTCGGCGGCCAACTAAGTCGTACGTGCGCGACGGGACGCTGGCACACCAGGGACTCGGCCCGCCTTCGCCGGCAGCAGCGACAGCAGCTGCAGCAGCAGCAACTGCGGTAGCAGCAGCAGCAGCAGCAATACGATGGTTCACGTGTAGCAACGACGATCAGTGGGCAAAACTGGAGTACGGTGTCGCTGCCTGGCGGCACGGGGGAAGCATACATACCATTCAGACAATTAAAAGGGTATAATCTTCACCTGTTACAACAAAAGGCATGTAATTTTACCTTTGGCAGAGGGATGTAATCGCCGGCGGCCGCAGCCGAAGGGGTGTTCGCTACTGTGGACGTAGTCGCGATTCTCTTAGTGCGGCAGGGCCACCAACGATTTTTCGCGGATCGGAGACTGCTCCATCATGGTTGGTTCGGCAAGTCTCGCAGCGAACAGCGCGGACTGGAGCTGGCGAAAAGCTGCTTCTGCAGCCGCACCACGAGCGAGAGGATGGCCGCAGTACAACACTTCTTCGTGCACACGAGCAGCCCCCGGCGGAGAACAACACCATTTGAACGTTGGTTCTCATGCAAAACGGACAGCGGCATCACCAACCGAAGAACACAAGCCGTCTGTCACCGTGTCTTGTCCTCCAGTTACCCCAGTACGAGCACAAGCAGAGTCATCCAACTGTCCTGCACATAAACGAGCGGCAGCGCCTGCAGGCCCACCGCAACTCACTTTTGGACACACTACTGTCGGGAGATATCTACTGCATTTATGTTTCCTGGGAGCTGCACTCTGGCACTGGGTGCAGCTCCCAGAGCGAGAAGCCTACACTGCGGGCACTTCATGCCTCGTCGACTCCTCGCTAAGCCAGGAGATGTTCTTGTTCACGGCTGCTGCCAAAGTACTTTCTGCAGAACGCACTCTCACGGCTGCTGCCCATGTTGGACAGCAGAGAACTGGTAACACACCATATGCAAACGCTGCAGAAAATGTGCCCGCCGATCATGCGGCAGAGGACTCTGGCGTCACAGAAGTTGCCGATCCTGCACAGGATTCGCCGGATCCTCCTACAGCCGACACGGCGCTGCATTCCTCAATCAATACGGAAGCAGAGTCATCTGCGTTGGAAGCAGAGAGGCCAAAGTCAGTATGCCACCGGAGACGAGGAAAAAGAAGGAAAACGACCCTCACTTCTTCTGCTTTTAAAGAAGCAGCAATAGCACCTAGCGCAGTACGATTATCCCCACTTGTATACAAGTTCAAGTTGGCAGATACTTCATTGAACGCACCAATGCGTTCACTGCCTGTTATGGTTTTGGGTGATCTAGGACAGGAACAAAATGTTACAGTTTTTCGAGATGCTCCGCACGTTTTAGTTCTTCCTCGTCAGCAAAGTTCTCGCCGTCGCAGAACAATGGAAAGAAGCAAGAAAGGCCGCATCCAACAACATGCCCGGATCAGCTATCGCGCCTTATTTCTTCTCACTCTCTGCGTTGTGCTGGCTGCAACAGCGTCTTTTGTGTATGCGAAATCAACGGAGGCCATCGCGGCTGGAGGGATGGAGACGTCCCGTATGAACAGCATGGTACTCTCGCTGTTCACTGGCAGTGCTCGCGCACGCGTGCTACTACTTACTGTTCTTGCAGGCATTGTAGGACATAGTCTTCTGCGTCAGCTTACTGTGCTGCTCGTCACTTTCTGCTTCCTTGGGGCACTTCTGGGAGTTTTGGTGTTGTACGGGAGCCAGGCGGTGGTGAACAGTGTCACGGCCGACTGAGACGTTAACATAGTAGAGATAGAGTGCTGAGAAGGTGTTTGGTGACTAGAAAGGTTGTACGCGGGATCAGAGCTTCGATGGTCTGGCGCACACTCACATATGCGATTCTGTCGTATTTGTTCCACACGGTGATATTTAGGAGCTGACTACCTCCGAGTGGGAGTCACTGGAGCGAGCGTGATGGTCACGTGTTTGTTGATTTGTACCGTCATATGTATATGTATACGCACACATACATATTATTCATATACTACACATATGCGTGTATCTTCTTGGCTAGGCACGAGCGTCTTCGTGTACGTATGTCGAAGGATGAAGACTGTGGAGAGGTGTTTTGGGCAAGGAGTGGACTGTGGAGAAACTAGAAGAGCGGTACCAGACCCGAACATGCTCCCTCTGTTTATTGTCACGTGAGTCACAACTCAGGAGTAGTCGAGCGCAGCATACGGGCCTGTCGCACATGTACTCACATTTTTATATAAGAAGCTTCACTGCTTAACAGTGTGTGTTACGTGGGGAACTAGTGGCTGCTGCAGAAAAGTCATAATTGCTTCTGCGCGAAACAAGTCCGACGCCTCTCTCCGCTACTGGGAGCACGTCACGTTGAATCTTTAGGTGTACGTGACTGTGTTCAAATATAAGAAAACGTAAAATCTCTCGCTCTCCGGCTTCAATATGCAAGTTGCTTGAAGAACAACTCCAGAAGTTACGGGCGCTGTTGGTTTTTGTTATTTGCCGATCGTACTCATGTGCAGTGAATGGCGCGTAATGAGTGCGTTGGAATCCCCGTGGCCCAAGTAGGGGCAGTTAGGCATTAAGAAAACGTTGTCGATTTACGAAAAACTTGATACTCAAGCTGTGTTCGGTAGCATTTGTCGAAGAACTGGACGCAGACTGTACCTAAAATACGGCAGCTTTTATTCAGGGGGAAGTACGGACAGGAAAGAAGCAGCGCCATCGCAGGATGAAGCGCTGCAAATGAACAGGAAAGGAAGGCACACAAGACCAAGTGGTACACAGAGTGACAGTAAAGTCAAGCAACCTCCCTGTCTTCCACAGAACAGCCTCATCGCCCCGGTTCGCAGTGAGCTGCAGAACAGACAAGGTGAAGAGTAGAATCTCTAGCTGCACACAAGGATTCAGGTACACATATGCATATGCATGCACATGTGCATTTACAAAATATTCATGTAGTCGCGATCGCGGCTGCTCCAGTGGAAACTGCTGCTGACGCTGCGTTGGCTGCTGCTGCCGTTGCCTCTTGCTGTGTCCCACTGCTGCCGCCCGCGTGACCTTTTCCAAGTAAAGGCGTGAAGAGTAAATAAGTTAGGAGGTGGTGCTTTTTTCGGCAGCGGCCGTCCAGTAGTCCAGACTACATACAAGAAGCGTACAGATGTGAACATTTTAAACACGAGTAATTTCTTTAAAAGTGACTTCGCGTCAACGCAGCAAAGCCGACATCACACAATCATACACCCGTACGTGCGAACTGCTATACCGCTCTCTCCCATAAGCCCACCACTTATGAGTTCATAACGTTTCATACATTGTATACAGATATATACAATGTATAGATAGGTGTGCCATGCTCTACGGTAAATACACGTACACAGATACGCCGTTAGGTTTATACATCTCAACATATACAAATGTCAGCAGTTTCCACACGTATACACGCATGTATATAAATATACGGGCAGTAAAACCGCCTTCACGGCGGAAGCCCAGTGCTTCCTGCGTGTCTGCAGAAGAAAACACAAGGAGCGAACAGTGACGCGTCCACCTGTGTCGACGTGTAAGCAGGTACTCTGTCAGCACTGCAGCGTAGCCGTACGTCTGTTTCGAACGTGTCAGCCACCTCCTAAGTAGCGACCCTGCAAATTCTTTTGTCTTCCCTAACTTCAGGAAGATGCTTCAACATGCGTTTCCACGCTCGTGTCGGAACGCCGTGGCTTCCGGCGCCCGTACACATGCGCACGTACACACTGACGTACGGATAAGCTCGCACGCACACAGCAAGGCGCTTCCCTGTGTACGCGCGCCTACAAGAAATAGGCATCTATACGTGTGTATACACACACATACACCAAAAGAGTTTATTCACCTATCAACAAAAACAACCGAGATACGCATATATATATATAGACCTGTACACACGTGCGTGTATTCCGGTGCTGCCGAGCGCCCGGCTGGTCGCATTTCACACGCTTGTCGTGCGGCGCGACTGGGGCAACCACCAAAAAACGCTCATCCCGCAAAATTGACAACAAACGGATGTCCGTGATGGATGTGCTGGGGCAGGCAAAGGTATGCACGCCGCTGCCGGGGAGACACATCACCGGTAAAGCTCTCCTTGATCGACGAAGGAGAAAAAAAGAGAAGACGTCTAAGAACAAGGAACAGCCAACGGAGGAGAAGGACGAGTAGTCGGGAGAAGAGACGGATACACGAAGTGCTTGAGAAAAAAGTCATGCAGGCGAATGTCTTCCGTCAACTCCGGGTGGAACGTCGTGAGCAGCAGGTTATCTTGTGCCACCGCTGAATACATCACAAAAACAGTAGGGACAGTCTCTTTGCGCCTCTACAGGAACATGTGGAAACACACTCGCACACACATAAACACATGCACAGAAGCGCCTACACACATAGACAGGTGGGAGTCTTCAAAGCAATCTCTGGAAGCTTGAATTACATCACTACCCATGGGTGTAATTTAATGCAAATGCGTATATACGTGTATATATATATATACACATATATATATGTGCACGCACATATTTACGAAGAGAGAGCAAACGGCCATACGCCTGCAATTGTATACGTTGACATACATCTGTATACACATTTACACGCATATATACATATAGAGAGAGAGACACACACACACATACACACGCACACATACACACACGCAGCCATAGAGGCAGTACACGTCTATCTGCAGTGATGTAAAGAACAAGACCAGGCGTCAATCTTGATTTCTTAATTACGTGAAGAGCTACCTCTGAGTTGTGATATACGTACACCCGTCTGCATACGTCGAGAGATGACAGAAGTGCACCTCCTTTTGTTCCTGCAGTCCTTAGGCACGGTGAAAATGCATGCACATACATATACACACATCTGTACACGCGGGCGTGCATATATATATGTATATATATCCCACATGAAAAAAATTCGTATATGCGCGTACACAGTGATACGAGTGCTGGAGAGAGAGCAAACTGCAGCAGCGGGTAAGACAGGTCGCCGCGGCGGCAGCAGCAGAAACGAGGTCGCCCGCGTTACGCGAGAGCAGCTTCGCGAAGCAGACCACCTGATAGGTCACAGCGAGTTTTGTGCGGCAGAAAGCAAGAGAGATTGTGAACTTTGGTGGGAGAGGAAATCTCCACGTGCCGCACCCAAAAGCAGCGGACCAAGAAGAAGCAGCAGCGGCAAAAAAGGCACCCGCGGCAGGAAGCGTTCATCCGCGCAGTATTCCCCCGGGACGGAGCCGGGGAAGCGTATCCCCAAGTCCACATATAGAAACACACACAGCATGTGAATACAAATAGATCTCCTCCGTAACGCTTTATTTAGATGTATCAACATATGCACGCAGACGTATACAGATATAGCTACATATGTCACGCTGATGTGCGCGTATAGAAAGGAGACACGGTTCATCCCCTTCTGCTTCTAAATACACGGATGTGGACACAAATAGATGGAGACACGTGTACTGATGCAGACTTCTAACAAGTGGGCGCGCATGTATACACACGTGTGTATCAGGCTCATAAATAAGTCCCCATGTCGACGACCACGCAGATAAAAGTACAGAGAAAAACCTGCGAGACAGCAGTGCAGAAGAGGAGCAGCAGCAACGGCAGCAAAGGCACTCGCCACAAAAAGAGCGGACGAAGTACCGATGAGCAGACGATACAGCGACGGCAACAAGACGGCGTCGCGGGAACCCAAGAAAACCAGCAGCAGCCGCACGAGACGTAGACAGGGAAGAAGCAGCAGCCGCGGCCAAGGTCGTCTAACACTGCAGCAGGAAGTGGAGGGAGAGAAGGCGGAGGAGTGAGGCGGGTTGCTCAAAGAAAGGAGAATTTGTTGCCACGGGACAGAGCGTAGACAAACGATGAGCGGCAGCGAAAGGACGGCCGCAGTGCATCAAAAAGATGCGAACAGAAGGCAGTCTTCTACGGCAGCCGGGAACAGGCAGAAACAGCAGGGAGTCGCAGGGACATGTACACATGCAGATGCAGCAGCAGCAATCGCAGCAGCAGGCAAGCCGCCGCGACCACGCAGGAGAAGGAAACAGCGGCATGTATTTATTCCCGTTTGTCCATAGATCTGCAGTACACACACATGCAGCAGCAGCAACACACAGAGACGCCGCCAGCACGACACCAGGAGGCACCGAGCAGCACCAGAGGACGAGAAAGCGACAAGTAGGAGGAACCACTTCCCCGCCCACATACAGGGAGAGCGGCGCAAGAGTAGCGAAGGATGCAGGCGGCACGCGTTTTAGTCGCTGAGACTTCCAGCAGCAGCAACAGCACGAAGAGGGAGCGAGCGACGCTCGTGGAAGAGAAATCTGTTTAACGCAGCTCTTGTGCTGCTGCTGCTGCCGGAGGGGGAGAATGACGTCCGTGGAACAGAAATCGTTTCAACGCAGCTCTGTTGCTGCGGGTGCTGCTCCTCTCGGTGACTGTGATGCTTGCTGCCGCACGATAGGGCACCCCCCGCTGTTCAGGCAGCTGTCTTCAGAAGAAGGAGCAATTTTTTCCAACGCTGAACCGAGTCCGCGTGGCGGCAGGTACAAAAGCTAACCTCTGGGGAAAAGGAAAAACTGTGCTTCTATTGCGAGACAAAGAAAACTCGGAAAAGGAGAACCAGCGCCAGCAGCAGAGGCGAGAGAAGTCACAGACGCAGCGACGGGGGAAGGGCTCACCTGCAATAAGACCGCCGGATTTTGCAGCAGCGTCGGGATGATCGATATATGCAAGAACTTCCACCTGGCAAAAAGTAGAAAAGTAGGAGGGCGCCGCACAAAAAGCGTCGTATCATAAGAAACAGGGACAGCTCAAGGCAAGAGAGTGTCCACGCTCGTCCTCTTCAGTCAGAACAGAAGTGCTTCCTCACAAAAAGAAGAGATAAAATAACCCTGTGTATACACGTGTGTATGTATATAAATATAAAGCAGTTGCCCCCCCTCGCGCACATGCATATATACACCTATACGTGGACACCGCGCAAGTGTTACGCAGTAAATAGATTTAACAGGCTGACAAAAACGCCCACACCCCATTATATACATACATATATACGCTTGTGTATAAGAAGCACACACATTTATATACATATATATACACACGTATACATCTGTGTATACACATATATTTGTATATAATATACGAGATATATACATATATATACGTATATTTACATGCATGTGTACTCACACGAACGTACTATCTAAAGATTTTCACATATATGCATATATATATGTCTACGTACTCCCACGGTATATATGTATATATACATATATGAGTATACACAAATATACGTATATATAAATGTATACACACACTTTTATACACATACATATACACACATACACATATGCATTTGCAGATGAAGCCTGATGTGGCTTGATCTGGGGGAGGGTAAAGAAAGAAGGTACATGGAATAGAAGTAAACAAACAACGTTTGAAGTTTTCCCTAATTTAACAGGCACGACGACTGCCGTTGCTTAGAGGGCTGCTGCTGCTGCTAGTGTTGGTGTTGCGAGTATGAAGCTCCTGCTGCTTCATACTCCCGCTGTCGTCGATGTTCGTCGTCAGGCTGCTTGTCTTCTGCGAGTGACGCGCTGTCGACGCTCTCTAATTGCTGCTGCTGTTGATTATGCCTGGAGCTGAGCTGCTGCTCCTGTTGCTATTTTCCTGTTGCTGTTCCGCTGTTCCTGCACGCGCGCGGCCGTCCAGATACTGCTGCTGCTGCTGTCGCGGCTACTACTGCTGCTGTCGCGGCTGCTGCTGCTGCTGTCGCGGTTGCTGCTGCTGCTGCTGTCGCGGTTGCTGCTGCTGCTGCTGTCGCGGTTGCTGCTGCTGCTGCTGTCGCGGTTGCTGCTGCTGCTGCTGTCGCGGCTGCTGGTGAATCTGTTGTTGTTGCTGCTCTTGTTTTCCTCTCTCTGCTCCCCTGTTGCAGCGACGTTTTTTGCTGCTAGGGGAAGCTTTCTTTTTGTCCTAAACAAACGTACTCTGCCGTGTCACATATCTACTTTTCTGCACTTCGTCTTTTAGAAGAAAGACGTAGAAATGTTTTGCTACGGGCGGGCACAGCAGAGACAGAGACGGCTTCGCACGCACACAAACGTAGACGCATCAAGGAAACCACGCGGATCGCGACAAAGCCTCAATACACTCGTGTAGACGTATACATATACACATATATATTCATATGTATATGCACGACGGAGCAGTAATGTCCTTTCGTATGCAGAGAAACACAGAGACTGATATTCATACCTGCAGGGACACACAGAAAATGAGTTATATATACATATAATTGCAGGTGTGTGCAACACGCTTCTACATGCGTCGACGTCTGTTTTCTACGTACATATATCGACAAGCAAGTATACGTGTACACAACGTCCACACGCCTACATACAGCTGTACATATATATATATATATGTATGTTTATGTAAATATATATATATATATATATTGTCGATGCTTCCACAGGCACGTGAGTATATGCAACGTTCCTGCAGAAGTATACTTTTAACTTTCCTTAGAAGTTATTGCATGCTTGAACTTCTGTCTGTCTGAGCTCTCTTCCTGCTGACTGGGTACCGTGACGGGTAATACTCCACAGATTTCATCACAGGAGAGCTAAAAGTGCACGATGCAGAGAAATGCTGTTGTTACTGCTGCGCAATCTTCTGCGGCTGCTCGTTGCCCCCTCCCGTCGTTGCTGCCGCTCTTCGTGCTGCTCCCCCTGGTTTTCACCACCTGCCGCGTCTCGTGCTGTTGCACCTTCGTGTTTGCTCATGGCGACGCTGCTGTTCCTGCTCCGCTGCTGCTTCTCTCCCGCTTATGCTGTTAGTCCTTCTGCGTCTCTGCTTCGCTCGTGCCGCTGCTTTCGCTGCCGGGGCTGCCTCTGCCGCTGCTTCTGCTTCACCGTTCCTGCTGCTGTCGCTTCTGCTGGTGTGGCTTCTGCCACTTGTGCCAGTGTGTGGCCGAAACGTCTCGAACGGTGCCGCTGTTGTTCCTGCATCACGCATTACCTTGGGGGAGAGAACCTTCAAAATTGCTGGCGCACGAATGCACACTGCCACCATGCCGTCAGCCACGCCCTGCAGCCGTCCTGCGCAACGCAGTGGCGCTTCGAAGCTATTCACCTACAGAGAAAGCCACTCTTCGCAAGGAACAAACGATGGAAGAAGGAAGACGGAGGGGACGAGGTCGACAAGAAAAAAAAAGAAACGCAGGTGCCGCCGCCTGGCGAGCGAGTGCTCTGAGCCTCTTCGACCCAACACAGAAGCGAAACAGACCGGAGGACAGAGAAGAAGAACAGAAGGAAAAGAAAACACCAGCAGAGAAAAAGAGGAAAGTGAAGACACAGAGAGGAGCCCACAAAGAAGGGAAAGTCGAAACTGAGAGTGTGCTCCGAGCGGCCTGCAGAGACGACGAAGTAGCGAGGCAGCAGCCGAATGGGAAGTCATGCGGCGCTCTCCGCCGTAGTGTAACATTATCAAAGAAGAAGAAGCAACCGAAGAAGAAGATGAAGAACAGCAGAAGAAGAGAAAGGTATAAAACGGAAATGCAGTGGCATCGGTGAAAGGAACCTTCTACAGCGAGCATGGACTAGTTCTTCTTTCTGTAGAGATACACAGACTTTTTTGCCTGCGTGTGAGCACATATATATGTGCATGTGTGCGAGTATGTCAGACTATATAGATGTGTGCGTGGCCCGGTGGAGACGTGGTGTTGAAGTGGCACACAGGTGGACTTATATTTTCCCAGGTGGACGAATGCATGCCAGAGATGTACTAGCTCCTCGATCTCTCTTGTTTTCCCTTCTTTCTCATGAGAAAACAATCCTGGTCAAAGGTGGGCGCAGTCCCTTCCTGCTGCTGCTGCTGTCGCATATCGTCTCGTCTGTCTACCACCGAAACTTAGCAACTTCTTCTTTTCCCTTTCTTTGTTGTCGAGCGTCGTGGCCGCAGCAGAGAGAGAGCCGACTACTCTTCTTCTTCTCTGATGCCTGTCGCTTTTCCCCCCCCTGCCCCATCATTCGACGCGCCCGACCACCACCGCAGCCGCACACCAGCAGCAGCGTCTTCTTCGTCTCCCTCTTTTTCTACTTTTTCCCCCCCTCCTCTTTCCCTTCCTTTTCTTTCCCGCCTTCCTTTCCTTTCGCAGAACCAGCAGCAGCTCCTTTTTCTCCCTGTGTCCTTCCTTGTCTATCCTTTCTTCTTCTTGTTCGTCGTTCTTCCTTGTCGCCGTCTGCGTCTCAACAATGCGGCACCAAAAAAAACGAGACCCGCAGTCCTCCCTCAGCTTCCCTCTTGTTGTCTTCCTGTTGTTCATCATCTTTTCGATCGCGCGTCTGGCGCGACTGGTGCGTGGCTGCAGCTGCTGCACTGCTTCTCGCGTCATTGTGTGTGTCCACTCTCTACGGGCAGAACCCGGTGGCCGTGCTTCTTTGGGAAGAGGTGAGCAGCAGCAGTGAGAAGAAGAAGGGAACGGATAATAGCAGCTCTGGTCGTGATGGAAGAAGTCACGGCCGTTCCTCCACTTCTCATGGTAGTAGTACTAGTAGTAGGCGAAACATATTGGCGCGCGAAGAAAGCAGGCATGTGCTTGTCGGGAGTTCTACTACGCGTTTGTCAGTCCTCCTGACGCTGTAGGTGGACCCTACGGGCTGCTCGCCAGCACTGCGTAGAGAATGTAGGAATAACTACGACTTCTCAGCAGCCGTTGTCCCACCAAAGAGGCGTGCGCGACGGGTCAACCGCCTCATGTGTGCAGCAGCCTCAACAAACGAACAGAGACAACAGCAGGACGCGGAGAAGCCCCTGGGGACCCGTCTTGCTGACGCCCGGTGCAGGCCTGGCGGAAGGGGTGTAAAAGAGCAATAACGCCTGACAGCCGTGCTCCTAACAGCGACGGCAGAAGTGGCTGTAGCATCTAGCCACACGGCGCGAGCTCGCACAGCTGTGTGGACCTATATCCCCTGGGGAAGGAGGGGCAGGACCGCAAGCAGCCCTTCCCGTGGTAGGTCGCCAGCGGCCGCCGTCGCCCACTCGAGGAAGAATGCGGCAATAGCAGCAGCAGCAGCAATTCTCGTGTCGCTGGTGAAAGTGTGACAGGGGCAGCAGCAGCAACAGCCGCAGCAGTACATATTACGACTCGCAACATGTGCGCGACGTAAGTGGCGTCAGCAGTCATATGTAGTCGCTACAGAGAATCTGGGGTGACCCGTGGGAGATTGGTGGGAGGAGCAGGCATGGAGGGGAGGGAAAGCCACGTGAAGGTGTGAGTTCGTTGACTCTTCTTTGTCAGTTTATCGCAGCACAGAGCGATCAGCACTTTTCTTGTCGGCTACGAGCCCCACCCCGGTAGAAAAAGTCAGTAATATCTGTGTGTTGTGTGACGGAAGCAACAGCAGGAGCAGGTATCGAAGCGGCAACTGAAGTTCAAGTCGTGGGATGACTTAGGAAGCGTGCTGTAGAGCACGGAGCCCGCGCGGAGGGGCAGTGCCAAAAGAAAGAGAGAGACACATATACATACACAGGAGGGCATCAGACGGATGCGGCAGAAGGGAACATGCGGTCAGCGCGTGGGGAGACGGATGAAGGAACAGCAGGGAAGAACGGAAGGCACACGAGAGAAGAAACCCCCTGCACACGAGTGCGGGCCGCCCTGTGCGGCACGTTGCCTAAATACCGACGCTGCAGCGCCGGAAGAAACGCCTTCATCTTCTTCGATCGCGGCAGCATTTACGACGGCAACAGAGAGGCAGACAAGGCAGGAAAAAAGAGCCACGAATTTGTTGAGAGCAGTGCAACATACGACGCATTCGACACTTGCTGTGGAGAAGACGAAGAGATACACAAATATACACTAATATATATATGTATGGAGTGTGACTACTAGACGCTTTGCTGATGTGAAGGACAACGGCTCCGCAGCAGAATAAGGTGGTCACAAGAAGGCGGCGCATACTCGTCTTTGTATTTCAGGATGTTATCAAAAGTCTCTCTACAACAAGTTCGAACGAGGCAGCACGAAGAGAAATAGTGCATGAAGAGATGGAGATGGGGAGACCACGCGCAATAGTATAAACAACGGCACAGCAGATGCACACGCGAATATCTATCTGTACGCGTGGCTGGCAAGAAAAGCACGTACACACATCTATATTTCCATATACGTATAGAGATTTCCACAGCTACATATAATACGGCCACGCATATGTACATATAGAAGCGTTTCCAGCGGCAAAAAGTACAGAAAAGGACGGAGAGAAAATTTGAAAGGACGTGGCCAAATATAGGCACAGAGACAGGTGGGGCCCAGACAGTATGACCCCGACTGGTACTCTATAACTTCAGCCTGTCCTGTGTACGCCAGCGTTTATCATATATATATATACATAGAGAGAGAGATAAATACGTGGATGGATAGATAGGATAAATTGAAAAATAGACGAACAGATATAGATAGGTAGATATGAACAGACATAGACACATATAGGTAGATATAGATATAGACAGATAGATACAGATAGATACGTAGGTAGATAGACACACATATAGATAGGAATAGACAGATAGATCCAGATAGAAAAATATAGATATAGACAGATAGATATAGACAGAAAGACAGATGGATAGGTACATAGGTCAATAGGTATACAGACACGTATGTGTGCGCATGCAGTCGAGTTTGTTTATAGACACACGAACACCCACCAACATACGTATATACTTATTCTCCCTGGGAAAAGAGAGTGAAATGGGAAGGTGCGCGCGTCGTGGCACGAGCAGATACTTGCATGTAGAGAAATTACCTGTCTACCGAAGAAATTGCGACAGACTTGAATGCGCGCTCCTCCTACAAAATTGCCGTAGCCGTCGGCGCTCTCCTGCAGAGTCCTGCTGCTGCTGACGCTCTGCCACTGGTGCTGCACTTCTCCCCCTCTAGCTTCCTGGTTTTTTCCTGCTGCTGCTGCTGCCTCTGCTGTTTCCTGCTGCTCCACCCCCTCCTTTGCCTTGAGGCAGCCTGCCGGTCCATCCTGCTGTGGCTTCCTATTTCCTCTGCTGCTGCCGTGTGCTGCTGCTGCGTCGTGTTGCTCTGCAGCTTCGTCGCATGCAGACGGAGGCGCAGTCGTCAGCACCGACTCCGCTAGAAGTATGCAGCCTGCGGAGACGAGACAGAACAGCAGAAGACGAACAGGGGATCAGCCACGCGAGAAGCTTGACGTGGAAGGCCAGGAGGAGAAGATCCGTGGGACGGAGACACAGGAAAGACGATCACACGGGGCAACTGGCAAAGAAGAAAACGCAGGACGGAAGAGGGGAAGCTGAAAAGGGAAGACACGAACACAGAGACGGACAAAGAGGAAAAGAAGAAAGACGCAGGTGGGGAGGATAAGGAACCAAGGGTGCAAAAGACGGGAGGGCTACCAGCAGCAAGGAGAAGGAAATCAAGAAGCAGGAATCGTATGCGAGGGCAACGACGAGGCGCGCGCAGCAAAACAGCGGAGAAGGAAAACAGTCGTTAAAGGAAGTCAGAAAAAAACACGTGAGGTGTACTCCTGGTCTAAATCATCCGGGAAAGAAAAGGGCAAAGAGGAATTAGCGGAACAAGGAGACGGAGCAGAGTGAACAGGGAGCAGGCGACAAAAAAAGGGAAGTATGGAAAAGGAAGAAACGCAAGAAGGGAGACTGTGTGAACAAACGGGAGAAAATGAGGACAGAGGCGAAATCTGCATTAAAGTTAGAACAAAAAGAAAACAGAAGAGGAAAGATGGGCGCGTTAGAAAAAGATGAGGCAGAGCCAAGCAAAGAGGAAACAAAAACTGATTTTGCACATTCACCTTGAGGTGTACGTACACCAAGTCAGTCTCTGGCCTGTGTGGCTGCTGCGAGTGGTGCTGCTGCTGCTGTTGCAGATGCTGCCGGGTAAGTTACACACGTCAGTCTTGTACAGACTGCGCTGCCGCTGTGCTTACGCAGCTGTTGCGGATCTGCTACTGCTGTGGATCTGCTACTGCTGTGGATCTGCTGCTCCTGTGCACCTGCGCTGTTCCGGTGCACCTGCTGCTGCTGTTCATCTGCTGCTCCTGTGAATCTGCTGCTGCTTTGCATCTGCTGCTCCTGTGGATCTGCTGGAGCTGTCCGTTTGCTGCTGCTGTTCATCTGCCGGTTCAGCTGGTGTGGCATGACGGGGTTACCTGCGCATGTGCCCCACACAGGCTTGCGCTGTTGAAGAGCGAAGTTCCGCAGGGCCTGCAGCAAAGCCGCAGCAGTACTCCAGCAACACGGGCAGTAGAAGCAGCAGTTGCAGCTGCACAAGACGCAGCTGCCTACGAAGGAGCGGCAGTAAAGAAGCAGTAGCAGCAGCCACAGAACGAAGAGCAAAAGCGCCACAGGAAGGGCAGCAGGAGTCAGTGAGACAGCAGCAGCAGCAGCGGTTCCAGGAGCGGCAGCAGCAGCGGTTCCAGGAGCGGCAGCAGCAGTCCCTCCCCCCAAGGAGCACCACCCATAGCAGCCACTCCGGCACTGATGGCAGCATTACCTCGACGTGGAGCAGCAGCAGCAAGAGCTTCACCCGCAGCTGCAAGACGTAGGGCAGTAGCAGCAGCAATGGTACGACTACCAGCTGCAACAGCAGCTCATTCCACTTCTGGGCCAGCCACCCCAGCAACCTCAGCGGCCAGCTGAGCCACAGCAACAGCAACACTGCAGCTTCGTAGCAGCACCTGCTGCAATATCGATAGGAGCTGGGCAGGCGGTAGCAGCACCTGCAGCGTGCACTGCAGCAGGAACTCCAGCAACAGTACCAGACAGTCCAGCAGCAGCTCTACGGGCGGCAGTCATCTCAGCAGCAGCCGCTCAACATGAAGCACCCCGAGCAGCATCGGGGTTTTACGGGGCAGCACGCAGAAACGAAAATTGAAGAACTGCGCCGTGGGACCGACTGCAGCAAACGAAGTGGCGTGAGGCAGTTCCACATTTTGCCGCGCGTCAACAGATGCAACAAGCTCACGAACAGCAGCAGCACCAAGCCACGGGCGCGCCGCAGCAGCCGAGGCATGCGTTCGGGCAGCTGGCTAGTTGTGTGCGGTGTGGCCTGCTGTGGGGAGCAGCTTTCTGCATGCGTTCTCTCCACTCATATGGAACGGCACGGATGCAGCGCGAGCAGCAGCCAGGAGGACGAAGGAAAAGACGAGAACGGATAAAGAGAGCAGGAATAGGAATAAGAAAGAGAGGCATGAGTGAGGAACCAAAGTGAACAGCCGCGCAGAGGGAAAATAAAGACGGAAGCACCTCCCAAGAGAAGAGGTCCTGGAGCTGCTCGTTCTTTTCTTCGGTGGAAACGACAAGAACAGTTGCTAACTCGTTGAAGAAGACGGGTTACGTTATTGACCCGAGGGATGCCACATTTCCACAAAGAAACTGCAGAAGACGTCGACGAAGTCTTTCCACCTGCTGGATAGGCGTGTCTACCTGCAAAATGTGTGTAGGGTCGTCGGTCGCGGTAAAACGCATGCGTGGACAGGGGAAGCACGCCCTCTGCACACACTACACACGCCTGTGTATCCACCTCTACGTAGACATATATACATATGTATATATAAATGTGTACGTCTGTATCTGCTGCTCGCACACATTCGTATAAATTAGTAATACGCACACACACGTACATGTGAATGTAAACGAATATGTCTCCTACACGCACACATTCGCATGAATAAATTCTACGCATATATACATATATATTTATTTGAACGTACACAGACACAACTGCTGCACTCTCACATAGTAGAAACATATTCTGTACATACGCATATATATATATATATACGTGTATGTACGAATGTACAGGAATACATCAACTGCACGCACACACGTACACACAGATAATACGCATATATCTATCCACATACATATATATTTGTACATGTACGGCACCCCAGCATAGATGTAAATGAACAACTCGATTAAAAGAAGTCAACAAAAGACAGGAACGCACACTCAAGTGTGATATATATACCTGTATCATTGTCTCTCCTCCTATGATTCGCATGCATGTACTCTCGCCACCGGGAATGACCAGTGCGTCCACGTGCTGCAGTTCGGCGGGCAGTCGCACCTGCGCAGCACGCGCTCAGACAGCAGCAAACAAATATTGCCCGGGATTCTCTTCATCCGTTCGACAAGGAGAGTCTCCTCAAGACTCCACCAGAAAGACGCAAACGTGTACAAACGAATGTACGCAGGTTCGCAGGCAAGGACGGACCTGTTTATCAGATATGTCTCTTCCGTGTGAGGGACAACAGACACGCTTACAACGTGTCTCCCTTCTCTGCCAGAGTGTCTCCTACGTACCACGCGGGCTTATATATGTCTACACAGATGTTCAGAGACGCATACCTACACAACCAACATATGGGCGTGGAAACACTTGTATTGGCACAAGGGGGTACCTGCAGGTACGCACCACAGCATTTGCTTCTTGAAGCCCGCGGAGGGTCTGTTTTTGTAGACACTCATACACTATGAATAGGTTTCGATTCATCAAAAAAGGGCACGTTTGATCACTTCATCTATACACATCATATACACAGGATCTGTCACTTTGGCTTACGAGCGTCGGTGTGTATACACGTGATGGACGTACACACATAGGGCCCTTCCTGTGCTAGACACCATCCATACGCGAATGGAACGACACGTACGTCTGAACACTACGACTTCCATACACATATATATTTCTATATATACGTACAGACTTGTATTGTTCCCTCGTGCTTACAAGTGTGAATATATAGTGTATAGTTGCGTACGTAGGCGCGCTTGTGCCTCTATAACCACGCGGACATCGAATTTATATGGTTGTGGGGAGTCTTCTCCACCGCGGGCTTGGTTTACACAGGGCGCTGGTGTACGAGTCGAAGATTTGTAGATAAGTTTATGCCTCGCTTGGCAAGACAAAAACCGGTGCTCTTTTTATGTCTTCCCCTCTCACACATATACACACACGTATATGTGTGTATACATATATGTGCAATACTAGGTCCAAGCTACAGACATCTACGACTCTGAGCAGATAAAGCACATATGCAGGACAGGCCACCCATATACATCAACAACTAATTTTGCTCAGACATAAATTTACGTCTGCGACTATACGTATGTATGTATATATATATATATTTATACGTGAAATGCAGAGTACATCACTCGAGCGCGTTGTATCAGCGAAGGTTAACTTTCTCCTTTTGATTCTGTGGCTGCGACTAGAACCCACTTGTTTTACGTGAAGACTCCTCCCGAGTTCGAGGCGTCGGAAGGCAGCGATATGATTAGAAAATGCCCCTTGCAAGGCGAGAACCCCTACAGTGATGACTTCTCTTTGCTGTTCATTTCGTCCTTTCTCTGCTGTTGTCGCTGCGGCTGCTGGCATCGGAGTTTCGGCTGGTGATAGCGCTGCAGCGCAGTTTGCCTCCGAGTGGCTAGAAGTATCCATCGGTGCCGCTCGTGGTCTTTGTTCGACGGCCTGCGGTTCGACGGCTGCACAAACAGCAGAGCAGCAGGCTCGGATGGAGAAGCAACAAGGAAGCTCGAAGACGAACAAGAAGACGCTACACACGGACTTTGTGACACACAAAAGCAGGTGAGGGGCGGGACCAAGAGAGGAACAGGAAACGAGGAACTTCAAGTGACGTTAAAAAACGGGAGAAAAGAAGAGGCAGCCGACGAAAACCTGACAGAAGAGAAATGGAACAGAGGAACCCAGGGCGGGACAGAAAGACTACACGCCGCAGAGATATCAAAAGCAGAAGAAGGAGAAGAAAAAAAAAAGAAAAAAAGAAAGAGAAGAAAAAGAGAAAAGAAGAGAGTAGCGTGGATAAAAAAGAAGAGCAGTGCCGACAGGAACGTCGACCGTCGCCAGACACAGACGACACCCCGGGCGCGGAAGAATAGGAAGCTGACGAGAACAAAGAAAAAGAAGAAAAGAGAACGGCGCGACTCGTTGGGCAGACACACCCCCCGGGGGAAAATTGGCTTCACTTTCAGAAAAGTAGACGTGGCCGGGCGGGCACCTGCTCCGACATTTGTCACACGTGTACAGGGAAACCGAGTTGTAACAAGAACAGCCGCCTGGGTCTACACACGGGACATAGATTGCCGATGTTGTGTTGTGCGTGGCTTGCTATGAGTACAGGTACGCGTCGTAATAATCAAAGATCGATACACACACGCGTTCCACGCGTGCCTGAATGGTATTACTGGGAGAAGCAGCAGTGGGCAATACTGACGGAAGCAAAAGCAGCCAAAGGATTTGCTGTTGCGGTTGAAGCACTAATGGTAATAAATATTAGTAGCAGTGGTTGTGGGTGTGCGCACGATAGTAGCTGAGATGTTACTCGTAGTTAGTTGGCCTCCATGCCTAGCTCTCCTGTTACAAGGATGACCATATGGTTGAGTACACTTTGTGTACGTACGGTGCGTGATCTTTTGTGAAGTCCCAAGTACCCCGTCTCTCTGATCACAAGAATGTACAGTGTATCTGTAAGCCTTCTGTCCGGAGTTGTAGCAGTGGTAGAAACAATAGTAGGGGAGGTAATAAAAGTAGACAGCTGCTGGTGATGAGACCAAGAGTACGCCTGGGAGCACGCTACGAGCGGTGACAGGAGTACTGGAACTAGCAGTGGTGTCCTACCACTACTACACCTGGTATACCGCGGTTACTCGGGGTTAAGGGGTGAAATGCAAATGCATTTGTTTTCCAACTGCAGCAAGGGGAAACAGAAGACGGGAGAATGTTGAATACCGTCGATGATACCTAGAGAAACTCCCGGAATTCACCTGCTTCCGTGTTCCGTCTGCTTTTTTTCCTCGTGAAGAGGACGACCACTCGACTGCGGTCTTTATCTCGCAGCTGCGGTGTCGCAAGTGAAGAGAGCGTACTTCACGTCTGGGGGAAGCCGGACGAAGAAATAGACAGCGGGCGCAACTCTCACACACAGATGCGTCCGCGCGCATCAGTGCTGTACGCCTGCATCAACTACAGGTGCGTCTACGCATCTGAACTTCTTTTACCAGCCGGGGGTATGTGGACACGTATCGGTGTGGTCGCGTAGGTGCAGAGACGTTTGCATTTCGATACACCTGCACCGCGCACACTGATTGACCCGTCAGCAAAGGCCAGCAGTATTCTGATAACTGACCGGGTCTGTGGTAATTACATATGCGTGTACATATGTAAAGCATACATACATATATATGTATATTAAATATCTGTGTATAACCGCCGGCTGGTCGATAACAGAAGAATTCTGGGAGTGCATGCAGCCAGGCGTTTGCTGCTCCTCCCTCTGGCATTGGTGCCTCTCTCTCTTCGCGTCTTTCGAATGCGCGTGCTAACATAAAAACAGCCCTGCTGTATATTGCCACTGTTCATCAGCCGCTAGCAAAAAGGGTGTTCCTCGCTCAAACGGCATCAGCTGCATAAACACCATCGGCAGTAGCGTAATACAGTTGGGTCCGGTCACGACGCAAGACTACGACACTGCTTAGCAGCGCCGGAGCGCGAGACACAGAGCACGGGGACGCTCAACAACTGCCGCTGCAGCGCAGAGCAAATGCATGTAGAAATGCCACAGGCATTCTTTTTCGCATGGGGTCCAAGGATTCCTGTCTAATCCCGCAAGCGCATACGTGTACGTTTGTACACTTTTACCAGTTGATTTCCGTATTCCTCTAATATTCGTAGAACTGCAAGCTGCCGCGAGAGTGCTGCTTGCCCATGGTTTACGCCACTACGTGGCAGCACTGAATTCCTAGCAGAAACTACGCAGGTACAACATGATCATTAGTAAATATGGACACTGGTGAACTCTTAGGTCACTGCCGCGCGTTTCTGTAGGCCTGAGCATGTATGTAGCCGAAGTACTCTTGTTGATTTACGGAGAAGAAAATCAAAACAGCATTAAAGTATCTCGAGGCACTCGGATATCTCTGCTGTCCTAACTATTCATTGATTACGCAGTTCATTTGTCTTTTACTACTTGTTACTGCTTGCCTGTAAGCTCCTCCGTGTGTAGACGCGTGAACATGCCTGCGGATAGGTAGGCGTCTTCAGCAGCGGTTATCATTGAAATCAAGTGCTCCCAAGATGTACTCATTGATTACGCAGTTCATTTGTCTTTTACTACTTGTTACTGCTTGCCTGTAAGCACCTACGTGTGTAGACGCGTGAACATGCCTGCGTGTAGGTAGGCGTCTCCAGCAGCACTTATCCTTGAAATCAAGTGCTCGCAGTGCTACTTTCTCAGACCTCACTAAGGACGCAAGGGGAGGAAAACCTGGATGGTGCGAACGGACAAGCTCATCTGGACTTTGAGGTTCCGCAATTTCGACGGACACGCACGTAAACCCTGGTCGCGCACGTAAATTCTGGAGGCGCTGCAGCCTCCTTCACATTTCGAGTTAATCTTGTCAGCGCCGCTAGCCATTTGATACGATATTAAATGACAGGCGAAGTGTGGGACGTCGTCGAAAAGATTATGTTTCTTCTCTTAACTGATACGTTCAGTAGCAACACATACAGAAGGGATAGAGTACGCTACGGAAACAAATGCACAGATAGTTTCATGTGCGACTTGCAAATGGAAAGCTCGTCGACGCCGGCGCCATAGGCTTCTCGTACACTTTCCTGTATCTAAAAAGCATCCCGAGCGCCCTGTTTGGCATGTAGCGCAGATAGAGGCCTAATTTGATATCTTATCAAACGGACAGTTGGGTTAAGTAGGCATAGTGGCAAAGTACAGCAGTAGAGGTGAAATTGCGCAAAAAAACATCCACACGTGCGTCACGGAAAGTTCACTTTGCTGCCCACTTCTATAATGTATGCGTCTGTGTCCCCTATGATATTAAGTATTTTCGTACATCGGTCAGCTCTCAGTGAC
This sequence comes from Sarcocystis neurona, assembly GCA_000727475.1. Classification (NCBI taxonomy): domain Eukaryota; phylum Apicomplexa; class Conoidasida; order Eucoccidiorida; family Sarcocystidae; genus Sarcocystis; species Sarcocystis neurona. The sequence continues at coordinate 1,942,262 of KL647312.1, read as the reverse complement.
GTGCAGCATAGATGTATATATATATATATATATATTAACTTATGCCGATCAGCGTATGTGTTGTGAAAATTACCATGACCTGGGCAATTTAGAAACTGTACACATGCGACTTGGAGGGGCTGCATGTACCTGCCGCTCGAGCTACTCTGCGTTTCTTCTTCGTTCGGGATTTAGGTCACTCTACAGTTCTGGTTGCAAAACCTACAGACGTTTACGTTCCCAATGTTGCGTCCCTCCACGTAGGACGTTCTGCGAAAAAAAATTCGAAGCCTTCAACAAACGCACTTTTGCACAACTTCACCCTGCTCCCGAAGCAGGTGCACCTCTACCTGCGTCTTCACATCAGGACACGAACGAGTGTGCACAAAAAGCATCGGCTACTTAACTTTCGTCTCATACTAGGGAAGTGCCGCGCATTTTACTGCCAAACCCTAAGGAGGTGGATCGGGTAGAACGGATACTATTCGTCGTGTCGAAAACCTACGCAGATGCGAAGACACTGGTTTAGCTATCTCGCAGGCATCTTATGGCTGAAGTTACTCAGGACACAGAGCAGCTGTCTACCACACTGCAGCGACAAAGTACGGAGAAAATGAAGCTGCTGCTTCGCCATTTTTTTTCCACAACAGCACAGTCGGAAGGAAAAAGTGAACCGCTCTTATGGGGTGCCACCAAAAATCAGTAACGACGTGGGTCAGCTACTGTATTCTCGCCCTTGTGATGCAAAATGGAGACGTGAAACACAGCAGTAGCCCTCCAGGGAAGTGAAGTTTCCCCTATCAACATCCGTCTGCACACCTATAAGGCTTATGCGTAGACTGAACTGATTACAGGTTTTAAATGTCAGCATTCTGGTTGCGATTCTACCTTCTTTAGTAAAGCACTACCGAGACAGTGTACTTCTAAAAAGTAGTCGAGCAGAGTGCTGGGCGTGTGCGTACGTTTTCAAATTCCTTGATCTTGTTCGATACATGCGCTACAAGGTGTAGAAGGAGTAAGTGTATCAGCACCCACGTATGGTCACACATGGCGTAGAAAATGAGTACCTACTTGTATGCGGATCTTCACGATGCACTACACTTAGAAGTTCACGTGCATCCAGGCTGATGGAACTGCGCACAGGAAGTTATTTAACTTTGTTTTTCTCACAACAAGCAGCATCCGCGTAACATCACATTATGCACATACGCCCCTTCTTGGTGGAAAGGAGATCATTTCCTCGTTCGGGAACAGAAAGCGCAAGCTCTGTTCTCAGCCGTGAAGGAAAGTACAGGCAGAAGAAGCCGGCCTTCGTAAAGTATGTGACTGGATATCCCACAGGAGAAGACTCCGAGAAGTTGGGCCGAAAGAAGCAGACCTCTACAACTTTGTGGATGGAAGTATATACGTACCTATATCTCTGCGCGTATACGTGAATGTGCCAGTGTAGATACGGAGGTTGAAGCAGATCAGCTTGGGTACGTTTGACGCTAGAATCTGGACGAACGGTGCCCAGACCCTAAAAGCGTGAGCAAGACCTCGATATATTCACCGTGCACCAGTGCACTTTCTACAGAAGCCTAATTATACCATCGTGACGAAAAATGTGTCTTCTCTTCTCCTACTGCAGTAGACTGGATAGCAGTGCACAATTTAAACTTTGTGTATATAAATATGAGTTGTGACAGCATTCGCAGCAGTGCTTGAACACTGCGTACAAAAAGAAATCGATAGAACGGAATAATAAACTCCGCAGTAAGCGTTAGCAGAAACGCGATGCTAACAGAAGGTGGTACTAGTCAAGAAGCAGATTCAGCGCGTGGTTGAAAATAAGATGTTTTTCCTTTTTTGGCAATAGCGCGTAGGCTCTACAGCGTGTACCGTTCTTCCACTCGCAGGTCACGTCGTGAGTAAAAATATGATCCTTATTGAACCAGGTACTCCGACGTCTTCCGTCGCTCTGTAGAATCTAAACAAGATCAGTTGGCTCTACGCATAAAGATGTTTTAAAGGGCAAGCATACAACGAAATGTACAAATATGCAAGTGTGTGCTTATACGGCTGTACGGATTCAGAAATATGGTACGTGGAGCGTAGAAGCATTCACGAGTGCGTCTGTACGTTGAAGCGACTCCACACTACAGCAGATAAAAGGATGATCAACTGCAACGCTGGAGAATAAAAATTTTTGGTCAGTACCTCCGCAGCAGTCGCGTGAAAGCAGTACTACCCTTTCACGCAAACGTGGACACATGTTTGCGTCCATGCATTACAGGACGGACAGGTGCACGTATGAGATACGTCAAACCGGAAACGCCTCACCGAAAGTCACACCCTCTCCAGCCACCAATGTATCTCTACCGTAGAGCAGATATGATGTTTGACACGGATTCAAGCTGACGAGGAAACTTTAGGCGACATCGTCTGAGTAGGCAAAAACATTCAGTGCTGCACGTCACTTCGATTCTAGGACCGTACAAGTATATTTTTACATACATGCCGTCAGTGTATACTCATGTGTGTATGTATGTATGTATGTACGTATGTATGTATGTACGTCTTTGCAGGTGGAGATCTGTGTACCACGCGTTTCTTCACGGTTGGCCAGCCAGGCTGATAGAAGCACTTATTTTAAATGGTCTGTAGAGGGCTACCAGGGCACACAAAAACCGGTCAAAGGTGGCAGTGTACGCTGCTGGGCACAACAGAGCAATTCCCTCCCGATCGTTCGGGCGACAGTCTAGAGTACACTAATTCACAAGATATAAGCACAAAACTTAAGAAAGAACATACACATTTTGCTATAACCACTGGTGGCTGCAGTTCTGTGTCAGAAGGACAGCCTGCTGCACTTCTGAGACACAACTGGTAGGTGGTCGCGTATCAGGTAATGAAAGCACGTTACTGAAAGGGAAGCGCTGCAGTGCCTCACCGCGAGCAACTCACAAGGGCAGACCTTACGGTGCAGATCGTCTCCAACTTACCAGTGTGAAGTTTACTCAGCTCCCGTACACAACGACACGCAGAGCTCCTTTGTCGCATATTTTTCGAGGCCAAATGAAGCATTCCACTATTCAGCTGGTCTCCCAGTTTGAGGCGGCTGCGTCGACGTCGCGGCTTCTTGTCGATAGCAGGATCTGCAGTCTACCTGGCAACCAATGCTAGATCGTATAGGCGTACGGGGTCAATGTGGTGCTGGACTATCGCTGCCTGGAAAAGGTGTGCAGTGCTCGTCTACGATCTCGGATCTCTGGTCCAGCAACCTTGTAGCGGTAAAAGAGAGAAAATTCTGGTGCTTCAGCGAGTGCAGAGAACCACGAGGTGACGAAGATATACGTGTACGTAATATTGCGTACAAATACATATACAAGAACGAATATTTGCATCACTTCTCCCTCAATACGTTGGCTTGAAAATCCTTGTTAATATGTGACGTATATGTTAGAGGCGCACTGATTAATAATATCAGATTTTGCACCAGTGTCAAATTCGCCGTAGTGTAGCAGCTTTCCTTGATCGGTCACCTCGACTTTCTGCAGAATGCATCTCCTAGCGCAGTGGCCTTTCTTTATTAGTCAGTTCACCTTCGTGAAAAAGCTGCTTCCTTACGTTGAGACTGATTCAACGTCTTCACAGTATTATGTCAGTCTGTCGTTCGGTGTACAGCAGACACACTAATAGATACTCAGATGGTCTTCAAGTGAATTTTTGGATTAACGAAAGAGTAGCATGCAGCAAGCCGGCACACCTCCAGTCCAACAATGCAGCGGGCTAATGTGTACACAGGTGTGCTGACTTGTAATGCCGACGTTTTCTCTTGTACAGATGTAGTTTTTGATGAAAAGTCGACAGGAACAGATATCACATTAGAAGCTGATCCACGGCATTAATAGATCTCCTTAAACAATCAGCATAGACATATATATATATATATGTACATAAATAGGCAGGCACAAGGCACGGAGATGTGCCCATTTGTGTGGACAGGTAGTGTGATTTCTGTAGTACTTGTCTGCTGAGACAGCACGTGCTGACTTGGCTCGAACTAGGGACTCACATGTCTGGCATGAGGTGTAGTGTCGAATTCCTGCGCTCCCTGTGGTGCATTGTGGTACTGTCCTGCTCAAAGAAAAGATAAGATGTGGCAGTTTGCAGGACTGTAGAATGCTGCAGACCTCTAATTGGATCTTGCTGGGACAATGCGCACCTATTTGTCGGGACTGGTGACTACAAGGCACTCCCTCTCAAAAATGTAGCCGGCCGAGTGTCACACAGTAGGTACCTATTCGAAAGCCTTGAATGCTCACAATAGAACTGTTTGCAAACAACCCGGATATGCCATACCTCCTTTAGACTGGAGACATTTGCATTTATACGCTTATGCGCATATACATTTATATATATATTATGTATCTACAGAGAGACAGACAGGCTGACACCGTCACAAACCGGGCAGGCGTCGGCGTGTTGTACAACTCAGGGAAACACGTACATCACCAACGAAATGTGTATAGCTCGTTGAACGCGGTACCTCCCAAAAACCAGAATTCGGAGCCGAAGAACCGTATCAAAAAAAGGTGTTCGTCGAAGAGAGTGCCGTCGAGTTCACTTCGGGTCACGGGGAACCTGAAAGCACCGCAGAATCTGCATGCTGAATCTCTCAACAAGATTCAGCATTCCCTTTCTCCGACAACGACTAATCATCATAGCTATATCGTTGGCTGCAACTGACATGGCTACGCTTTCTGCAGCAGCAGTACAAGTTGCCGAACCTTCCCGTCAAAGTCCTCATATCATATATAACAATCTTGACTGCCCTCATCGCCACAGCCACTAGGCTTCCAGCGTAAAAAGGATGCTTTTGCGTTACAGAAGAAGGGCATCACTTTGTAGCTGGATCGCTGCTTCTTGAGTGCGTAGCTCTCACGTGAAGCGTGACAACCGTGCAAGTTGTAGCTCGATTAAGGGACACGGACTGCTGCCACTGTCTACGCATCCGTGCAAATGCGTAAATTTGGCTGACGGAGCATCCATCTAGAGGTGTAGATATTCGTCCCCCTACGTCTTTTTAATTGTAGCGTAGCAGGCACGCTTCAGGTTATGAATAGGGAAAGCCCGAAGTGATCCCATTTACGAGGATGTACTGTGAAACGCGCATACACGGTGTGTCCGACGGACACAGCTGTTACACCTTGCGATGTCATTGTTTCTGTACGAGTATACGAAGGGCCTGTGGACTTTATGGAGTTTACAAAAAGTGCCCGCAGGGTTTTCAAGTCACGTGTCAAGATCTACGAGTAGTATAGCCGTATCACTTCGTGGTAGCGCGATGTATGATTGTTTGGATCTCGCACAGTATTCCACGCAGTTTGCCTCTGCAAAACCACTTTGCACACAGCATTTGTGCGCACGTATATCTAAAGAACGCCTCGTTGCTTCCGACGGTGTATCTCTGGGTATCTGGGGCTGCTGATTACTATTCTGAGCGTCTGCCAGAGCGGATTTGCTCCGCCACCAGGTATACCAGTACTGTGGTATGCCTTTTTTATTCGAATATCGTACACGTGTCTACAGTGAAACGAAGTTTACGCGTCTATTCAGATGCCAATGTTCCACAATGCACCGAAGGAACCCCGGCTTACGCACGCCCGGTTTCCAGCTGTTTGACCCAGTCTCGTCGACTGTTTTCGTATTCCAGAGTCCCCCTACGCTCCGGCTTGCATCATTTGAACGTGACGTGCAGATGACTCAAGCTGCAGTTGATTCACAGACACGGCTGACCTACATGGGGCGTGAAGTAGCTCCCGCTGGTGGAGCATCGCCTGCACAGGGTGCTGGTGGTGGTGGTGCTGCGGCGCGGTTTTGATGAAGAGATGTGGTGGAGGTGCTGCTAGCACCATTCTGTCTCGGAACTAACACTGGTGTGCCTGCATTGCAAAGTTGCTGGAATGCCGCAGCGTAGTAAGTACGGCAATGTTCCAAAGCAAGCGCTGCACGCCTTCGCTTCGTCGTAGTACTACCTCTACTAGTGTGGCTGCTGCCGTCTCTCCGAGTCATCCGTGTCTACTTCCTGAACACATCAGAGCACGGCACGTTCCAGCAATCAGTGCAGTTGTAACCATTTTCCGAGTGTTATCTTTTGGAGGCGACTTCAATACTTGCTGCCCCAGAGTGGCAGTTAGCATTCTGGATTCTGCGGACGTCTCTGCTGGTTCTCCCCAGGTGGCGGAACGCCTGGACGACGCTCGCGAAAACCCCGCAGCACTGGCCACCGCAGAAGCTGAAGTCGCGCTGCGTTCTTCACCGCATCAAAATGCAGTCCGTGTTTCATATGTGGTCAGTAGTTGTTGTAGTCCTCTTCCTGGTACGCAATTGCATTGCTCCAGATGGGTTTTGCCTAGGTTCCGCCGTGGGGGAAGAGCAGCTGCAACGCTCAACACAGTCAGGTTTGACTGCCGCACTCCGTCAGCGCAATGCTTCGTCCCTGGTGGCTACGCTGGAGAGAGAGGCGCAGCAGGGAGTTCGTCTTACTCCCGAGCAAACGAATTTGCTCCTTTCGGCCGGCTGGAGCCCTACACAAGGTGAGCCACCTTCCGAGGCGATGCCCTCGAGTTTGGGGGACATGATGAGACAGAGGGACTTCCAGCAAATGATAACCCCGCAATCCACACACTCCTACGGAAGCTTAGGTGAGACACTGGTAGCAGCTAGAGGAGTGGCTGACAAAGCTCGTCGGCATCTAAGCGAATTTTTGGGTTTGAACGGTGAAAATAAGGGGCTTCTTCACTGGTGGAATGAAAGCGGTGCCCCCGCAGTGAAGGCTGCGATGGCAAGCCTTTTCGGGCATAGACGGACTCCATCTCCGGTTGAGGTGGATATTAACGAAATGGAGGCGCTTCTCGCTGCGCTGCAGCAGCAGCAGCTACAACAGTGGAACGCCGCAATAGTCAGCGGCACAGCGGCGCAAGAAAATTCAGCCGCAGCTGCAGGAAGTGATCGGGATATTCCATCAGGGAGAATACCAAATAACCCCCGCGGAGTAGACACAATAGCCAGACAACAGTTTCTCCGTAGTGCAGAAGGCGGTGCGGCACCAGCAGTGCACACAGGCTTTACTGCACCAGGTGATGAATATACAGCACGACACGTGCTCCCCCCAGCATTCCCGGAGCTGGATCGAGGTGCCATTGAGAAGGAGCAAAGGATGGAGACAATTTCTAGGCACGGAGAAGGCGGGCCGATTCTGTCGCTGCTGCATAGCGATCCCAGCGGCGGGTCGTTGGAAGACATTTTGAACACGGTAGCAGGCGCATTCGACTTTGAAAACGCAGCAGCAAGTTCCGAAGGGTTAGGGCTTCAGGCAGCGCATGGATTATCGTCACTGTTACCGTTGGGATTGCCGTCAATGCGTTTCTCGGCACTATCCATTCTTGCAGAGGGCGACACACTGAAAAACTGGACCTCGTTGGTAAAAATGGTTAAGCAGCACGGACAAGTAGATTATGCAAGTCCAGCGGCTCTTGATGTGATTGAGAAGTTGGCAGTGGTTCTCGCGTGTGCGTATAAAACTGCTAAAACCTTCCTTGGCGAACAACAAGCTGTGCTTTTGATTCGATCGGCGATCCGTCAGAACGCGTCTTTCAAAGAACAGATTTACTCTGCTGTTAGGAAAAATTTGGAAGGTGGCGAACCCGACGAAGAAGCAGCACAATCAACAGAAGGCTCGATGCCGCTGGGAAAACTTTCAGCATCTGAACAGAAGGGTCAACTGGATATCGAAGCCCGTCTACTGCGAGAGTTGCTCGTGAAAATCATCCACATGCCACCGTCTTTTTTCCACCATTTGAGTCAGAAGTACCGGAAGATGCTTGATCGTTGGGGTGTGGAATCCAGCGAATTACAGAGCATAGTGAAAGAGGCTCTGGTTTTGAAATTCCCCCTGAACGATGAAGGGGAGACACACGCTTCGCGGCTTGGCAAGAGATTTGAAAGCGCAGGGTGGACTTTAGAGAAAGGCGCGGGCGCACCCGCGGACGGTAGCTGAACAGAAAGTCAACTGTGATGAAGTCTTTACTTGCGGAGAGGAAACCCCGTGCAGGTGGTATAACTGAGTAGCGTGGACCACCTCCGATAGTGACACGGAAAATGCATCGTGAAATCCGAAACATGCGACCCGTCGCGCTCGCTGGTACTGGCTAGAAAGCTGTGAATGAGCCTTATTGCCAACGGGGGTGGTAAGAGAACAATGAAGTCTGTCACGTCACTGCAAGTGTCAACGGAGATATGGCTGGTGAGAGTGAAGGGAAATGCGTAAACCTGATGTTTCTTGGCAGGACCACTAGATGATATCATTGCTATTTAGGGACATCCCACTGTTAAAAACAGGCACGTCTTCGTCCGCACCCGCGGTTCAGTCGATGCAAGCATGCTTCATAATGAAACAATTCTACGGCGCGGGATATAAACTGAGTTGTAACGTCCATAATTCTCTGTGCACATCGGTGTACACACGGGTGGATCTTTGCGTCCACTCCTACATGAGCCCGACGTGCAGTTGATCGAGTGTACTGCTGCTTCAGCGGCTATTTACGAAGGCCGTTATACGGACGCTGAGTCGACTTCTTGTTCTCGATGAATACGGGTGAATGAACGCCGATCAGCAACTCGAACAAACTGTAGGAGAAGCTAATCTGAGAAAAGGAGCTCCCACTGCTTTGAGAGCTCTGTTCTTGCTAGCCGATTTTGTGCAGAACAGCCAAGCTGCTGCTATGTACTAAAACCCCCTACACACAGCAGCGCCCGCTCCTATTTTTTAGTCGCTGCACACAGTGGGTACTTTTACTATCGCATTGAAGCAGGTAACAACAGGACGACCACCAAAGAAGTACTGGTGTGATTTGAACTCGTCACGCGACACTGCACGCAAAACATACAGTGGTTCGTATTTCCGGCTGTTTCTCTGACTAGGAAAATGAAAGGTGCCCACCCTCTTCTCATTGAGCTTACAAACGTGAAGAAACAGCTACGTGCACTCTAATCATGTACTGTACTCACACCACACCTAATGTACACAGAAAGTGACGCACAACAAAAATACGTCGCCCACTGCGTATGAGGATACAACACATTTGGTGAATCACAGCCCCATACAACACGGCCAGTATATGTACAGAAAGCGCAAGACATGCAAAACAGGGTGACCTAGATATTACGTCATACAAGTGTACATATATATATATATATATGCAAGCAACGTTGCAGAGGTGGTTGACTTTGAAGGCGTATGTCTCGTCCCTTGTCAGTCAGCAGGTATTGACAGCAACTGTTGGACGCGACCAAGAGAGATGTAAGCCACACGGCAACCGCGGACATGCCCGTGACTGAATCTTAGAGAAAACTGTAGCGAAGGAGGCCGGTTTGTCTTGATGAACATGTATTTCTACTGTCGCCATTAGGACACTGAAGACATCCATACAAACTGACACGCAGCTGAATCCTCCACACACTTTTTTGATCACGCCTGGAAACGCTGCAACACAAGAATAGTGTAATTCAAAACTGTTCATCGCACACATGCTTCTTCATCACTGCGCTCGAACCCAGATCCCGCACAAAGAGACCCCTTGACAGCAGGCCAGATTTGTCCCTCTGCAGGCTCCCGTGCAGGCAGGTACTCAGTAGGGTCCTTTCAGACAAGATTTCCACACCTTATGCAAATCGACAAGTAACAGCCTGTTCGTGAAGTCATGCGGAGACAACGGAACAAGATTTTGCTGTAGGTGGTGACGTAGCACAAGCAGGTAGCGATTTTGTGTTTGGGCACTCAGCAGAAATTGTCACGCCGATGGTGACTTACTATACATATATGTACATAGTGTCCTGTTTCCACCATGTAACACATCTTTCAACGTAAACGTATCTACACACACACGCACACACGCATACGTGTAATACCTGGATGCTACACTTCTGAGAGCCCCCTTATGATTGTACGTGGTGTACCACATCCACAGGTACACCGGTTGTGTAGTTCCACACACACACGTGCGCTATTATGTTTGTCTGGTCACGGTGTGCAGACGATGTACATGTCCTTGCACACGCACGTACGTAGAACACCCTCAGGTGATCGAGTTCGGCTTTCAAACACGGATGCCAGATTTCGCCAGGACTACGTTCAACCAGCAAGAGCACGACCCTTCAAGCATGCAAGAGCACGACCCTTCACAATAATATGATCTCGGAGTAGCCCTTGCCCTGATCGTATCTCGATTGCGGACACTACGAAGCCGCGTTCTTTAGTTTGATGTCTCTTGAGAGATCGATCTCGGCTTGTTGCTCCTGACGGTGGAGACCCCCTTCCTTCAAGAGGTGCGGATACAGCGCGCCCTCCTCGTCGCTGGCGGTTCGGTGGAGGAGAGCAGACTTCTTTAGTACGCACGCTGTCTCTATCTCTCGCTCTCCCTCTATACATATATGTATATATACATATATATATATACACACACAACAACGGCATTTACCGCTGCATGGACGAAATACTACGCAACTGTCGGCCAAATACTCAGGCATTGTCATTCACGTAAGGACACTTATTCTTTTCCGTTCCGGGTAAAGCCACGAGAATCTTCGCTAATCAAAAATAGACGCTCTGCGGAAGCGCTTTCCATCTACGACGGCATTTCCCCTGAGGACAGTCACAAACAGCAAAAGAAAGAGTGCAAATTCAACTTCTCAATTCCGTATCTGTATTTATTCACTCCCATTCAATCGTAGAAACTCTCCGGCGGCGCCTTCCTTTCCCCGCCCCTTGGTAGACGCTCACTAGTACAAAGTGCGTATTTCGGTCTTGGCTTCCATTCTTCGACACAGGCCGACCATTACACGTTTTTGGGTACTGGGAAGCAAACGTGCCTCTGACCGTTGACACTCGAGTCTGAGTGCTACCCTACATCCTCTACACTTACGACCTCCACATGCAGATAAAGAAACGCAGTGTACGTATCCAACATTGTAAATTCCACACGTGCATACGTTCCCTCAAAGTTTTGACACAAGGCGTATATATAGAAGTCCACGTCTTGCCAGGGTGGAGCCTACTCAGGCATTCTTGTTAGGCTTCTGATGTATGCTGCAACGCTGGAAGAACTGCAGTATAAATAATCAGTCAGTAGCTTCCGCCTCTGCAGCGTCTCCGTACGCACAGTGGCTCTGTCTGTTCGGAGAAACGGAGCGGCAACCGCACCATACACACCACTCTTCAACACTTGTATTTCTGGGTGAATTTGAGAAAACGCCAGGGCACACGCCTTTTTCTTAGGATCCTTTTGGTACGTCTACAACTAGATGGAAGAGCGTATCAATGCTTGTGGCTCAGGTGGACCACGAGGCTCCTTCTGTACAGTTTCAGCACACGGACAGCACGTCCACGCACTGACAAAATTGTCTCTTTATGAATGTCGTGTGACTCTTGCGTCAACTGTACGTAGTAGCGCTCATGTCTACTGAGTACCTGGATTCAGCCTATATAAAGGACGGCACAGTGGCAGAGTGGAGATCTCGGCATATGAGAGAGACCACCTAAACAAAGCGCAAGTGCACTGTACTAGGGCATATACATTTTACTGATGAACTGCAGAGATTTGTTCGAAGAAGTCGTTCCATTCCGTGACCACCTTTGCAAGGGGAAAGTTGACTTCGTGTTCAATCATAGATTCAGTTTAAAAAGGCCACACACCCGTGGGCCGAATTTTGCAAATACACGCACTTTGACCTGAAGTGCATCAAACATGCCGCTAAGGATCAGAAAAGGCAGAAGGGCCCCACAAACATTGCTTCTTGTTACAAAACGGGTGTACGACTGTTGTAAATACTATTCATACGTGTACCTGTCGATGTCTCTCTGAATATGTATCTACACACATGCTTCTTGGTGTGACGACCGTATCTTCTTTGCAATGTTAAGATTTTTCAGCAAAAGCGGACCACAATGCCCGTGTGATCCAGAGAGTCTTAATGAGTCGCCCGTCCATATGCACCGGTGTAGAGTCTCGCTTCAACTGCGTCATCCACCCAGGGGAAGAGCGAGAGGTCCTCTAGAAGAAACAGCTGTCTGTCGGTTCTGTGTGAAAATTCTTAGATTGCCGTGCGACGCCGGCCTCTTAGCTCGGGCGTGGGAGGAAGCTGAATATCGCCACTCTGCCGTATCGACACGTTTCCACCGCGTAGCACACTTGCGCGTCTCCCTCCGCAAGTTCGTTGCACTACGTGGGCCGGAGTTGCAGAACCCGAGAGCTGTAATAAGTTAATTTCTGTATGCAAGTGGATGTCTATTCGCTAGTAAACGGCAGCAGCGGGCAGCCGGAGGGAAAACAAGATCAGGTGGACGGTTCCATTACCAGAAGACGGCATACATCAGCAGCAGGCGATGGAAAAGCAGGAGGAGAAAGAAAATCAACAGCAGACTGAAGAGCCGGAGGGGGAGGAAAAGCAGCAGGAGGCCCCGTAGCACCAGGAGCAACATGAGCACACGACCGTTCCTACAAAAAAAAGGGGGCGTGAAGAGTTGTCCGAAGGGCGTGCGTCCCTGACTGTTTGCAAAGGAAGCACTACTGACCTCGACGGGCTGTTTCTAGCAGCAGCAAAAATAGACTCCATTGGCGGCTGACCGCCAGCAGCACGGCGCTTCAATTTATCCTCATGTTTCTGCTTCGCGTGCAGCTGCGTCGACGCGAAAAGCAAGCTCACGCAGCTCATAGGTGGCTGTTCAGTAAAGTAGGGGTGCAATAGCGCTGCAACAGCAGCAGCAAGAACATGCACGTCAACGCACGAATCGTACCACACACCCACGAGCTGAGGCAGACAGCTCAGCTCCAAAATACACGTGCATCTGCCCGTGTAAATATCAAGTATACGTATCACATACACTCATATGTATATATAAATATACATATATATATATATATATATATGTGGGACACTATATATACATATATATATATTTATATGCTGAGGCAAACATATCAGCTTAAAAATATACGTGCGTCTAGCTGTGTACGTTTCAAGTGGACTTCCGTATCACATAGGTCCACACTTATACACACATATATATAGGGAAGAAGAATATATACATATATATATATGTGTACCCGTATCACACACATATGTGTCAGAGGTGCATGCTTAACTCGGACATTCAACACACGTACAAACATACACACACCCGAGTGTATATATCGTTTGTGTATACACGAATGTGCAACACATATATATATATATATATATATATGTAACATATGCGGTATACTTAGCTATCTACCGCGCATGCGTATGATATATCTATACATCTATCTATCTATCTATCACTCTCCCTCTACATATATATGCACCTTCGTGCGTATGTATATCGACGCTGGTTTACAACTGCGCGTCAACATTACTTATGTAAGTGTGGTGCACGCAGAAAAAGGCAGATGTAAAGTAGTAGACCCTGAAGAACACAACGTGCACAGAGGAGCTGAAGTCGGAAGCGGTAGGAGAAACTTCATCTTCATGTCCGACGAGAAGGGCTCGTTTGCACAAAAGCAGGAGATCGCACGCGCGCGTAGAGTAGCGGCCGTGTGAGGCGATACAAATTCAGAGGAAGACGTGGTGCGAGACTCCAGGTGAGATGTACTGGATACCAAGAAGGACACGTAATCCTTCGGCAAAAAGACACAGCAGCCTCGTCCACGAAAAGGCCTGTGGAACGCATAAACGACGTGACAACTTTCATGGAGAGAAAACGTAGTAGCAACCGCGAGGCGTCGCACACGGCCGAAGAAGAAGCCACAGCAGAACTCAACGAAAGAATAGCAACTGCTTGTGCCAGAGAAAGCAGCACGCGAAAAGCAGCATGCGGATAGGAAAGGAGCCACGCGCGGCGGCGCATAATCAGACAAGAGCCGAATGGCGGCGGTTTGATACGGGAGGTATACGGCTAGCAGAGGAAGGGTGCAGAGGTCCTTAAGAGAATGCCAACCATCTCTTGCAGAAATTCGCTTCGCCGGGTTGAAAGTGAGAAAGCGATTCAGCAAATCCAAGCAGTTGGCTGTTTCTTTTTTGAAGACTTCTCTCAGCGTGTTGGCCTGGACAAGCCGCGCGAAGGAGCACGCGCAGCAGGAGAGAGTCACCACAAGCAGCAGCGCACACGCAGCAGCTGCTGTGTCAACAGCAGGAGGTTTCGGGTGAACAAAACCACAGCAGCAGCAGTAGCACCTGTCATGTCGACGTAGAGCAGCAGCACCAAGCCGAAAACCGAGCCTCAGCAACTGCAAGAAAACGGCAGCAGAAGGACGTCAGTAGTCGACCCAGTAGAGAGCAGAACAAGCGTCGACACACCAGGAGTCCGGGAAAACGACAACAGGAGCAGCAGCGGCATGCACACATGACAGCAGCCGCAGCAGCGTGTAAGCACCGCATGCAGCAGCAGCAAACTCAAGTGCACCAGTCGACAAAGCTAAGTAAAGGCAGCCGCACAAACATCCCATGCTGAAGCAGGAGCGCACTGCCACCACCAACGACTTATTTACCCGCAACAGCACACAAGCGGAAGACGCGCAGCAGCTCATATCTATCAGCAACATCAAGTCTTGCCTGGCAGTAACAGCAGCAGCAACAGTATCGACAAACAGCAGCAGCAGCTGCAACAACGAGTTTCCGTCAGGAACGTCGACTGGACAAAGGCGAGATGACCAACATTCCCAAGAGCACACCAGCAAGAGGAGCACTCCCGAACTCAGAGCAGCCGCAGCGTCCCACCAGTACAACAGCGCCGGCACTACATCCCCAGCAGCACGTCGCCAGCAACAGCAGCAACAGCACATCCGCACTAGCAGCGGCAGCGTTTCACGCGAGCAGCCCTATCAGCCTGCGAGTTCCAAAACACCAGCAGCAGCAGGAACAGCAGAAGGAACAGCACCACGGGGGGGGTTGTCAGCAGCCCCGCGCGCAGAGGGACACAAAATGACCGCGAGGTCAAAAGAAGAGATGCAAGGCAGCAGGACACTCACACTGAGGGAAGTAACGCACAGGTACACGGCGCGCCGTGCTTCCACATACTCTGCACGCCTTTGCAAATGTGTGCCTCTGGACAGCGTACACACACATGCGTCTGGACACAGATGCTACACACCGTAAGGAAGCGTTCCCACACATATAGATACATATGTATATATTAAGAGGAAGAGGGATACCCACCCAGAAAAGAAGCGGCACATATAGGTAGGACGAAACCACTCAGACTTTGCCTTGCTCTCGACTACGGCTGTGAGGTGCAATCATTTTAGCCAGACGCAAATCGGCCTCAGGCTTGCCTGGGGGAGCCACACCAGCAGCTCTACCCCGCACAAACAACAAATGCAGGTGCATTCACGCCGTCTAGACCAGCGAGTATGCTGACACATTATAGCGAAGCTTCACAAAGGATGTAGTCGTACTCACGTAGAGAACCGGGACTACATGTACCCCCTACTCGTCATTCACTTCCTCCTTTTGTCTTCCCTCCCTTCTCTTTCTGTATGAATTTATATTTCCGTACGGGTCGCTGTTCCGCTGGCGGCCTGCGTCGTCACCTCGAAAACAGGCGTCCACGACTATGTTCTTTTTTCGAAGAACATCTACTAAGTTCAGAGCCGACTGGCGAATCAACCGTGTTGAAACACTCCATCAGTAGGGGCTACCTGGCAAACACATAGATATCTGTAGGTGAGGGCATTTATACAGGAGACATGGGGACGACGACCTACGACTGGATCAACACCAACGTCTGTGTCGATATCTATGACGAGGCAAATGAGGTCCTGCACACACACACGCGTGCGACTGTGTCGAAATGCAAGAGAAAAACGATAGAGGCTATTCACCGTGCAGTTGTCCTTTCCACCAAGACTCGTCAGGCATATCGATATATATATATATATGGAAGGAGTAACGGTGATACTTCAATAAATATCCACGTAGATCCTGTATGTGAGCGTGTGCGCAAACAGGTACTTCAACACGTCGCTTACATGAACGCCCATGTGAAAATTCTGTATATGTCTTTTATATTGACGCGTGTATCGGCTGAAAGACACAACTAGTAAGCACCTTTCCTTGTGGCACTTTCAGCTGAGAGAAGGCGGGGAGTGAGCTCATCGCTGGCCAGTCCTCTTCGTGAGGCGTTCCGAGCAATCCGCACATCAGTATAAGCTGCTCCTGCTCCGTCCTGCCGGGCATGAACGGCCTGCACCAGCCGCAGCACCGGCACCCCACGAGAAGACAAACAAGTATTCACAGGACAAATTTATTTTGCCGTCCTGGATGCATGCCACACAGGCTTCCATAAATCCACGAAAGACTTCAAGTGTAGCCGTTCAAAGAGGCACCTCCAACTGCAGAGGGCACCGCCCGCAAAATTGTCTACAGCAGCATACACACACAGCTGCAGAGATATACAGACAGGTGGCAATTAAGAAGTGTCAATCAAAAGAAAACGCACACGGGTAAGCAAAAAACGCGGGTACTAGAATTACGTCAAAAGACAAACAACCAAACTAGTAAAAACGCACGTGTGCAATCATTCTTACTTGTTAGCAAGCAGCTCTCCAAATATACATCCGACTGCCCACATATCTATTTTCTCGTCGTACGCAGAAGCGCCAAACAGAAGTTCTGGCGCTCGATACCAGAGTGTTACCACTCCGTCGCTCATCGTTCGCCCGGGCTCGCAGTACATTCTGCAACAGCAGACAGGCACGAGATAGATATACGTATATGGTGTATACGTCTGAATAGGGAGGCACATATACATACATATACATATACATAGATACATACACACACACACACACACACATTTACATGTATACATATACATACATACACATATATATATATGTATATCTTCGCTTCGTGCTCGATCATTTATGAAAAACACATGCACACGCATATACGTATAAAGGAAGTATGGCGTATGGCACCTGGGCACATACATACGGGCGGACACATACATATATATCTACATTCGCCCAACAAGATGGAGGGGGGAGTATCTGTAGCTGTCTATACGTACAAGTTACCTCCGCACACGAGAGAAAAAAAGGAATACATCACATATACATATGGTTTTGTCTAAATAGGTACCTGTAGTTCTCCTGCCGGTTTTTACGCGTGTACACATACATTTATGCATACAAACAAGCAAGAGAACTGCAGCCAGACCGATATACACACAAACGCGCATATCTACGGACACGTGGACGAAGTGGTTCCACGGGATTTTGCGCGAGTGTTGTTGCGTAATACTTCCCCGCACACAACACCCGTCATATATATGTATATATGTATGCTTACATATGAAATCTCTCTTCATGTCCACGCACCTCGTAAGTCCGAAGTCGGCGAGTTTGACACATCCGTTCGAGCTGATGAGAATATTAGAGAGCTTGACATCTCTGTGTATAATGAAGTTCGCGTGCAAGTGGTGCAGGCCCTGCAGCAGCTGCTTCATGATAGATTTTATCTGGCTGGCGGAAAAAGGCTGGGTACGCGCATCCAGCAGCACGCCGAGATCACCTTCGCAGTGCTCAAACACCTGACCAGCAAGGCGCCACGTTTCTTCCACAGAGGCCAGTTGCCGATGGACGAAACGGCTCACCCGAAACATGCAGTGCTCCTTTCACAGATGTATGCGTCAACAAGATACACGGAATGCACACACGAGTACGTATACGTGCACACACACGTATACAAACATATATATGTGAGTAATATGTATCTACACACGTATGAACACGTGAGACCACCAGCAAGGGGGATTTGTGACCGAGAAGCACTGCACTCGCAGCGACCGGCGAGGAGCACTTCCCTTTAGCAAAACGCCGCCGACCCTTCTCTGGCAGAATCAAACGCGCGCGCTGCGCTAGACAAGTGAATTCTTACTACAACGACTCAACCGTGTGTTCAAACCCACCAGACCGTTTTCACGTTTCAGACACACAAACGTGCCTACACGAAGAGACGTTGCAATACGATATACTTACGTACGACATATGTGTGAACCTCTGCACACATTTTGTAGCTGTACGAGGATGTCTACGTGCCTACTTGTAAAAGATGTTAAAACTAGTCCGGCGACCACGGACACACTGAGCCCTAGAGGACATACTGTCGGGCTGTCATTCTCCAGCTAGAATCACTTTCACGCAGTCAGTTAGACACACTTGTACAGAGACGTGTTGTAGACCTGTATACATATGCATATGAATCGCTCTCTCTCTGTGTCTATCTCTCTCTCTCAACATACATATATGTATGGGTGGACATCTGAACTGACCCAGGAATTATTCAAAATGGCGTCCTCCGTCTTCCAAATCAGCAGGTTTGTGGGCACCGTACAGCCGCGCAAACCGGCACGTACGTGATCCCGATGTACAAGCACACGCAGAGCTGTATTTTTTCAGGATTCTGTCTACCGAGTACACGCAGACCTGTACTTTTATAGAATCTATGCAGCAAGTACATTTGTCGTTCAGCCTCACACATGTTGTCACGCACGTGTGGTGATGTGCAAGTGCAGGAGGAGCTCGAGACTCAATAGCACTTCCCTCCTCTGAGTAGCCGCACATGGAGTTTCTCTCCTACACCTATAGATGTGGAAAACTACGCACACGAACGAAGATTCCACACGTCCATACACCTACGTACACATATATTTATATTTTTATAGATATGTGCATGCACTGTTAATTCTGCCATACAACGCGGGCGTATGGGGACACCAAGTACTTACGAGATATACAGACTTGTCGCCAGTATACGGCTGCTGATCTTTCGGATCCTTTGCTTTCGGCTTCTTCGGCTTCAGCGTACTTGACATGTCCGGTCCGCAAACGATCTCCAGCAGCTCTGCGTGACGAACACAAGAGTCGGGTCAGTGTCTTCCAGTGCGTCCGCCACGCTGAGCAGACTTTCACAAGACTCGTGCGGAGGTGTGTGTATGTGTGTGGAGTCCCCAGGTCCACACCCCTACACACGAAAAGAGCCGCGAGAATGCACGCGTTAGCACGACGTTTCCACAAACGCTACGCAATGCAGGCCACACAGGCAACAGAAATACGTACGCAGGAGTCTGTGTACACGTGCAGCGGTGTACGTAGGAACAACGATCGACATATGTGTACACGTAGGCTTTTATGGAAGTACACTTGTATATACTGGACGGATCGCCCGCGTAGGGCGGCTTGTCGCGCTTGCAGTGTGAAAAGACACACAGGCGGATTTGTTTATAAGCCTACACGAAGGCAGTTTGGCCGACTGTTCACACGCGCGCACGAGAAGAATTAGCAGGAAAGCTGCCTGAAAGCTCACGTGGGATCCCCCAGGATGCGAGTGCACGGCCAAACGCTGATTCCACGTGTTTGTCTGGACGCTACACAGCAGCCACGCGTGTTCATATTACTTCGCCAGCTACTCGGGTAGGATAACACCACCACTTCACACTTGTCGGAAGCTCTGCTTCGGTAGCAAGTAACACGGAAAAAAAGTGTGGTGACAAGAGCAAGGGTCGAATAGCTCAGCGCAAGTCATTGCGACCGTGTGCTTTCCTTGCGCTTCCCGTGGAAATGACTCTGACGGTAGCTCCTCCGTTCACATATCAAACGAGCCAGAGCTGCTAGGTGCGCGACAGTCCATGTGGTCGTCTTCTTCTTCTTCTACGACCACCTGACCAATACATCGTCTGCTTGACAAGAAGTCAAAAGTGTAACATTTACAGCTACAATCATACACGCATATTTACATACACTCGTGTTAGTAGATATCACACATGCCGAGCGGGCGGTGGACGAGGCAGCTGCCATCTTGCGCGGATGAAATTTTGACGCTGCCCGGCCGTCCCACTCTTCGCACAAATGTGGACGCTCCCCAAGTCGCAGACGTCGGCCAGCACTGCGTAAGGACAAGAAGAAACAAAGTTATATCAACATGTAGTGTACACGTCTTCGTGCAACAGAAAGATATGTTCACGGGACTGACAGACGTGCAGAAGCATTTTCGACCCGACGGTGCATCTTCTAAAGATGAACTGTGAAAGCTGCCCTCGCCAGGCGGCGTTGTCACTGCGCTTGACAAACCTCCCAAGAGAGTCGCCTTAAAGACTTAATCCCAGTTACGTATCATCACATACACGCACAGGCGTGTATGCCCAAGTAAAATGGATTAAGCACGCACACATTGATTACACGTATGTCCGTGTAACACGTGTTTTTTGCTTAGACAACGACGAAAAGTCAGCAGCACGAATCGTCAGCGGTCATGAAATGTGTACGGTGTACACAGTGTCAGGTGATCCCGTTTTTGCATTTATCCGTACCAACGATGTTGGGATGCTGCAGCTGCTTGAGCAGTCCAATTTCCCGAACAGTCGTTCGTGGAAATCCCTCTCTGCTGCTCTGGTGCTGAAGCAGCCGCATTTGCTTCAAAGCCACCATCACTTCCAGTCGCCGGTCGTAGGCCCGCCACACGCGACCTCGAATAGAGAAGTCGGACAAGAGGTTGAGGGGGACACAAATTAATAGTAGAGGGGAAAGCATACACATGTATATACATGTATGTATATAAACAGGCACCGACGTGCACCTACGTGCCTCTACTCGCGTACATATGTGGGACGAAACACATATCGCAGTTTATGGGAGACACAGATGAATATTCGAAAGGAAAGCATATATATATACATACACATTTCTATTAAAAGGCACCGACGTGCACCTACGTGCCTCTACACGCGCATATATATGTAGGATGAAACACATATCGCGGTTTGTTCTGGAAAGTCTTCTTCGAAGACAGTAACGTATCCGATCCAGCGTTATTCGTCTTGAAAGCATCCATACTGTACAGACCAGAGCAGACGTCGCAGAGATCAGCCCCAGTCTCATCCCTAGGATGCTGCAGCGTGTCCTGTCGATTAGTCTTTCTGGTCCGGTCACGAGTCACTGTTGTGCAGGACACGAGTGTGGTAATATATTGGTGCTTCCCTACAGCTTCACTTGCACTCGTGACGCGGAATTATGTTCAGGTCACAACCGTATTATCATCCATCAAGAGTCCGGGCTCCCCGACAACAAGCCGCGTGTGGTGTCTCTCCAGAATTTGTGCGGTCTGCACGTGCGAATGACACTATCTCACGCGCTTCCGGAGTTGCGTCTAAAGAAGATTTCGAGAATGCTTCCAGGAGTGCCAACAGACGGGTGCCAAAAGATTTCTTGGAAGTCAAGGCACTGTGACGAGGGCTGCGCAGATGAAGGCACGCAGTGTATAAAGGAAGCGCATATTCTTCACGAAGACAGGCACAAAGTTGATCCGCTTTGCTTCAGTGTCACGCCTTTTGTGGAAATGGAGACATCAGGCATAAATGTCGTGGACGCACGGAAAGAATAAGAACGTCGACTCTCCACACATACCGTACGTCCCCTCTCCAATGATCTCCTGGAACTCGAAGTCGTTGAGTGAGCGGCAACTGCCATACAGCGAATTTGTGTCCCGCAGTCTATAAGAGTCTTCGGTGACGGGTGTAGAAGACGGGGCACCCGTTCCGCTGCCCCGACGCAGAAAAGAGGACAACGACGAGGTGCCTTGCGAAGCCATCGTGTCATCATTTATTGTATCGAACCCGAGACCATGTATTTTTGACACAGTTGATACGAAACGCAGTTTCTTGCTGAATAATGGGTGAACAACCACATTAGCTGCCCGTCGGACAGAGGGGGACAGGGGGTGGACATGTCCACTTACATTTTGTTATTCGGTGCAACGCTTTTGTAATACACACATAATTTAAAGCGCCCGCATTGTGTGGTGACAAGAAGATCAGATACACTGGTGTCCCTTGCTGAAGGTGGACGCAGGCTTTTTCTTCGTACGCCTGTCAACTTATTTCGTCTGAACACATAAGAAACATAAAAAGCTAACCACCAACGCTACCGTTGTGAAACTTTCCCGCGGTCGGGAAGCTTCAACGAAGCGTACGGGTCCACGGGGGAGTTTTTAGTTTCAGCGGTGACAATTACGTCTCTGCTTGTACTCCACAGCTCACAACAACCCGTTTCTCTGCAGTGTACACCCATGAGCTGCAGATTTATTTTGCTTCCACGCGAAGGAAGAAAACGCCTATGACGTGGGCACCCTCTGGGCCGACGATGTTCCACCGACGGTGGAACCGAGAAAAGTCGAAAAAAGGCTGGACAGGGGTACTGGCCAGCATTCGAGCGGCCACTGGAGACAGCGTCCATTGAATTTTCGCCCGTTCGCCTAAAACTCAGAGAAAAACACACGGTGGTTTCTCACATCTTTTCTTCGTATCTGGTCACGTATTTGCGTGTCCCTCTCTCGCTCTCTAATATATGTATACATGCACACACACATGTGTATACGTGCATGGTTGTGGTTTGAAGGACATATACTCTACGGGGCGGAGCTTCGCCGTTGGTCTCTGTCTCTGGTGGATGACACGTGCACGTATAGAATTACACTTTCGACATGTAGAAATACCGTTGTATTTGTGGACGTGCCTGAATCTGCGCTACCGGCAACGGTAGTTACTTCGACGACTTTTCGGCTGCCGCAGTTTCACACGGGTAGAAGTGTGCACAAGTCAACGGTTCAATGGAGAGAAAACGACAGAAGTACCACGCAGGTGAAGCGCAGATATTCCACCCCACACGGTGGATCCTCTTTCACTATACCAGAGTCCCGAAGGGGACGATCAAGAAGGCGTCGACGCAGAACCGAAAGTCAAGGGAACGCAGTGGATTATGGACGAGGAACTAGGGAGCCTTTCAGAAGGTTGGGATCCCAAGGTCAGGACCACGCCGGCACATGTCAGTGTGTTTATCAGCATGCGAACCCAGTAGAGGCAAAGTTCCACTGACGTGTCCTGTTCAGACCTCCATCCCTTCAGCAGCAGTGCGGACCGCGCGCTCTCTCCATATCGCCCAACCAAGAGGCTTCTTAGCAGTCAAGACAGGACGCGCGGAAGGAGCGTTTTCCATTGGCTTTTCTCCCGGCGGCACCACTCCTTCCAGTGGTAACACCGCCGGCAACAACGCCGTCCAGCATCGGGAAGTCTGCCTTCGTTTCTTCAGCCAAGCCGAAGCCTGCGGGTCGTCTCGTACGTATATTGTTGTTGAGCAATTGTTTAAATATTGCACCCACAGCATATGATCGTGACGTTCAATGACACACTGTTAGCGATGTCCACGGACAATACATATATACATATATATATATATATATATATATATATATGTTTACATACGTACATACATACATGCATACACACTATGTATATATATAGGACGCTAGCGAGAGGGTCTGTGTTGATAAGTAGTTTGACCGATGCTAGCAAGGTACTTTCGCGCACAAGGTATTAGGCTGCTAATTACAGCTCTAAATTGTTGTGACGCCGCTTTGAAAAACGGCGAGGGTCTTTGAGTACCCAAGTGGAACAAGATCCACTATTGCGACTGCAGAGCGGCATCGGATGCGTCTCCGCGCATGCATGTCTGCGGTGACCGCGCAAAATACTTTGCGCAGTAAAATCAGAGGAGTTCGTGTTGGAAATTCTCCGTGTTCTGAAACCACGTTCAGCATTATTGTTCCTTGCGCTGTCTGCGCAGCATTTTCGTGAAGTTCCTCTCTGATCCGTCTATCCGTAGCAGGATGCGACATGCTCATCTGGCGCGTGTACTGACGTTTTGAAGGTAGACACAAAGACGCAGATCCCACTTTATGTGGACTGCTCCAGGCCTAATAAACTTGTATTCACTTACGCATGTCCAGGGATAAATATATTTGTGCAAGATGCGCATCGTAAAGGACGCGTGGATGTCGGGACCTTGAAAAATACCGGGCGTTCACCGCGGCAGACTACGGTTTGTACGTGCACGCCTGTATTACATTATTTACATACATATAGATATATATATATATATGCTACAAATAAGAATATGTCTGCCACCGCTTTTCACGGTTTGTACGTGCACCCGTGCATTATACATACACATATGTACGTATATGTTACAAATAATAGTAAATCTGCGTGCATGTATGTTGGGGCACACCTGTGGACGTACACACGTACGTAGTTGTCTGCCGTCACTCGGGCAGCGGTAGCGCCCCACTGCCGAAACCATACAAGTTACACAACACCTGCCCCCCACCTGCAAGTACACAGTATAACCACCCCTTCGGTCAATCCTTACGTGCACGTAAAAAACCTTAGGAGTTCAAGAAAATGCAACATCCGGCAATGTGCAGGTATCCTGGATCACCGCAGTAGGCTGAATCGAATCGCTACAAAGTACTTGCACTGGCACTACATAGCTACCTACGCGGATAACCGTGTATATTTGCGTGCACGCACGTTCGCGTACATCTCCTTACTTGTGCACGTACGTGTGTATACCTACACGCATAAGAACAGACTGTTCGATGTGCCGGGGTATCGCCTGCACGCAACGCGGTAGTCTCCTCGCTAAAAGTGCTTTAGCAAAGCTGCACTTGCACGTATACTTCAACATTTGGAAACGTTGCTCCGGGAGGCGCACGGTGCTTGGAAAACGTAATATCTCAAAGGTGTGCATCCCCACTACACGAGGGCGACGATCTGCGCCTACATAAGCCCGAATAAGGAGATAGAACTGTAAACATCACGTAAAAGTAATGTGCACGTATTATGGTAACGTGCGGGCGTGCATCTGTACGCCTAGACAACCGTCCTAGTAACGGTGCTGACTGCAGAAAAATGCTTGTGCCGCGTGTGGCAGTGCGGTTCTAAGGCAGTGCACGACCTTTGCCTGAAGCGTAGGCTGCATAGAACGGTTAACGTGTCTTGTTACGTAGTTGAATTTTCACGTAGGCCGGCGGTGACACAGGAAACCGGCACAAGCGTGCGTGGGGCGTGCAGCTGTTACGTGTCAGCCCAAGCTACTTAATGCAAGAACTGCACGTTTTCACACTTTGACCCAGAATACCAACACTTCCCCTAGGCCCTTTTTATTTGACAGAGTACAAATCCTCTATTTGAAGGCTCCCAGCTGCACTGTATATATATAGTATATTTGCACAGGGAAGGCACCACTAGTGTCTCGGAGTGTGGAACAATGCTACCTGGCTTCACCTACTTATTTCTGAATCGTCAGCTATCGCTCGCCTCCCGCGTGCACCTTTAAAGCAGATGGTCCTATACACCTTTGATTTGCTAGTCCCATAGAAGTGCGCTGCGTTTGACACGATGCCACAGGGTGGCCCCGAACTATCTACACGTCTGCGGAAGCGTGAAGGGGATTGTAAGTTGCTCGAGGATGCCAGACCCTGCACGTGTACACGACGATACACATGTACGTCTAGAGAAAGGGAGCGAGTAACTTGCGCCCTCTGGAGCGAAGACGCTGCGGCAGCGCCAGAACTAGCGAATGACGGAGTCGGGTTGCCGTGCAGACCATCTTTCTGAATAACATCATTACAAAACCATGTATACTGTTGCTAAATACACAAAGCGTGAACTAGTAAGTTGACGAGCACTTGCAAAGAACGTACGAGGGCGCTGCAATAGATTTTGCAGCCATACAAAGATGAAAATGTCTTTCTAATTGCACGTCCCTCCAGACTCACAAAACTTTGCATTCATGATCCCCACATGGAACAATTTTCGTCTCCAAGTGGCGCACATTCACTCCACGTTATGCTCTCGAGAAAGATCGCCCTGAATCAAATGAAGCTTTTTACGTCGGTGCATGTAGCACTGTGTCCTAGGAACGTACTCGCGGCCCGCATCTGTATGGCCACTTGCCCAAGTGTGATACTATCTTCTCCCGCATACACATGTGTATACATATATATATATATATATATATATACGTATACATGTATGTTTGAGAGTGCACGTATGTAGAAAAATTGAAGAAGCCTACAAACTTACAGAGGTACGTGTACGTATGCACACCAGCATACACCCGTCTACCGTAACATATTTTGTAGAATCCGCAGAGGATGCCTGGCCGTCCACGAGTGGGAGGAGCGTTCACCGATTGACTGGCGGCTAGTGAGCATGAAATACACGTTTACGGGGGAAGTTAGTTTCACTGATTGCCTGACTGCCGGGTCAAGGCCCCGCCGATAACGACCAGCGAAGCAAAAACCTAAACGTCGGCAGCGACGCGCTCCTGGTGCACCAAGAGGTACGCAGACTACGGCAGATGTGCAAACGTCGACACCTGGATATCCTTGTGTGCTGACACACAGCTTTCGGCAATTACGTTCAAAACACATCCACATGCATATATAAATATATATATATATATACATACATACATAGATATATATGTGGTTGTGTACGAGGGGCTTTCGCACACATCTGATATACGCCTATATAGAAGAAGAAACATCCTTACCTGTATACGCGTGAACTGATATACGAACAAGTGTGCATAGATTAAACGTGCGGACTTTTTCCCGTGTACGTTTCAGATTGGCACCAAATGCATTAGGTTCCTCGCCGGCGGCGTAAAATGCCTTAGCCTTGGCTTGACCCGGCAGCAATGGCAAACGTTCGTGCGACTAAATGTAGACACGTCGGCTACTTGTGTTACTTTGCACTTCTGCACCGTGGCCCTTGTTCTTTCCGTTCAAACAATTTAGTTTCCTTGTCCCCCTCTTCCTCATCAAACAGGGTCATTCACTGGTTGTCGCTTGCAGCAAACTAGAGATTGTTACAGGTTTCCCCCGCTAATCTTTTTTATAGTTGACAAGTCTAATGGAGTTTCCTCTCTCACGTCATCTGCCAAGAAGTATTCCTTCAGATCTTTTCTTCTGCAGAAAAACTAGAAACACAAAGACCTCTCCGCCTCCCCCTACGCCCTCGGCACCCACAAACTCACAAGCAGACCCGCACTCTGGTCCAGCTTTGTTTGGTGTCTGTACACCCGAAAGGTCGCCACTTTTCACATCTACCGACAGATTCCTTCCGCAAAAAAGTTTCAAAACTTCCACAGCACCAGAAGCCGTGATGTACACGCCTCAGCTTCCACCTCGGCAAAGCTGCGACACACCTGCATCTTCACAGAGGTGTAAAAGGTCTTGCTTCTGCAACCCGTGCGTACGGGCACGAACCCTGACAGCAGCTCCGGTGTCACCTTTGTTCTCCGTAGCCACTCCATGAAAACCACTGGCATACGCAGACAGTTTCTTTATTGATACGACAGAGAACTTTGACCCTTGCTTCGCCGACGTGCACACACATCAGGCACGACATTGCTGTCCGCAGAAGGACTAATAACAC
This sequence comes from Sarcocystis neurona, assembly GCA_000727475.1. Lineage (NCBI taxonomy): Eukaryota > Apicomplexa > Conoidasida > Eucoccidiorida > Sarcocystidae > Sarcocystis > Sarcocystis neurona. The sequence goes on along the minus strand of KL647312.1, from coordinate 1,914,922 downwards.
TCGAGGAACGCACAAAACACTTCTTGAGAAAACAGGTCAATATATACACTCCAGCGTACACCTCCTGTTTCCTGGAAAAAAAGGTGTGTTGCGGCGACAGAAAAATGTCGCCTTCCCAACACAGGCCCTCCCTTCACCACGGCGTCTCTGATGCGCCACGAAGCAGACGCACTCCGGAAGAGTCCCTTCTTCATCACACAGTCGCAGAGATAGAAACGCCTAGAAATGTCGCGCATATATATATATATACACACATATACATGTATATATATAACTTCTTCACCACACAGTGGCACAGAGACAAACACTTAAAAATGTCGTCATTGCAAAAATAGTAACGCACCAAATATTTCCATGCAGGCGCACCATGACACCCACGAACGTCGCTTGGAAGCGCTGCTCGTTGACCGATGAACCCTACACACTTCTGCACGTCGCCCTCATTCGAGCTACAGAAACTTCCCTAACTGACGAATCTTCCACATATAACTACAAAACTTCTATACCCGTCTCTGCACGCGAAGTTGATCGACTTTTCTGCTGGAGAGATGCCTGTTCGAATGTTGTCAAAAAAAGTGGACCAACGGACGTTCTCCCCTCTTCTCGCTTGGACCTCTCTGCCTGCAGCAGACTTCTGTAGCCCTGCAGCAGACTTCTGCAACCCTACCATATAAAATCAATACACGTGAACGCTTATTCTTGATCTCGTCGCCGCAGCCGACGGCTGCTCTGATAGAACGGCGCTGTGGGACACAACGGCGTATATCCTGCTGCACTGCGGCATGCAGACAACGCGGCAACAACAGCAGAGAGACGCTTGCGCAGCATTTGCGGCTCTACCTGACTGCACACATGAAGGCAACGCCAGTTGAACGAAAGGCATTCCATACGCTCCTTCCCTCAAGAGGAAACACAAAGCGCAGGGGCCCTTGTGCTTCCTGCATCCGACTGAGTTGCAGCCGATGAGTCTCTCCTGCTCCACGTTCTTGCTCAACTGCTGTGCTCAACTGCTGTGCGGCTCGCGGTTCACACTACCTTTTCACGTCTGCGAGAGCACGCGGCCTCCCGACGCATGCGAAATTTCTTTTCGCCGACGCGGCTGCTGCCGTTGCTGCGTCAGCACGCAGCAAGAGGCATCCTCGGAGATAAAAGATGCAGTCGATTCTTAGCTGCGGCTGTTGCTGCTCCGTCAGCAGGGCTGTTGCGGTCCCTGGACGGCTGCTCGTCCCGCTGCTCCAGCAGTGTTACAGAGAAAACAGGGAACGGTGTTGCATGTGCTGTTGTCGCAGCTGCGATGCTGCATCGCGCGTGGCACGAAGTTCGCCGACGAGAATGGTCGTTTCACCAGCTCTCTGCTGCTACCCGTCTACATCAAGATTCTTCACATGCATGTTCAGCGTCACGCGGTAGTCTTCAATACCGACCTGGACGGACCCCATCGCCTGCAGGAAAGAGGGGCAAGATCGCGAAGGCATAGCACACGTGGAGCAGAGAGAAGCAACAGGCAGCCAGTCCCCCAGACCGATAACACGCATACACGTCGCCCAGAGGTACATCTACAGCTTCTACACTTACATACTTATATCTCCATGCAAATACGTGCAGGTGTGAGTTCATACGTAGAGGTACACGAGTGTCTGCATATCCGCACTTGTGAGCAGGCAAAGTGCAGAGACGAACTGAAGAGGAGGGAGATCTACGAGGAAGCAACACGGCCAGAGAAGGGCGCAGTACAGGCGTGCAGCACCAACGTGATTCTGCTCCATTCCGCTGCGCGTCTCGCGCTGCAGCTGCCCCTCCCCCCTTGTGCCGGAAGCAACACCCCCTCGGCAACGAAAAATTTTGCTGCGGTCAAAAGGACGGCGTGCGGCCTTCTTGGGAACTTCTCAAAGACGAGGAATATGGAGCATTAACAAAGACGTACGCCACGCAGACACAGAACGGACACGAGGGCGTCCGCAGAGTTCTGCTGACTTCGTCTCGGCTGCTGCCCGGAGCCGCAGGACACCGTTCTCGACGCGGCGCCAGAGACCCGACACACGCTCAAATAAACACACCGACCACGCATGCAAGTCGCTCTGCTGCAGGACGGAAACAGACACCGACGTCGTTTTGTTCAGTCCATTTGCAGCATGTAGACCCCTTCACACGTCAGGGTATGTGGCTTGCGAGATTTCTTCGTGAAAAAGACTCACGGCAACCACCCCTCGCGCTCCCCTCGTCCGAAGAACGCGCGTGCACCAGTGCAGAACTACTACGCAGCAGGGCCCGTGTCGTCAGACGTACCCCGATGCTCTCTGAGCCTAGGTGTAAGACGTGGTCTTTCAAAAAGATCATCCCGCCCAGCAGCGCTGTCCCCAGTCTTATTGGCACCGGAACTGGCGCAGACAAAGAAATCTTCTCTGGGGGCAGGATGTCTGGGTTGTCGCGCTTGTCGATCACCAGGGGCGAGAGTTTTCTGCAGCAGAAAGACCAGCGACCACCAGCAGCAGCAGCAATCAACGGCATTCCCGGGATCGCTCCTGTAGCGCGTACGCGAATGGCACTACACGCCTCACCGCCGGGCTGCTCTGCTACTGCGTCGAACCGCCTACGGTGCTGCAGCAGCCGCAGCAGCACATCCCTCTTCCTTCAGCGAACACACATCTGCTGTTGTTCTGCACTTGGACGAGCAACGACGTTCTACAGGCGCTGTCGATGCGAGGGGTGTAGCGAGCTGGAGGACGCGAGAGGGTCACGACTGCAGACGCCACCGCCAGAACTACGCAGCAGCAGCAGCTACAGCAGCAGATTTGCAGCAGCAGACACGCACCGGGAGACACACAGGCAGATGTTGCGACTCACGCGTACAGTCATGCGCACGGAAGTCGGCAGCAACACGTATGAGCGCTGCTGCAATAGCAGCCCGAGTCGCACCGACGAGAGCAGCTGCAGCAGTTACAGCAACGGCAACAGGATTTGCCGACACGCAGCACAGCGCCAGCGACAGCAAACCGACAGTATCCCTACCAGCAATGAAAGGATCTCAACTGAACCCAGAGGAACAGCAGCAGCAGCCCAGTCGCGCGACAGGACGCGTAGGCGCAGCACGAACAGCAGCCGCGAGCCGCAGCCGTAACATCCGCACCCCGGCACAGCAGGAACTATCGCGTTGGCAACCCCGAAGCAAGTTTTCATTCCGCGCGTCCGTAGCAACAACCCCAGCAGGAGGAGGATGTCGTCGCTACAACAGAGGCTCCGCAGCAGCAGTACCACCAACTGCGTTTGTTGGGGACGGAGCAGCAGTTGAGTAAGAGCGTGCGTGACGATAGCAGCAAAGGATACGCAGACGCGACAGCACCAACAGCACGGCCTGCAGATGCGAAGAGGAGCAGGAATCAAGCAAAAACAGTCTAGAGAGCAGCAGCAGTGACAGCTTACTGGCCTCGGAAGACCGGGGAAAAACTGACGTAGTACAGGCGAATCGGCACCTTCATGGGATTAACGAACTCCGTCGTTGCGAAGAAGTTCAGTTTGTCCCGCCTCTCCACCTGCAGAAGACGCGCAGCCACACAGGCAGAAAATGCCTCAGCGTAGTTGCTAATCACGCCACCACCAAGACAACTGCAACAGTAGGAAGAGCCCACGACGAGCCAGTTCTTGTCCTATGCTATCCCGCTATGTACGTGCATGGACCACTACACATATATATGTGCTTATACACACATAATATAGTGCACGCATTTACTCACCTGTGTGTACGCATACTCACATACATATATATATACACAATATATACTTATAATACGCCCACAATATAGTACATGCACACACTTACACACGTGTGAATACACATCCACACACATACATCTACATGTATTTATGAGCAGAGAGAGAAGAGAAGCGTTCGTGAAGCGGAGTGGGACGCGCGCAGGCGCATGCACGCGGAAACAACATGGACATACACGTGTGGACAAGGAGTGCATGTCCACGTAAAACAACCCACATCTACAACATATACATCCAGGCATATAAACCGCGTCGTATGCACGTATGCAGGTGGACAGGAAGTTGCGCGCAAAGACGACCCGGCTTTGCGTGTAGAACTCCCCGTCCAGAGGACGTTAGACGGAAAAGAGGAGCACTGCTCTTTTTTGCTGCCTACCAGGTCTACACACGTTTTCTCGACCAGCCGTCTCCTTGTCTCTCACCAGAAGGCCCCACCCACCCCATAACCGCACGTCCCGTGTGTACAGCACTGGTGCCTCTCTACGAATATATACGGAGAGGAAGTGCGGCGTCTGTCTTGTTACCCTGCATACTGCAGATGCAAGGCTTCCTTCCTGCAGACGTCCAAAAGATATGCAGCTGCTCTCTCCTCCCTTCTTCCCGTTCTTCCCCTTTCCCCGTCCACTGCCTCGACATACACACGACAGACACACACCCAGCTGCTGCGCCCCTACGTCCTCTGTGTGTGTATGTGTTCCTTGCTCCCCTTTGGTTTTCCTTTATCGTTTCTCTTCTCTGCCGGCGTTCCTTGCGCTTCACGTCTGCGTAAGTTCTCTTGCTGGCTCTCTCTCGCTGGACTCGCGGAGACCGCAGCGGAGCGCTCTTCCTGCTTTCCTCCTCAGTGCCTGCCCCGCGTACTCTCCCCCTCCCCTCCTGCAGGAAACTGCAGTCTGCGCCGGCGCCGCCGTGCGCCCGCGGCTCCAGACTGTTCCCCGAAGCAGCGTGTCGCTTCTGCTCACCTTGACCTTCCGCACCAGCTTGATCGGAGTGCCGGCGAGGTCGATGCCAACTTCCATAGTATTGAGGTAGCCAGCAAGAATCGGGTTGCCGGAACTCTGCAGAGAGCCTTTGACAAAGAGAGGGCTCTGCACGCCGTTCATGTAATTACTCATCAAAAGCGGCGTCCCTATATTCGCCTCCTCGCCGTCGATGTTCAGCGGCGGAGGCAGCAGGACCGCTTTTCCCTTGAGAGTCAGCTCCTTGCCGTCTCGCTCCAGCGCCCGCAGTCTCTCCGCTTCAGACGGAATTTTTAAGTCGTCTACGACGATGTCTCCAATTTTTATAATCCAGTCGAGCCGCGGGTGCGGCTGCACCAGCGCCTGCGCCGACGGATGAAGCAGCTGGAAGTCTGCCAGTCGCGACCGCTGCTTCTCGGTCACAGGCATGAACAGCTGCAGCGTCACCCGCCCCAGCCTCACCGAGTACTGCTTCACTGCCTCTGGCATCTGCAGCTGCAGGTCTGCTGAAGTGTGAAGCGCGTCCGGCAAGCCTCGGTCCACCCCGAAGTTCGACATCTTGAAAAGACTCTGTTTGCCTTTTCCTTCCAGCCCCTCGATGCCTGAGCCGTCACACCGCATGGCACACACACCACCCCACCCCCACACACACACACATACACACACACACGCGCATGTTTTTGCACGTCCACTCACCCGTGCCACAGCTGCAACACCGGCAACGTCAACGACGGCAGGAAAGTAGGAAACGCATGTGTGCGGACGCGCGTCCACGAAGACAGCTGCAACGGCAACGACGGCACGTGTCGCTTCCTGGTGCCGCCACACCTGGAGCAGTATCGGCAGGAGCCAACTGCATGGGGCTGTTCCGCGCACTGCCCCCCGGCAGCAGGATACAACGGACCACCACTACCACCACTGCAGCAGCAGCAGCTGCAGCCAACGGGAAATTTGCACGACTACGCCCTAGCCACCGCAGCAGCAGGAGCGGCGACCCGAGGACGGCCCCACAGCGAAAACCTCGCAGCGGTCGTAGTGACAGCAGCACGTGGATCGAGTGCGCCCAGCATCAAGGCTCCGCCGGGGCACTTCGCACGACAGCAGGCGCGTGAGACAGCAGGGGACCATCACCACTAGCTCACGGAGCGCGACAAGGACGCGGCAGTGAAAAGATGAAGACTCAAGCAAACCACAGATTCGGCAGCACGAGACACAGCCTTCGACGTGGGGAAGGTAGGGAGACGAGAGCGCACAGGCAAAGCGAGTTCTAGAACAGAAGAAATCGCCGCAGGACGAAATGCAACGGAAACACACTTCCTGGACGAAGAGCAAGTGAGGGAAGGAATAAGCAACAGCAGCGCCACGCAGGATGCGTCGAGAACACGCGCGGTTGATGTGCTGTTGCTGTTTCTACAACGGCGCAGGAGGAGAGACAGGCTCGAAGATATGGCTGCTTGTGCGCCTTGAGACATGGAGGCACGGGTCGATTAAATGTCGTATAGAGTGTGAGAGAGATGTCTACGGCGTTAACAGCAGCCTAACAGGCCCGCGTCGGACGACCGCTCGACGACTTCTCGCCTTCTCTCTTCTAACTGCAGGAGGTGTTCTGCAAGAAAATGCTTTGCAGTGCCAGCAGAGAGATTATATAAATAGGCGCGGTGGTCACGTGAGAGAAATTCTGTTGCGTGGAAGGGGGATATAAGTGTCGTTTGAGCGGGCACGTGTCTCTGCCGATATCGAAGATTATTTGAACGCGTCTGCGCCGGTGAGCTGCTACAGGCGCCTGGTCATGGGAGGCAGTGCAGCAAGAGAAACCGCCGTCTCGAAGAGCAGACGTGACGCGAGTTCCCCCCTGCAGTGGCGTTTCAAAAGACGCGCAACGAGGAGACGCAGGGACGCACGTAGATGCCTCGCGCGACAGAATCAGGCAGGTCGCGACGGGCATCTGCAGGCAAAGACCGCAGCCCTGCTGCGCGACAGCAGCACAGGAAGAGGCGTGGCGCGCAGACAGACAGGTGAAGAAAGGAAGAGACTCCATAACTCCGTAGAAGAACGGTCTGCGCACGTACATTGAAATTGCTGCAGAAGATTGACAGGAATTTTTCTCAGCGTCAGCGGCCCCACAGCCGTTCGGAGAACAAGATCTGCGTCGCCAACAACTCGCACTTTCATCGCGCCTTTCCCCTCAACCATCTCCGTCAACATTTCTGACATCGCTCTCTCCGCTCCCTCCGCCACCACCAGCGTCACGTTCTCCATGGAGAAGTCCAGGCGCCCACGGCTGCCCACTGCGCCGCTCGGTTTCTTCGCCATCTGCCCGCCGCTTCGTCCTCCCCCCGCAGTAGCCTCGCGCCCTTGTGCCGTTGCTGCCGCCCCTCCGATCGCCGCTCCTCCGACTGCCGCACCTCCGACTGCCGCTCCTCCTGCTGCCGCTCTTTCGGCTGCCGCTCTTTCGGCTGCCGCTCTTTCGGCTGCAGCTCTTTCGGCTGCCGCTCTTTCGGCTGCCGCCGTTTGAGCTTCCGCCCCGCCGCCTGCCGCTCTTTCGGCTGCCGCTGTTTCAGCTTCCGGCCCGCCGACTGTCGCTCCTCCGTCTGCCGCTCTTCCGGTTGCCGCCCGTGGTGTCTGCCGCGCTGCCGCCGCGGCTGCAGGGGGTAGCGTGACGGAGGGACTTCCTGCAGCAGCAGTGGCGCTCCCGAAGTCGTTCTCGCTCGACTCGCTCTCCAAGCCTAGAGCAGAAAGGAGGTCTCTTGCCGAGAAGAAGCTTCCTAAAGATGTGCGATTTTGTCCTTCTTCCTCTGCGTCGTCCGACCACGCGTTTGATTCACTCGGACTCAACTCGGAAGCTCCTTGGGCGCCAGCGGCAGCAGCACGAGTCACCGCATCTCCACGACTATCGCTGTTGTTCTCTGACGCGTCCGGCAGGTCTTTCGCTACTGCTGCTGCTGCTGCTGCGCTTCGCCACGGGGCTTCATGCTCGCCGGGATCGCCGTCTGCTTCCTCGTCGTCATCGTCGTCGACAACTCCATATGCTGCTGCCAGCTTTCGTCGTAAACTGCCGCCGCTCTGCTCTTTCTGTTTCTTAGCCCCACGTCGCTTGTCTTTCCACTGTCGCCAGGATTCTAGAGTCCTCTGCATCGTTGTAGAACCTTGGCCACCCGCCTCGCCACCTGGCGTCGCCGTCTCGCTACTACTTGCAGCTGCCTGTTGCCAAGCGGAGAACGACGCTGCTGACGCGTTTTCCTCCTGTGGCTGTCGCTGTTGCTCTTCAACAACGCGCGCTTCCCGACGCCCCCCAGAAGCCCCACGAAGAGGAGACGGAGGACCAGGAGGATGAGAAGAAGCAGTTGGCTGCTGCTCTGCTGCAGCAGCAGCAGAGTGCTTTTTAGAAGCCAGTAGATTCCACTTCGGCTTTCTGTGGGACTTCTGTGGCTGCTCCTCCGCTTCTGCGCTCTCTGTCGAGGTTGAAGCACCCGCGTTCCGCTTTCCAAAGCTCGCCCACCGCTTCAGCCGCTCCTTCGCTGTCTGCTTTTGCTGTTTCTGCTGCTGTTCGGCAGCAGCAAAATCAGGTGCAGAAAGAGAAACGGGAGAAGAAGCGGAAGAAGAGGAAATAGAAGACGACGAAGAAACAGAGGTGGGACGGAGGGACTGCTCTGAGACGGTCGGAGAAGGAGGCTCGTTCGCAGACTCCGAGGACCGCTGCCGCTTCGCCTTTATCTTCTGGCTGAACTTTCGCAGCAGGCTACTCTTCTTCAACTGCCGTCCCTGCAGCGGGTCTTCTGCTGCATTCTGCTGCTGTTGTACCACCGCCAGCGCTTCGACGTCGCCGTCTCCTTCTTCCCGCACATCTTGCAGCTGTCGCTCAGGCTGACGTCTCTCTAGCTGCTCCAGCCGCACATCCGCAGGCATTTGTCCGCTGAAAGTCGGTCTAACGTTGTGGACATGCATGGAGCCTATCAGGCGATCGCCGTTTTTGCGTGACTCGTGTATCAGGGTCACCGTGCTTGTGAGACTTAGCACCTACATGCACACAACAGCAGCAGCAGGCACAACGACGGACATAACAGGCTGCAACCAGCAACACCAGCAAAATCCAGCCATTAGCTGCTGCAGAAAAATTGAGCCGGGAGCAGCAGGAAAAAAAAGCGGATGCAGCAGCACTCGCGCAGCACAAACTCACCTAGCAGCACCCGAGAAGGAAACGCGCCGCTTTAGTGACAGCAAGGTCCACAGCAGCAGCAGCAGCAGGAACCAACCTGGCGGCAGCAAGAGGCACTGCAACAGTAGCCGCCGGAGAAATAGACTCAGCAGCAGCTACGGCAGGACGACTCCGGGAGAACCCAGCTGTCGCAGGGGGACAAAGAAATGAAGCACCCCACGACCTCGTCTAGCTGTAGCTGCATGCGAGAGCAGTCGGCGAACTGCGGAGCGAGACCCCAAGAGAGAGACACACACGCGCGTACATTGCCCGCGTGTGGCAGCAAGGTGGACACAGAGAGAAACATACACGGACAGGAAGAAGAAAAGAAGCGGAGCAGAATATAACAGCGGGTAAGAGCAGCGCGGGACAGCTCCAGCGCGCAGTCCCAAGCCTGAGCTAAGACGTTGCAGCATCAGGGCTGTCGAGGCGTTGCGTCCTCCCAGCGACTGTCACCGGGCTGCAGCAGCAACAGCAGACTGCCCCGCGGGCACACGTAGTAGAGAAGCAGCAGCATGACGCGGCGGGCAGTCGAGACGAAGAACCGCCTTTGCTCCAGCTGCCCGGCGCGCGCGAGACGGCGGCAGCAGCAGCAGCGACCACCAAGCCGACGCAGTAAGAGCGGCTGCCGCATGATAAGCGACGGCGGCGTACTCTTCCTCCCAGATGTAGGTACACGTATACGCACAGGTAGACATCACCTTACACACGAACAGACTACGATTTCTTTTTTCTCTCTCCCTCTCTATATATGTATGCAAACCGGCGCGCACTGTCCTGGCTCCCTGTATGTGTCTCCGTGTGTCTGTTGCCGTCTCTCGAGAAAAGTACACACGCATACGTTTCCGCATTGCTGATCCTCTCTGTAGATGTGCGTGTGTCTGCGCAGAAAGAGAGCGAAAGAACTGCATGCTGTCTGCATCTCTCGGCGTCTACGTCCGCATGCAGGAGAAGGGGGGACAGAAAAAAGGGTCGCTGTTTACCGTGTGCCTGATTTGGAAGTTGTGGGGCATGTCGTAGAAAACTCGAAGATCTCCGCCGATAACGGGGTCGCGAGGGCCGGAGAAATCGACGTCGACGCTGAGCACCTGGACTTCTCTGACGAGCTTCGACACGGAGAAGTCGCCGTCGGCGCCGCTGCTGTCTCCACTTGCGCCGCCACCAGCCTCGTTGCCGCCCCTGCCGCTGATGGGGACGGCGAACTGAACGCGACTGAGGACGAGACGGAGCCAGCGCGGCGGCCTCGTGGTGATGCCGCAGCGACGCATCGCCAGCAGCGCGGCTTCACTCGGGCGCACAGACGAGCCTGCGAAGGAAGACGGGGAGGAGTTGTTTCCGCGGGCAGCAGCTGCTGCTGCGGCGCGTCCTGATCCTTCCTCCGCATGTGCCAGGGGCCGTGGGCGATCGGCAGCAGCAGTGGCCGCTGGCACCCCTGCTGCAGAGGCAGCCCCGGCGTCGTCTTCTCCCCCCCCCACCCCGCGTACTCCTAGCGTGTACTGCTTGTTGACGAAGAAAGCCGAGGCGAGGGCGCTGAACGCCGCGACGCCCTGCGGCTTCACGACGCCTTCGAGAAAAAGTTCGTTGTCTCCCGGCTGCATGCGGAAGTTCGAAACGACCACCGCAGCAATCGTCTCCCCTTCGTACGTAACATCAAAAACCATGTCCCCAAGAGCCGCGTACACGTCGTTCGTGTTTTGCAAGTTCAACTGCGTCGCCAAGTGGAACGCTCCACTGCCTTCCTTCTCCTCCTCTTCGTCCTCTTCTCCTTCTCCTTCTTCGTCGTCTCCCTCCCCCGTCCTGGGCCCCGTACGCCCCGAACCGGGCGGCGCTGCTGCAGCACCAGCAGCAGCTGCCTCGGCGGCTGCCGCGCTGCTGTCTGGCCACTCGTCGTCCTCTATATCCCACACTCGCAACTTGTCCAGCGCCCCTTCGGCCAGCGCTCCCAAGGCGTTGCCGTCGAACAGCGACATTCCCGCGACTGGCACAGAAACAGAGAGCGGCAGGCCCTGCAGCTGCAGTCTCCCGAGCGCCGTGTCCACGACTACCGAAGTCGTGCCTCTCACGTACAGAGACAGCGTCTCCCGGGTGTTCAGCAGCCCGAGCGCCACCTCAGCGAACGCGTCGCCATTGTCGTGCAGCATCAGAAGCGCCTCCTTCACTTCTGCCTCGAGCATCGCGCCCGTCTGTCGGAAGGGAAGAGACGAAATTTGCAAACTTCCCACCATTTCCAGATCTGCTTCATCGACGTCACTTTCTGTCTCTCCGCTTCGTCCTTCGCCCGCCCCCCCAGCAGCCGCAGGTTCTTCGCCTCCTCCTCCCGCTGCTGCCGACAGCTCGGCGTCCCCGACCGTCTCCGCCTCGTCGCCTTGCGCGCCGGTGACAGGGACCGCCAGCCGGCGCCGGCTGCTGCCCGTCGAAAGTTCGCCATCACCCGGGTCTGCAGTCGTAAACCGCTGTACCCCCCGCCGCAGCTTCTCACGCTCCTCCTGCTGCCGCGGCTCCGGCGACTGCGGTAGCTGCTGTTGATCGTCCGCTTGTGGCTGCTGCAGCTGCTGCTGGAACGGGTCGCTCCGATGGCCAGGACTCTTCTTCCTGTGCAGCACCACGTCGACAGCGACACGGTGGAGCACCAGCGGCGACTGAGGCCCGAGCGGGGAAGCGATACGTGCGCTGACAGTTGCGCCGATCGCCACGCGGTCGTCCCTGCCCAGAACTGCAGGCGCAACAGCTGACAGAGAAAGATGACGCATCTCCAGATCTGCAAAACTGTCCGTGACAAATCCTCGCATGGTCGGCGGAACAGGGGCAGGGACGCGCAGAGATTGCACGAGACGCTGAAGCCACACGACTGTCCCCTCTGCCGTCTCCGCTGTCTCGGCGTCCTTTTCACCATCTGTCGCCGCTACTGCAGCTGCTGCCCGTGCCGCGACTGCGGCTGCTTCTTCTTCCCTCGCTGTAGGCAGCAGCGCTGCCACGCCTTTTACAACGACGACGGGCTCTTCGCCTCGAACGCACGCCGAGAAGAATTTGGAGACAAGAGGCAACGCATCAGCCGGAGGCAGAAGAAAGCCGTGGGCCTGCAGCACCGTTTGCTTTCCCGCTTCCACCGCCATAGACGGGAGAACCAGCCACCCCAAAGGAACCGTCTCTGCTTCCACCTCAGAAAATGGGTCTTCCTGCTGATGCTGCTGCTCCCCGTGCCGCCCCGGCCTCCGCTGTGCCGCATCACTGGTCTCCGCTGCCGCTGCTGTTCCTTTTCCCCCTCCTCCTCCTCCAGCTCGACGCGCCGCTGCTGCTTTAAGTGTGAAGACGTCAGTCCCTGCAGTTGTCTTCTCGTGATCTGTTCCTGCCAGTCGTCTTCCTGAAGAAGCGCTGCCCGGCGTACTGAGCACACGGGGCTGTCTGGCGGCCGCGACAGCAGCAGCCGCACCTTCTCTTTCCGCCTGGACACTCGCCCGTGCAACAGCAGACCCCGGTCCTGCGTCATCTACTGCAGCAGCAGGACTCCCCGTCGCACTCGCCGTGTCGCTGTCTTGCGCGTAAGGCTCCGTGGGAATCTCCAGTGCAAAGATGAGAGTCCCTAGCGACACGTCGACGTCCAGAGGCAGCTGCAGAGCGACATCAGCAGAGAATCCGACGCCCGTCTGCGGCACTGCTTCAACTTCGCTGCTTTCTTTTCTCTGCCTTTCTGCTTGTGCTGCCCTAGACGCTGCTCTGATGTGCTTGAGGAACGCCGCCGCCGCTGGAGTCGCAGCAGCCGACGCCGCACCCGCTGGAGTCGCAGCAGCCGACGCCGCAGCCGCTGGAGCCGCAGCGGCCGACGCCGCAGCCGCTGGAACCGCAGGCTCCGAGTCCCCATCGAAGCGCAGCGATCTCACGTCAAAGGTGACGCCGTTCACCAGTCCCTTCCCTTTTAAAACAGCAGGTGCAGCAGCAGGTCTTCGCCCGTGCTGCTGCTGCTGCGGTTCTTGCGCGTCCTGCGGCTTGCGCTGCTGCAGCAGCGGCTCCTGCTTCTCGGCAATCGAGCCCTCGCCACCAGCAGGCAGCAAACTCTCCAGTATATTCACTTCAGCAGAGACAGGGAAGTTCTCGATTTGTAAGGGCCCAAAAGTTGTCATCAATCGTGCGTTGACGACTGCCTCGTATCGCACGTACCCCATTGCTGCTGCTGCTGCTGCTGTCGCCTGTTCTTCGGCGTCTGGGGCTTCAACTGCCTCTCCGCTTTCTCCAGCTGCTGCGGCCGCTTTTGCTGCTGCAGCGGTGGCACTCGCCAAAGATTCACTCGAGTGGATAACACGCGTGATATATTCTCCGAAAGCCTCTCCGCCGCCTTCTAGTACGAGCTGGTCGCCGTATTTCTCGTAGCTAAGAGGCACTTCAAATTGCAGCTGCGTTCCATCTGTTGTCGTTGCTGGCATGCTACTCTTCGGAATTGCACGTTGGGCGAGACGGAGAACTCCCAGCAGCACATCCTCCTGCTTCTTTCCTTCCTCGTGCTGCAACTGCCTCTCCTGCTGCTGCTGTTCGTTGTTCCTGGCCTCCGGCTGCACCTGCTGGAAGAGACGGACGTCTGCAGAGAAGTCCTCCAGACGCACTTCTACTTGGCTGCTGTTCAGCGGATTGTTCGCTGACACCTTAACCACGGCGTCAATCCCCAGCCGCCTTGAGTCCAGCACATTAATTTTGACTTGCGTAAGTCGCATACTTTCCACCAGTGCCAGCGAGGACATCAATCTGCAGCAACAGCAACAGTCAAGGCGGACAGCAGCAGCCGCCACCCGGAAGAAGATCCGCAGCAAAACCGGCGCACACGTGAATAGCGGCGCGCACACAGGCAACACACGGTTCAATGATCTTTCGCCAGAGACAGGACGCATGCAGATAGAGTCCGACAACAGCAGATAGCGTGTCAGTCGGCCAGGTACACGCGCGCAGCAGCAGACAGCGAGACGCCGCAGCTACGCGAGAACGGGCTTCGCCGGTCCCGCGCAGGAGAGGTGTTCTGCAGTGGCGCACAGCAGCAGGCAGCAGCAGCAGCAGAACGGCGACGCACGTGGCAGCAGCGCGACTGCTCGAAGCAGACAGCAGCACCCTTGCAGCAGCGAACCAACAAGCGACAGAGGGACGAAAGGGGAAAACGGTCAACGGCGCCACCAGCAGAAATATGCGCTGCAGCAAGACACACAGGCACGCAGCAGCATTGAGCACGGGTGTACAACAACAGCAGAATACTCCGCAGTGTATGCACCTTTCCGAGATAACACGATGCACAAACCCATCCGGACCGAAGAACTCTGCGTTGCTGCTGCTGATTATCCGCTGCTCTGCAAAGCTGTTGCTGCCGGTCGCTGCTGTAGGCTTCGCGCCCTTATCTGCACTACTGCCGACTCAATTTCTGCTGCTGCTGCTGTCTTCCCCGATCTGTCGAATGTGAACTCCACTGCTGCTGCCCGTGTCTCCCTCTCGCACAAGTGTGTCTTTCTCTGTCTGCAGGAGGACGGTGTCCGGTGGCTGCTCGGTCGCTCTGCTGCTTTGTTGCTGCTGCCACTCCTGCCCCTCGGCGGAGTGAACGCCTTCTGTTGCTCCTGTCTGCAGTGGGTGTGTCTGCTGGCCTGCGACGCAGTGTGTGTCTCGTCTGCTGTTGCTGCTGATGCTCTCTGGTTGCTGCCTTCTGCTGCTGCTGTCGTTCTGTCGTTGCTGCTCACCCCGATAGCGACGGCGTGACCTGCATGCTGTCAATAACTTTGAGTAGCCACGCCGGTCGGGGGACCTGCTGCTTTTGTGCGCTGCGCAGCAGCAACGGCAGCGGACGCCCGCTGACGGCACTCTGCATCAGCTGCAGCAGCTTCGATTTCTCCGTCCCCCGGTGCCGAGAGACGTCCTTCAGAATACCTTCCACTTGCACAGCAGGAGGCGCATCAGCGTCTTCTGCTTCTTCATTGCTTCCTGCTGTGGCTGCTGCTGCTGCTTTGCTGACGCTGCTGCCTTGGTTCCTCCGTCCCAAGACAATATTTTTGGCTACTATCGCTCCCACGGCTTGTCCCTCCATAAGGAGATCTAGCGTCAGCGTGCCCGCATGTACTTCGAACTGCGTGGAGCTGTTGCTGCCTTCCTTCCTGTCTGACGTTTCTGCACGCCTCTCTGCGATAGCCATCAAGTCGTTCCCTGTCTTCTGCAGCTCTCCTCCTCTCCCTTGTGGTCCTGCGCCGTCTCCCTCGGCAGCAGTTCCGCCGTCCGGGCCGAAGCTCGGGGCGCTGCTGCCGTCGTCGCCGCTCTGTCCCAGTGCGACGTTCGCGCGGAAGGAAATGCTATCTACGCCTTGGGTGTCGCCAAAGGTGACGTTTAGTATCTCAAAATTTAGCATTTTAACGCCGTGGGCAGCAGACTGGACGATATCCTGCATCTGTACAAATTCTAGATGCTGTTGCACAGGTACTCGGTTCACTCTCAGTGTCCCTAACGGCGTCTCGACGACGACTGCTGCAGAGCCGTCGACGACGACCCCTCCGTTAGCACGCCCGCTGCTGCCGCCCATGCATCCCACAGCGGTGCTGCTGCTGTCGCCAGCTTCGTCAGCACGTACGAGACCGGTCTCTCGGTCAAGTCCCGCTGCAGCTCCCCCACCACCGCGTTGAGGAGCGGTGCAGGGAAACGCCGGCTGGGTCGCTGTCACAGACTGCAGGGCAAAATTGACAAAGGCCGCTTCATCCTGCACTTCTATCTCGCCTTCGAACGGCAGTCCCAGCATGCATGCGCCCACGTCTTTCTCTCTTGCTGTTTCCAGCGTCCTCCGCCTCTGCTGCAGCTCTTCGAGTTCCTGACGCAGTTCTCCCATCTTCGCCTCGTGCTGTTGCCACCACGCGTCTTCCCGCGCTTCCGGTAGCTGCTGTCGCTCCTGCTGCAGCTGGAACAGCTGCAGCTGCAGCTCTCTCTCCCGGTGCGTCCACCCGGAAAGCCAGTCCCTGTCCGGGCCCTCGTCGCGCTCTGTCTGCTGTTGCTGTTCGTATAGATCCAGCGGGACACACGTCAACCCACGACGGCCCACAGCGGTAGCGGTACCGGACGGCGACGAAGACCATCCCCCTCTCGCCCTGGCGCCACCCTCTATCAAAGCGCGACGCGATGGATCTGCAAGCCCGAACAAATTATTCAAAGAATACGATCCCTGGTGTACACCATATCCTCCTTCAGCAGCGTAATGTTTCTGCTGCTGCTGCTGCAAAAGTCCCGTTCTGGTCTTTTGGTCCAGCTGCTCTTCCTGCTGCTCTCGCTGGGCCTGCAGGATCTGCTCACGCAGACGCCACCGCTCGTTCCACTCTTCCGTGTGTCTTTGCATTTCTGTCGGCGTCCTTGCAGATCGCGCCGTGTCTTCCGGAATCACAGGGCCCCCCCAGCCGCTAAACCCTCTGTCGTTAGCCTCTCCTACCGGCCTTGCTGCTTGGTAGGCGGGCCACTTCGCCGAACTGCCCGATGCGCGGAAGGCGTCGTCGACTGCTGGTGCTGCTCCAGTGACCTTCTCTCCTGCTGAGGGGGGGACACGGGGTCGCAGACCTGCTTCTGCTGTACGCGACGCGTGCGCTGCTGGCTCTGTTGCTGCTGCCGCTTGTGCCGCAGGGGCTGGAGGACGCTGCCGTTCTCCTGCCGCCGCCATCAGAGAACCAGGTGGCATTCCTGCTGGCGGTGCTGTCTCCGCTGCTGCTGTCGCTTCGTCGTCCACAGCCGCGAGCACCCGTCCGTGGAACGGCAGCGCGGAAGGACCGAAGTTTTCGAAAGAAGCCGGTTCACTGGAGAGCGAAGAAGACGCCGTTGTTGTCCCAGGACCACGGCCATTGGCAAAGTACGTAGGCGACGGCGGTGACCGGAAGTCAGCAGAAGAAAAACTGCGCAACGTTTCCTGTTCAGCGTCCTCGGTAAAGTCTAGCACAGGCGTTCGCAGACTACCAAAAATCGCAGCGTTGCACGTGATGGCCCGGATGCTGCTGCTGCTGCTCTTCTCCCGCGACTGCGAGGGCGCAGCAGACCCAGCCTCGCGCCGTCTTCCCGATCTACCGTCAAGATCAGCAGCAGCCGCAGCCGACCCAGCCGTCGAGCTTACTGCTGCTTCGTCGTCAGCCGCACAGGCGTCGGCAGCGCCGATGGAGGCATCAAGCTGCAAAGACTGAATCGCGAACGTAGGGATGTCCTCGGCCGCAGGTGGCGGGGAGGCAAGGGACGGGAGTTCACCGTGCTCGTGAACAGGAGACGCGCCGCTGCGTACTGGTGGCCTCGAAACGCCGTCAAAAGGATTGACCAGCTGCAGCAGGACGTCCGCGTCGACGTGGATAGCATCTAGTGGGCCTCCGTCGACGCGAACTGCAACACGTCTCATGTGTACCTGCTTCACAAAACCTGAGGTGGGAAACAATTTCTCGGACTCCACCGGTGCAAGCACTTCGAGCGCACGCAGCGCACGCTGCAGCCAGAGCGGCGTCGTAGCAGGCCGCCGCCACGCCCTCTCTTCTGCTGCTGCTTCGCCCGCGTCTTCCGGTGCTGCTCCTGCTCCTGCCGGTCTTCGCGCCTGCTGTGACAGCAGCCAGTCTTCTTCCATGAAACTCCGCAGCAGTTCCCTGTCGAGCCACGGCCTCACCGTCACACGAGGCCGGTCCGCACTCGCCGGCACTGCTGCGGTCCCTGCAGCGTCCCCAGCTGCTGCGTTTCCTGCGGAAGGCGACATATTACCAAGAGTCGAGCGGGCGAGAATCGCCTCTGCCAGCTCGTTCAAGCGGGAAAGATTCGTCGGCTTCGTCTGATGCAGCAGCTGCCCTCGCAAAGATATTTCCGTCGGCTCAGGGAACGGTTGCATACGCAGTCCGTCTCTTGTCCACACATAGCCAAGCAGTGCGTCCTTATAGTAGAGACTGAACAGCAACGACGGCAGTACGATCGCCACGGGCATCGAGTTTTTCATCTGTGCAACTGCTGAAAACCGCAGGCCCCCTTCTGGGTGAAGCCCGTCGAAGTGGAAAGTCTGCAGGGATGTATTGAAAAGCACTTCGGACTCTGCTGTCTCCGCTTCGTCCGGGGACGCCAGCTCGTCCTCTTCCTCTGCTGCTGTTGCTGCTGTTGCTGAGCACCCACACACACACACACACAAACGAGACAGCAGCAGCACACGCAAAACGGCGCGTGTGGAGCACCAGCAGCAGCGACCGCGTGTCCAGCACCTCCGACCGAGTGCCGACCCCCCACGCAGCAGCTGTTGCAAACCCACGCGCCGTCCCCACAGCAGCCGCGCCAACATCAACAAAAAATCCGCCTTGCTGCGACAACAGTGGCAGCAGCAGACGCCCTGCACTCACGGCGAAGCAGCACCCCTGCGAACGACCCGCGGCAGCTGCGGCATCAGCAGCGACGTCGACGCGCACTCGCAACAAAAAACCTTCTGCCACGGCAAGCAGCACGCAGCCACCACTTCGCCACTTCAACGCCGCCCCTACACAAAACACCTGTCTCCTAATATATATATATATACATACATACATACACACATATATATACATATAAAGAGACAAAGAGAGGCACCTCGTGTGTGTGTGTGTACGTATACATGCGTACGACGTTCTGTGTATATATATATATATGTATACATATACATATATATACGTATACGTGTATATCTGCGTCCCTCTCTTTCTTCGTAGCTGTATGGCTCTCCTTACGCATACATGTGTATGAGTGTAGGAGCACTTTGATCAAGGCACGTCCACCACATTTTGGCCATTTCGGGCGTGGACTGCCTCCTTTTGTGGATCGACTGGGGCAGGCTACATATCTGAAGAAACGTCTACCCACCCTGTACACTTCTCTACGCAGCTCTTGTTCACTTCTGTCTCCTACTCGGCACCCCGCCCAACGAAATACAAACGTACGGGTCTCAACGACCATATATATCGCAGCATTCACCTGGCTCTCGTTTGTCTCCGAGAGTGAAGAAACGGTCAACAGGAATGCCCTGGATGGACAGAGTGGCCAGGCCGTTTCCCATGTCCACCTGGACCCCTGCTGTGCCTGTCATGAAGAGCGGGAAGCCTGCGTCCGGATGCTTCAGAAAGGCAGCAATAGCGGCTCCCAGGGGCTCCCCTCCGTCCTCCAGCTGCAACACAGCTCTCTGCAGTTCAAAGGAAAAGTCCATGTTGCCGTCCTGTGTCGCTGCAACGGCTGCGTTCTGAACCGAACCGTCTCCTCCTGTATCTTCTTCTTCTGCGGGGAGGACTGTCGTCTCGTCTGCGGGTGCCGCAGCTGCTGCGCCTGTCCTCCTCTGTCTGTGGCTGGTCTCTGTGTCTGTTGACCGTTCACCGCTCGTTGGCCGGTTGCTTGCAGAGGGGGGGCCTTGGTCACCGAGTCGACGCTCGGCGGCTGCACCTACTGGTGCTTCCGCTGCTGCGCCTGCTGCCCGTCCTTCTGCTGTGTCCGCCGGCGCTGCTGCGGGCAGCACAGCCGTGAGCGGGATGACGAGTCTCCCGAGCGGCGCGATATCCGGAGGCAGTCGCGGCTGCTCCGAAGCTCCCTGCTGCTGTTGTTTTGCTGCTTCTGCTGCTGCTGCCACAGCGGCTCCCGAGAAAACTACCGCTTCAAAGCTGACTGCTTTTACCCGCATTGGCACGACCTTCTGCCCGAACGGATGTTTTGCATGGACATGAGACAACGCAGAAAACACCAGACGGTCAGAGACAGATTCCTCTCCTGTTTCTCCCTGCTCGCTTCGCTCGCTTTCTTCTTCTGCTTCGCCTCTTCTCCTCTGCTGCTGCTCTTGGCACCACGGACCCGCGCACTCGTGAACGCCAGAGAGCTGCGACGCAAGGGCGCGCACTGCGGCAGACCCTGCGGACGAAGAAGCACCGGCCAGTCGCCTAGCCGTGAGCAGAGAATCAGGAGGAGAGCCAACGCGACTCCCCAGCACACGACCACACGCCGCGACGTGAGCAGAAGCCTCAGGACCCTCAGGACCAACAGCAGAAGACGAAGAAGCGTCGGGTGCAAAGCAGGGAGCGCTGCTGTTTGTTGAAAAGGAAGAACTGGGTGACATCTTAGAGACAGACGAGCTGCCGAAAAAAACGTCGCCGCCGCCCTTCCCATGTCTTGTCGCGTGCGCGCGCTCACCAGCGTCCCCGCTGTGTGGCCACCAGTTGAACCGCGCCGTCGCCTCTCCGGCACCGGGACGCACGTCTCCGGGAAGAGATCTTTTGTGTGCAAACACAAAACCTGCGGCACGCTCGCCAGCAGTCGACTCCGCAGCAAAACTCGCAGTCCCCGGAGCAGTGCTGGGAACAGACCTCAGAAGAGGCACCGAGGACGCACAAGCCGCAGCGTCGTCTTCTGGCGTCGCATCTATAGCAGTCGCGGATCTGCTGCGAACGACAGCAGCACCGCGCGACTCAGGCTCCTCCTCCGACGTCGATGCACCAGCAGATGCATCAGAAACGCGGAAAGACGAAGAGTGAACAGTAGCAGCGTGCCCCGGTGCGGTGGGGGACCGATGGGACGGAAGAGACGACTGCGCGTCATTGAACAAAGACGAAGAATTCGCCACAGCCGGAAGCTGCCGCTGCGGACCGGACAGCGTAAGATTTGCCGCACCAGAACCAGGGCTCCCCGGTTGGCCGGGCGGTTTCCTTGTAGTGTCCTGGAGTGGTCGCCGCCTCGCTGCCGCCTCGTCGGGACTGCTGGGAGGAGGACACACCACAGCAGGTGAATTGCTGGTGTCTACACCTGTCCGCACTGCTGACAGTTTCCTTCCTTTCGGTCCTGACTGAGCCGGGTCCCCAGCCTCTTCTGGGTGTTGGCCTGCGGCCGGCCCGGGCTTCGTCTCCCCTGCTTCTACATCCAGCGCGTTCCTGGCCGCTGTTGCGGCGGCGATCGCGTTGGCGAGAGACGAAAAAGAAGAGGCATCCCTCGCCACGCCGCTTGATGCTGGCGAGTCACTGCTGTTTTCCCGCAGCTGCTGCTGGCGTCGCAGCAGCTGCCGGGCAGCGACGTCTGGCAACCTGCTGCTGCTCGGCCATGTATGCGAACGCGCACTGGGATGCAATAAATACTCCTCCCACGCGTCGGAAAGAACCTCGCTTCCGACGCTAGAAGTTGCCGTGTCGGTTGCTATATCGAAGAGAAAGCTGCTGCTGCCGCCGCTGGATCCTCCCGGCGTAGACGGCAACGACACTGTCTCGTCGTCCTCGTCTTCGCCAATATCCGTGATGACAACAGACTGCAAGTCGAAGTCCTGCAGCAGGTCAGCAACATTCATCCCCGGCAGCAGCTCTTTGAACGGCGGTATACGCGGCATCAGCTGCACCCGGTCCATCGCTCGCGTCAGCCACCGCGGGCGCTCCTGTGTGACCCCCCCACTTTCTCCCGCTGCTCCTCCTCCGCCTGCTGCTGTTGGCGCACAAGACGAAGCCGTGCGTGTCTGAACGTCCAAGTTTTCGTCCCGCACCGACCGCGAAAACAGCGACGACACTGCCGTCTCCGTCTCCGGAGACAAAATGATGCCGCCTGCAGGACAAATACAACGCAGTGTACCACAACACAAACCACCCGTTCTGAAGAAGAAAAAGACGAAGATGATGGAGACGAAGACGACGTCGAAGAAGGCGAAGAGGAGGATGAAGAAGAACAACAGGAACTGATCAGCTACGGCGTGAGACGCCAACGCCAGCACTCTAATAGGCAGCAGCACAAGGCAGCAGCACATTCGGGCAGCAGCAGCGGCAGTACCATGCAGCCGCCGCAGCCGCACCACCGTAGCTCGAAGATAAACCATCACACCCAAAGGCTGCCCACCTGCTGCTCCAGCAGCTGGGAACGAACCGAGCGGAGAATAAAATTTCATCCGCGGCAGCAACAAACTCGCGACATCGAAGGTGACAGTACGTTAAGACGCCTACGACACGGTGCTTAGATAGATTCCATCTTAAGAGCCCGTCTCTCTCTATCTACCTTTATTCTTAGCTCTCCCTTTATCAAAAAAGGCGGCTTCAGCCCGGATATCATACGCGTGACGAGGCGGTGCATGCGCGCGTGATTTGACTGGCCCTTCTCGCAGCAGCCGCAGCAGCAGGGGGAGCAGCAACACAAAGTCTCGCGCGAACCAGCAGTCCTAACCAAGGGGAGGAGACCAGCAACAGCAGCCGCAGCTGGCACTAACTGCAGCTGCTACAGGCGCAGCTGTTGCAGCCGCGCAGGAGGCCAGCGCAGTCTCTACGAGAGCGGAAGACGAGAAGAGCCAGAGCTTTGCCGGCAGCAACATGGGACGCGACAACAGAGTCAGCAGCAGAACCGGCAGTGCAGGCCGCAGCAGCAGTTGCAGCAGAGTCGATCCTTTCTATACACAAGCACGCGAGTCAGCCGCAGCAGAATCTCTCGAGAAAGGGAGAGTCAATCTCCAAACTGACACAGCAGTTCATGCAGATACACAGACGAATACCCATGCGGCACACCTACATATATACGTTTCCACGTATGCAGTGTCTCTACCCATACACCGGTATCTACAAACATACGTCCGCTATCTACATATATATAAATATATCCACATATTAGCGTACGTATGCGTGCGTGCTTGTGTCGGAGTATTACCACAGAAGGCGAGTTTGTTAACGCCCGGGTTGAGAGAAGCATCGCAGGAGTTGGTACTCATGCGCCCCACACGAACGCCTTGATGAAAAAGATCAACGTCGAGACACCCCAGAGCAACAGCCGCGTCTCCGTTGTTGCGCATCTCCACCTCCAGAGAGAGCAGCAGTCCTTGCTCGCGAACTCGTGCCGCCGCTGCTGCAGTCTTTCTTGCTGCTGCTGCTTCTTCCCCAGTCTCTTCCTCTTCAGCAGCGCTGCTGAAGAACGTGTCCGCGGACTCCTCACCGAGCAGGTGGTCGTCAACGTCGCTGTCGCTGTTGCTGTCCCTGTCCACCTGCATTTCTCCCGAAGGTTCACTAGCTGCTGCAGCCCTCCCCGTCGGTTCCGCAGGCGTCCCTGGAACTCCTCTGCTGCGCTCCGGTGAACGTGTCCCCCTCTGTCCACGTGGTGCTGCCCACGCTGCGCGTCGTGCTGCTGCTCCGTCTGCTGCTGCCATTGTTGTTGCCTTCTGCAGCGTTGGGCTCGCAGTTTCTCCTCCAGCATCAAGAGTCGCCACGGCAGCAGGACTCGCAGCGGGTGGAGGAGGAGTGGCGGCAGCAGTAGCACCTACAGCAGAAGCACGTGGCGTGACGTCCTCTGGCGCTCCAGGTGTGCTGACGGCGCTCAGCTTTCGTCTGTCTGCAGTCTGCGTTTCTACCGAAGCAGTAGCGGTGCCGGAGAAGACAGCAGCAGCCACTGCGTCAGCAACCGCCGCAGCAAGACCACGCGCAAAAGCCCCTCCTGCAGTGTCTGCTTCTGCGTTCGGTGAGGAGGTCGCTGTAAGAGTCGCAGGCGTCAACGCGTCCGCATCCGCTGCAGGTGGCTCTGTCTGGCCATCTGCTGCCGCTCTTCTCTTCCTCCTCACGTAGTCGTCAATCAAGCCAGTACCTTCAATAGTGAGAGAAGTAACTGTCGACCCTTGAAGGCCCTGTAGACCTTTCACAGGAAGCGTCGCAGAGACGTCTATACCTTTGACATTAATCTCACCGAACCCCGTGCGCATGCGGCACGCCGCTTCTCCTCGGAAAGTCACTGGCACAGACTCGGCCTGAAAAACAGCGACGACAAAGTCGGTAAAATTTTCTCCGTCCCCGATCAACTGCAACGACGCAGACAACGGCACTCGCAACAGCAGCATCGCCCCGGGTTCTTCTTCCTCCTCGTCTCCTACAAACGCAGCAGCGTCCGTCTCCCCCTGCTGCTGCGGGCCGTCTGTCCTCGGCCATCCCGAGGCAGCGGGTGAGTCGTCGACGTGTCCTGCTGGTGCTGTTGCTGCACTACCCGCCTCATCACCAGGCGTTGAAGACGCAGCGTCGTCGCGCCGACCAGTACCGTCAACTGAAGTGAGCAGCTGACTATCGCCCGCACTACTAGATACAGCATCTGAATTCCCCAAGCCAGCAGGCGCCTCGGGCTCGCGCTCTGCCTTAGTCTCTGCCTGCGAACGGGAGAAGGACGAAGTACGAGCAGCAGGAAGCTGCTTCTCTGCAGCCGCTGCTGCCATCATTGCACGCGCAGCAGCAGTCGTGAGCGGGGTCACCGTCACTCCGGGAAGAACGGCAGCCATTCTCCCCACAGGCACCTTGTGAAGCAGCGCCGGTGCTGCTGCGCCATCACCTGCTGCTGCTGCTCTGCTGTCAGCTGCCACAGCAGCAGCGGGTCCGGTCGCGGCGGACGGCGCTGCGTCTTCCTCGCCGGAGAGTGGACGGTCGGCAGCAGCCGCTGCGGCGGCGCCGTCCCGGTGACCGAAACCAGCAACAGGCTGCATGTGGCCGCTGGGTGTCGGTACCACTGCTGCTTCTTCTGCAGGCAAGGTTGCCAGCAGCAGCACGTCCATCTCGACCCCTTCGATGCGAGGAATAAGTCGAGACCCGAGTGGGTTGCTGACTATCAGCTCCACGACTCCAGCAAGCGCCACTTCCTCGCCAACGTGCAGCCGCCCTCTACTGTCTTGTGGTAACGCTGGTGCTGCCGATGTTCCCGTCTTGCCTTCTTCCTTCGCCGCATTGCTCGTGAGGTCTAGACGCATCTCTCGCATGCTTATGCGTTGAATCATATCACTTGCAGAGCCGATCGTCGGGCAAGGCACCAACAGCTGCATGTCTTCTAGTCCCCTGCTTATCCACGGTATCGCCCTCCGGTCCTCCTCCTCCTCTTCCTCTCCGACTCGTGGGTGAAGCAGCGTCGCCACATACCGCGCGATCCGTCCTTCTTGTGCTGCTGCTGCTTCTAGCGTGTCGTTCACTCGCCCAATCGCTTCCGACGTTACTACCACTTCCATAATCGGTCTCGGCTTCTGCGTTCTCTTCTGTTCTCTCTTCCTGCTCAAGCCCGTCCCCTTCCTCCTGCTGCTGCTGCCACGCCCCCCCCCTGCTGCCTCTCCTTCTTCTTCCTGTGTCCTCCGTCCAGCTACCTCCCCGTCACCACCTGAGCCTGCGGCTTCTTCTTCTGCTCCTCCTTCAAGCTTCCCCAAGGTGTCGCCCTGTGGTGTGCGATGGAGCAGCAGCTCTTCTGTCTCCTCTCCTGCTTTGTTCATCTCCTTCAACGTCCCACCCGTTTCCTCCGGATCCTTTCGCTCCGAGGCTGCTTCCCCTGCCCCCTGCTCCTCCTCCTTCTGGTCCTCTTCGTCGTCGTCTTCAGCCGGCGCTAGGGCGGCAGAGAAGAAACGAGAGACGGTCTCAGCTGCCTCTGGCGGCGGCTGCAGCATGCCAACGAACTGCAGCGCATTTCCCCCTTCCTCGATCCTGACGTTTCGGCCCGCCATCCACCCGAGCGGCACCCCTTCGAAAGCAAGAGCAAAACCGAGGTCGCCTATGTATACGCTCGTAGGCGCATCTGACGGAAACGAGACGCGGGTCTCGAGCAGCCACGTTCTGCCGCCGTCCACTTCTCCTAGGATGTCGAAGCTTTCGACGGTGACGTTCCGCATGCTCGCCATGCCGTCCAACTGCTCCTCCCCGTCTAGCTCCACGTCGTTGAGCTGCAGCGTCCCGACGCCTGTCTCCACCGATAGTCTTGCATGCGTCTCCGTGAAGGCGATCCCGACTTTCTCCTGCGACGCCATTTCTCGCATAAACTCGGCAAATGCAGCCCCACCGTCCAACACTTGGAGCCGTCCTCGCATTGTGAACGTTAAGTCCATCACGCTTGCATGTGGCAATTTGCTGCTGGTTTTTCCCTCTTGCTTCGCTCTCTCTTCGCCTTCCTCTCTCCATGCTGCAAGTCGCCGCACCGTTCCGCCATCGACGGCTTCTGCTGCATCTCTCTTCTGTGGCTTCTGCTGCTGCTGTTTCTGCTGCAGCGCTTGATTTGACTGCGACGACGGCGACGGCCGAAGCAGCCTCTCCTGCCCCTCTTCTTCTTCTTCATCCGGTGACACGTTCACGAGGCCGTGTCTCTGCTGAGCTCCTGGGGCTCCGCTTTCTTGCTGCGTTGCTGCAGTGCTTCCTGCGTTGCCGCTGTGCTGTCGTCCGCGCTGTTCCTGGTCTTTTCCGTCCTCGTTATCCTGCAACGCCTGCCCACCGTGTCGCGCAGACGCTGCAGCCTCGTCGGGCGCAGCGCCGGGTGAAGACCCCGGTGCCGTCAGTGTCCAGGCGTCCTCCTCCTCTCCCCGGGCGTCGACGTCGCTGTCGTCCGCATGTGCAGCCCACGGATCCGGAACGGCAGCAAGCCGCACTGCCTCATCATCTGCAAAATACGCAGTTCTACTATTCCACTCCTCGGGCGACAGATCGGCAGGCACCCCTTCTTCCTTCCGTGCTTCAGCCAGATCCGGGTAGTTGTATTTCTTCTCTCTATGGGGTCGCCGCGCGGCGTCCCGGTCTCCTGTTGCGCCCGCGTTCCCTCCTCCTCTTTCTCGTCCTCTGCCACGCTTTCCTGCTGCGTTTCCACTCCCTCCTGCTGCGTCTCCTGCACGGCTGTCTCCAGCAGGCGGGATTCTGACGAAGGGCGCGTCGAGACTCGCCACCGGCTGCGGCGGTCCTCGCGGCAGCATCTCTCCGCTTATATGCCCGAGCACTCTTCCTTCCGCGGAGCGGTGCCGCAACACGGCTTGCACCTCCACCTGCGCGTACAAGACGCGAGAAAGTGCACAGCAGCGGAGCACGCAGCACAAGGACAGTGAGAGAAACCCGTCAAGCAGCGCAACACACCAAGAAGTAGCAGCAGCCCGCGCACCAGCAGCAGTACGAAAGAGCTGCGGCATCGCGGAACAGCGCGGACAGAGCAGCAGCATCCGCCTAACAGATATATCTGCGAGCAGTAAGAAACGGGTCAAGCAAACACACGTACAGGTTCACCCGCCGCACACACTTCCGCTCCGCTGTTGACGACGCTTGGACACTACTTCACGCTGCCCTGCGGCTGCCACTGTCTTACACACGACGATGCGAACAATCCCTGCTCTCATGGACTCGTCCCTCGCCTCCCCACTAGAAAAACTTTTGCCACAGGGGATGGATCGCTGCTGTCGTGTGGGCTTCCGCTCGTCGCGTTGCTGCTTGTCAAGCAGCTACAACTCCTCCCGCTACTTCTGCCGCTCCACGGCTACTTCCGTTCCTCATCATCTGCTGCTGCTGCAGCGCCACGTTGGCTTCTACTCGTCGTCCTCCTCCTCTTTTTCTCCGGTCTGCTACCGCTGTGCTGTGCTGCCGCTGTTGTTGCCGCTACTTCTCGTGTGGGGCCGGCAACGACCCTGCAAGAGCTGCTGCAGTTAACACTGCAATTTCCTGGCGCTGCCTACCTTTTGTATCGTGAAGCGATGGGCAGTTCCAAGAGGATTTAAAAAGCGAACAACCACTTCCGCTGTAACATCGGCGTCATCGGGAGGAGCCTCTGCATCTGCAGGAGGGGCGAGACTGAACTTATGGAACTCCATCCCCTTGAAGAAGGGCGACGAGCGCTCTCCCTTCCGCTTTGTCTTCATCCTTTCCGTCGCCTTGATCCCGACTCTCCTTTCTCCTTGTTCTGCTCCATTTTCTCCTTCGTTGTCGTCGAAAAGGCCCTGCAGGGCCGACTCCATCAGCAGTGCTCGCATTCCCCCTGCGAACAGTGGCTCCGAGCTGTCGATTCCGACACACACTACTTTGGCTGTTGTGTCCCCGCTCAACGCTGCATTCGTCAGCTCCGATAGCGCTTGAAGAAACTCCTCCTTTCCTTCAGAATCTTCTGGTGAAGTGTCAGAGAGAGCCTCCCCGTCGTCTTCACTGCTGTGACTACCAAGTGACCGTTCGATCACTCCCGCGTCTCCTGCCGCTGCTCCGCTGCTCCTGCTGCTCTTCCCTTCTCCGTCTGCCGGTGTTGCACCGCCTCCTGGCACTGGTCCAGAAGCCCCTGCTGGGAGGACCTCTGCAGTCATTCCACTGCTGTGAGACCCACTGCTGTCCGTACGAGAGAAGGCATTTCTCGCCGGGTTGCTTGCGCTGCCGCCGTCGCCGTTTCCCGCTTCCAACAGGCGATGGGGAAGAGGAGGAGTAGCCGCAAGCCGCCGCTGCCCTGCTCCCCCAGCGGTGCTGCTGGCCATGCTTCGAGCGTTCGCCGCTGCAACCGCAGCAGCTGCCGCAGGAGCCCGGAGAATCTGCCTGACGTCTTGGTGACTCATCGAAGCAACAAACGTGTAGGCGTTGCTGCCCAGCTGCATGCCGATCGGTCCCACAGACGTCAGCATCCCCACCGGGTAGCCGTTGTAAAGCATCGCGAA
Source organism: Sarcocystis neurona (assembly GCA_000727475.1). Taxonomy (NCBI): domain Eukaryota; phylum Apicomplexa; class Conoidasida; order Eucoccidiorida; family Sarcocystidae; genus Sarcocystis; species Sarcocystis neurona. The sequence continues at coordinate 1,886,658 of KL647312.1, read as the reverse complement.
TTTCACTATCCCGATAGATTCGACCGACGACGTGCTGCTGTTGTTGTACTCGACCGAGACCCTGGCAACTATCGCTCTCGGGGTGCTGCTGCTCATGTCTATTTGCTTCACAACAAACGGCGTCTCGCCGTCGTCCGAAGCGGAAAGTGTCGGACCTGCAGCAGACAGCAGCACCGACCGGCAAAAAAGTCAACCGAGAAGCAAAGGGAGAGGACGGAGGACTGACGCTGAAAGCACGAGTCGACACGTCAGTTCCACCTAGCTCGTGTCCCAGAGACGACGCTGCGTTGCAGCAGCAGCAGCAACACTGGCGAAGGAGAAACGAGAGCGCACACACACACACACACAGAGCCGCGGCAACAGCAGCAGAGACAGCGGCAGCAGCTACACCGCGCGCAACGGGACGTGATGGGCGGCGTGTCAGCAGTACAGGCCAAAGGTGGAGAAGCAACAGGAGCGTGTGCGGCTGGTGTGTTGTTCGTAAAGGCAGCTGCAGCGCTGACTCAACAACCTACAAACTTTGAAGACACAGACGGATGCGCACGTACGGGCACCTGCGCACGCAGCAGCCGGCGACGGAAGGAAACCGACCGACCTTCGCGGTTCAAAGGCGCGGTGTACGACGAGGGACGTGAAACATCTAACTAGGCAGCACAAGCTACCACGGCTGTGTGACCAATACAACGTACTCTCATACTGTCCTCTGTCTGTGGAAGGGCTTGTACACATATATACACGTACGTCTCTTGTATATCCGCACTTCTACGTACGTACGCGTGTCTGCGCGCGTCGAGGACCCAAGACAGCGCACAGTGCAAGCCAGACGGGCAGTCTCGGGTGTATAGGGATGCACGCCTGCCCGCACACACCCGCGCCCACGGGCAAGCCGTTAAAAACGTCATGAAAAAACGCCAAGGCCGAACGCCTGTTGGCCTCGTGGACACTGCTTCTCGTGTGTCTCTGGCGCTTCTGCTGGCTCACCTTCAATCTCGAGGACTTTGTTGAAAGGGATGTTTCTGTACGTGAGTCCAAGAAATTTGACGGTGCAGGAGCCTTGCATGCGCCACTCGCTCCTTCCACGCGTGAAAAGCTCTCGCAGAAAATTTTCCCAGGCCGACAAATCCTCAACGAAAAAGTCGGAGGCAAAGGTTACTTGTTTGCTATTGCGGTCGAGAGTGAAAGTTGAAATGGCTGTGCGCCCGACGCGCTGGTCCTGGGTGAAAACGTCAACACGCGTGTCTGCAACCTCCACGTGGAGCGGGATGTAGGTAAGGAACTTTACTGTGACCGCTGCTTCAAAGCCGTCCGGCCGCTGCTTCCGCATCGCAGTCGACAGCACCTTCACCCCGCCGCCCTTTACGTAGGAAGCAATAATGTGTGGCATTAGAAGAGAGAAGAAGATGGGCAGGAAGAGCAGCAGCAGCAGGAGGAGCAGCAACAGCACCTGCAACACGCATCGACAGCCACGCCGTCTTCTCCAGCGCTCCGGCAGCCACCTGTTGTCCTGCCACAGCTGCGACGTGACGCAGCAGCAGCAAGACGCCAGCAACCCGTTCACCAGCGCCGGCAGGATGTGCTTGGCCCTAGACCCTTTGTCTGACATCATGCTCTCATCCGCGTTCTCTGCTGCCGCTGCAGCACTGCTAGTCTGCCCGACGCCTGCGGCAGCCGCGGCCTGCGCCACTTCCTCTTCCTCCTCCGTCTCCACATCAGCGGTGAACGCCTTTAGACAGGCGCGGGCCCCTTCCCCGTCCGGACTGCTGTCGCGTGCAACGCCAGTCGTGCTGCGACCAGACCACGCAGAACGCTTTGCCAACAATCGACTAGTCTGGACCGAATCTTCCGAAGACGGAAGGTCGCTCACGTCTTCTGCTGTTTCGTCTCCTTCTCCTGGTGCGGCTGCAGCAGATTTTCCCGGTGCTGCGACTGCCAATTCTAGTGCTGCTGGTGCTGGAACTGCTTCAGGCGCTGCTGCAAACCCTTCCGCTCTTGCGGCCCTTTTCGCTGCTGCGGCCTCCTCCGCTGCTGCGCCCCCTTCCGCTCCTGCAGGGCACTCAGCTGCACCTAAGTTCTCGGCAGCCCCTTGCATCTTCACCTGCCCGTTGCTTGCGGCGTTCTCCGCTGCCTCCTGACTGAGTCCCGTGCTCGGGACCGAGCCGCTGTCTTCTGCCGGCGGCAGCAGGACACACGTCTCGCCGCTGCGCCGACCTGCTTCCTCTGTCGTCGGTCCCCTCGTCCACACGACGGGCGACGGTACCGCAGCTGCAACAAGCGCTGGATTTCTTGGCCGCTGCACCCACCGGCCTCTCGCAGTCGACACGTATGCTGGTCCATCTGTCCCTCCTGCTGCCGTTGACACTGGGAGAGCAAGGTTGTCTAGCTGGTGCTGCTGGGCCATGGCTGCTGCCCCCAAACCCACACCCACTCCTCCTTGAACTCGGGTCTTCCACCGAGGTCCCCCTGCTTCTCCTCCTCCTGCTGCTCCTGCTCCTGCGACGGAGACGGGACGCACAGCAGCAGCCGCATCTGGCCCGGCACGGCGCTTTGGCAGGGCCCCGCCTTCGTCATCTGAGAAGCTGTTTTTTGGGCTGTGACGCGACGACCCGCTCTCTGAAGAGTCTCTGTCGACACTTAGAGTTGTGTTGCTGGTGCTGCTGAGTCTGCCATCGACAGCCGCGCCGTGGGCACCTGCTGCGGCAAGTGGCGACACCAGGTGGTAACGCGGCCCCGGCGCTGCGGCCTCGCTGTCTCCTCGTCCTGCTGCACCACCTCCTGCAGACAGCGACGTGAGACTGCTGCCGCGCCGGCACAGGTCCGTCGCGCGGAGTGGGTTTCTCCGACCCACGCTTGTCGCGGCTGCCAGCAGCTCAGTCTCTCCCCCTCCATCACTGTTCGACGTTGGACTGCCTCCTTCCTCTGGTCCATCCCCACGATGCCAGCCACCGCGCTGCTGCTGCAGCGCCTGCTCCTGAGACTCTCCCATTCGGCTGATTTTCTCGTGATCAGCTGGCGACGACGCGAACACAGCGATACAGCGGCAGCAGCGCTCCACGCACCACCCACACACTTTACCACGCCGATCCTTGCTGCTGGAGCTTTACGCGCAGTTGTCAATTTCTCCTACTAATCCCGTGCATACCTCCTGTTGCTGCCGCTTCCTTCGTGCCCCGTGCTGCCCACGTTCTGTGTGCAGTGGCACGCAAGGGAAAGCAACAGACGTGCTCACTGGTGGCACTCCTCTTCCACCCCACCTCCGAGCGACCCGCGGCTGCCGCGCCTCCTCTGCGGTGCCACAGCACGACGCTGCAACCTGCTGCCCACCACAAGTCCGGCGTCTGGCCACCACTCGTACAGCCGGCCTTGTACGTTGGAGGACGTATGAAGCTGCTGAGACGGAAGAGGCGGGCCTGCTGCAGCCGCTGCAGCTGCTGTTTATAAGCAAGAGGACTTCAACTAGAAGTAAGTACCCAGCTTACGAGGACACAACGGCACAGGGACGCAGCTGCTGATGCTACTGCGAACGGGATACGAGATGCTGCTGCAGCAGTCACGAACTCGAACGAACCGCAGCAGCAGCAACAGTAGCAACAAATGCTTCTGGAGCTCTCGAGGAGCGGCGGCCGCCGCCAAGACTGCAAGAAATACTGATGACGTAAGTGAAGTAACAGCAGCAGTAGGTGCAAAAAACGAGAGCCAGCAAGCCTGACGAAGCGGCAAAGCTACCGTTTCACGCCTGCGCAAGAGCAGCAGCCCTCTACGCGTGCACCAGCCCCACCACACCAGCGGTGGACAAGAGCGGCTGAGGATAAAGAAGCTGCTGCATACAGGGCATGAGGAAGCGGCAGCAACTGCTGCGGTTCGACACAAATTCGTCTCGCTCCTGCGGAGAATCTAGTCTCTGACAGAAACAGCGAGGCAGCTGTTGCTGCCCGAGATTACAAGTCGCGGCCGTGACACGGCAGCGGAGGCGCCGCAGCTACGAGAGAAGTGCTGCTCGGACGTGAAGAGGTAATAAAATGAAGAAGCTGTTGCAACGGAGCGAGCATACACTAGAGCAGCAGACACTGCCCCAGCAAGTGCTATAGTTACGAAAACAGCAGCCAAATATCACGAGACGCTGCCGCTGCTGCTGTTGTGCAGAGACTGTGTCACTTGCTGCTGCAGCGTTGCGCGAGTCGTCTGAAGAGGTGCCTGTACAGGCAAATGGACGTCGCGCTGCTGCAGTGCCGCGCAACAACCACACGGCAGCTGTCTTGTTCCGCACGCTTCTTTCACCTCAGAGAAGTACAGCAGCAAGGGCCGGCAGAGCAGCGGCAGGACGCTGATCAGCAGCAACCCAGCGCATGTGTGCTGCGTGTAGCTCTTCCTTGCTGCTGTTGCTGCTGCTGTTCTCGAAGAGGCGAAGTCAAGATTTGAAAAAGCGTGAGCTTCCTGCCAAAGTAGCTGCAGGACCACCAGGGCAGGTCCTGGTGAAAAAGTGCGACAAATGCCCGAAGAAATGCTAGGCGACTGACGTTCCGTGTAAAATCAGGAAACGAAACGAACAGGGAAATGCTTGCATCGCTGGCTCCGCTCAACGCGGCCTCGCACCACACAGACGCACACGCGGACCACCTTGCTGTTGCCACCCCTGCACCGCGTGACGCTTGTCTCTTCCTACGAACGCTGCTGCTGTGCCTGTTGCGGTGTCAAACGAACCGTTACTGCGACTGCAGTTGGCGTCTGCTCCTTGCTTCTGCTGCTGCTGAGACAGACAACCCTCTTTTGGTCATAGGCCACTGCCGCTCCGAGACGAGGAACCCCCCTGCCTCTGCATATACGTGCATATAGAGGTCGTGCCGCTCGCACCCCAGCAGCTGTGGCAGCTTCAAGAAACATGCCACTGCGTTTGTGCGAGCGCGCCTCCTGCTGTACACAGACACAGACACTCGAGAATAGCTGCTGCCGCATGCATAGACACAGCGCTACAGGAAGGCTGACAGCCCTATCCCCGGCAGGCAGCGAGGGGGCACAGGTGCCGCACGCAGAGACAGAGACGCCGCTCCACTTCTGCTGACGAAAAGAAAGGACGATTGCTGGTGTCTCTCTCTGATTTCGATGGAAGACCTGACGTCGCTGCTGCAGGAGACAAAGCAAAGTGCCCGCGCTTCAAGACGCAGCTGCTCCTCCTCTCTCACTCTCAAGCTGCCCTGAAGCTGCTGCGGCAGCTGCAGCACTCCTGCGGCGGCAACCGCGGCAGCACCGGCAGAAGGTCCGGAGGCTGGGCAGCACAAAAGACAAACACGTGGGAGACGAATACAGAGGAAGCAGGTGACCGGGCGATGCACCGCCGCTGAAGACGTCCCTGACCTGCTGCTGCGATGCGAGCGCCTCCTGACTGCAATACAATTTGCGTGCAGCACCGCACCTCAACGCAAGGATGCAGCAGACGTCCCACGCTCTCTCGCTGCCGCGTCAAATATGAAGCGACGGTCTGCGTGATCTGCTGGTGCAGCAGCTGCACCTGCTGCTGGTGGGACCAGTGCGGCAGCCGCTCGTGCCGTCTCCACCGTTGTTGGGGCCAACGCTACTACGTAAAGAGCTGCGGCGGTTGCTGCTGCTGGTACAAACGCTGCAGCTGCGGTTGACGCTGGGCTGTAGTTGCCCTGATAGCTGACCCAGGCATTCCACGTTGCAGAGCTGCTGCTGAGACTCGCTCCTGCTGGGGACAATTCTGCTGCGGGCAACGCTTCTGCGGCTGCCGTGCTGATGCTGTTTTGCCGCTGACGGCCCACGAACGGAGACTGCTGGAAGCCAACGTAATTGCTGCTGTGGCAGGCGGGTACAGCAGACCGGTACGGCAGGGGCAGACCCCCGTCCGCTGCTGCTCGAGTGTTGACTGTCAACTGGCCAGGCCTCCTCCTCTGATGCCGTGTGGCCTGCTGCTGGTGCTGGGAAGGCTGACGCTGCTGCTGATCACCCTGTCCCCGCTTTTGCTGCTGTGTGCGCGGCGGTATCGACGGTGGCGCTAAGAGACCTCTGTGGCAGGGTAGGTCCACGTGCACACATTCAGCAGCAGCAGATCAGAGAAACTTACAGCGGTCACGCGGTGCTGCATACCAAGGAGACTATCCCACCGCTCCCCGGTCCCACAGCGTGAGGCAAGAAGATATACAAAGAGTAGGTGCGTGAACGAAATAGCTGCTGCCCTTGTTGCAGGAAGGGCTGGCAGGAGGGATCAGCCGCAGCGGCACATGTGAAGCAGCTTGAGAAGACTGTGGGAGTGCACCTTGCTGGTGCGGCATCAGGCAATAAAACGGTTTTAACACAAAGCCGGAAAGGCGGCGGGAGCGACGCGCCGTCTCTCTGGGTCCCTAGGAGCAACAGCAAATCATTAGAGAGAAACGAAGGCAGAATGATGCCGCACGGGCTCGTGATGCTGCTGCTAAAAATGATGGGCTGCAGTAGCTGCCAACAGGCAAAAAGTGTTTCTCGTAAAAGAGAATGAATCAGGTTGAAGTGGCTATGAAGAGGAGGACAGTAATTCGCACCATCCGCAGCAGCACAGAAGACGGAGGTGCTGGGGATGGACGACGGAAGCCAGCCACCCAGCAGGAGGCGAAGCAACGCGGCTGTGCCAGTAGCACAACGCACGTCGGAACCCGGCGGCGAGGAACAGCTGCAGCAGCGAACGGCGCGGTCCGCTCACGGATAGCAACAAAGAGACGCGGTAGAATTACCCCGACTGGATCATCCCTACGCTACTACTGCTGCTGCTGCGTAGGGGCTCCAATTGCTGCGCTTCATTAGCGGCACTGCTCACGCTGAGTCCCCACGCCGTGGGAACCCTACTGCTGCTGGACTGCTGCAAGTGGGATATTCCTGCAGCGGAGCTTTTGCCTTGGGAAGTTCTGCTCTTGCTGTTCGCCAGTGGGGCTGTCGCGTCCTTCCTTGTGCACTCGCGAAGATGCTGCTGCTCGCGTCCGTGGCCGTTGCTGCCCCTACCGCTGAAAAGACACAAAGGATAAAGGAGACGCTTTTAAAGCAACGGCAGAGAGGAAGAAGTGACTACGAGACTCTAGTAAAGGCGGAAGGGCGCGACGGACGCTTTCCGTCGCTGGCTTTAGCGTCTGTGTTAGCTGCGGCAGCCGCTCTTCTCTCCTGCCAGACTGCGGCAGATGCAGAAGGGACCACTTTCCGTCTGCAACGAAAACCTATAGAGTGACCGCAGAGGTGTAACGACTTGGGAAGAGCAGCGGCAGGTTCCCTGCGGAGGCTCTACCGTAAGCGACGCTGCAGCACAGCAGCAAGAGCTGCAGGGTATCGAGAAAGACGGTTTTCGCGGAGATGAGAAGGCCCGAAGGCTTTTTTGCTGCTCTTTTGTAGTCGCTCCTATTGCGGTAGCTCGTTGTGCCACTGCCTTTCTCCTCCAGGTCTAGCCGGTGATAGTGCGGCTGTTGCTGCCCTGCGGGCTTGTCAAGAGGACTACGCTACCGAGGGCTGCGGAACACATCATCTTCCGGAGGAGGGACGGTGTGATGGTGTGTCTAAAGAAGACGGAAAATCGTGCTGGTCAGAGCCCCCGGGAGCTCCGTTAGCTGGCATAAATCTGCTCCGCTGCAGCAGCAGAACGGCGCACGAGGGTCTGATAGGAGTCGAAATAATGTTGAATTTGGCGTGAGACAGTGACAACTCCTCGGCAGCTCCCGCCGCCGCGTCCTCTGCTGGTGCTGCTCCCACAGCACGGTGACGCCGTTGCTCTATTCCTGGGTGAAAGTCCTTTGTGGTAGTAGAGCTGCGCTGCTGCTGTCCCAGCCGCCTTGTTACTCGCGTTTCCTGCTGTTGCTCCTCATGCAGTTCCTCATGCACTTCTTTTCACGAAGGCGACACCTGCGACTAGTAGAGCTGCAGTTCCTTTTCCTGCTCCTGTGTTTGCCGTAGCCGCTGCATTCCTGCGGCTGGTGCTCCCCAATCTGTGCGCCTGTGGGGGGGGCACTCCGCCGCGTCAGTGCCAACAACAGCAGCAGCCGTACCATGCTGCGGGGGACGACATGTAAAGACAGCGGTTACGGGCTCCGGTGCGCCACGGCCGGCTGCTGCTCCCGTTGCCGCTCCACCAGTCACAACGCCCGTGCCGGCCCTGTTGGGATGGTGCTGGGTTCTCTGCTGCTGCGCTGTCCTCGTCCTCGGCAGCAGCTCTTCTGTAGGGTTGCTCTCCTGCAGTGGCCCTTATACAGCAGAGCTCTTCTGCGGCGAAGCTCCTGTGCAGCTGCACGACTTCTGCTCGCTGCCTGCTGCTCCGGCTGCTTGACGCAGCACGGGGTTCCCTTGTTACAGATTTCCTTGTCCAGTCACTTTGTGGCATTTCTGCTCGGCAGCTCCCCCGTCCCTCCCCCTTCGCCGATTACTCGATGCTGCCACCGGCGCTGCAGTGCTGCTGCTGCTGCTGCGAGTTTACGTGAGTGGGCAGAGGTCCACTAGAGATGCTTTTCGAAATGGTGAACCGTAGAGCTGCTCCGACCATGTAGCCGAGCAGGGCACAGTGCGACCCGTATGGCCGCGTCGAGCACAGAGCCTGATGTTCCCAGTGTTTGCTGCTGGCCTTGGGACCTCACAACTCCTCCACTTGTTGCAGTGACACGCCCAGCAGCGGCAGGCAGCAGGAGAGTCGTGTCCGTCCCCGACGTGTATCCTCGCGGTGACCCAGCGGCAGCAGCAGCGACGGCAGGCGCAACAGGGAAGGAATATCAGGAGCAGTTACACATGACACTGAAGTGACCCCGCGTCCGCTGTTGCGAGGTTCAGTGCCAGCAAAGACAAGCCGCACCAAGAGAGAAGCTGGAGCAGCAGCACCTGCAGCAACACTCTGGTCGTACGCGCGGCACGACGGCAACAGCTTCAGCGCCATTTGCGAGCACAGTTGCTTAACACACGAGGCGTAGTGGGAGAGGAACAGATGGTGTGCCAACAGCAGCTGTAACGCCGTATAAACAGCAGCGGGACAGAGTCTTGTACTATGTGAGCTTGAGAGAGTGCAAAGCGTTACATTCGCGGTGAAGCCACGCGCACGGGCTGAAGCCCCGGCAGTGCCTTCGATGCTTGTTATGCGCAATCCGCCATCGGCAACGTAGGAAAACCGTCGTAATACCAGCATGTATTATGTTGCTGGAGGAAGCTTGTACCACGTTGCACAGTGGTTGTTCCTGAGGGACAAAATGCAGTCTCACATGCACAGTAGTGCCTCACAATGCGCAAAATAGACTTTCCACCCCGAAATAGCGCCAAGCCATCAAACCTTCGCAATCGGAATTCACCGGTAAGCCTAAACTGGGAGGTACAACTATAACGTCAGACACAGCCCTCATCTAAGAAACAAAAGCAGCATTTGGCAGAACTCAATACGGTTGGTTCACCATATCTTCTGGCGCAAGACGGCACCTCGGGCCGTATTTTCTTCATTTGTTTCGTTCGTCGATTAAAAGACAACGATCGATACAAGTCTATATCTGGAGCCTTGTGTTGTAAACGCTCGTATTCTTCCCCGCACGTAAGCGATGGCGATGTCACAGTAGCCGTTAGGAACCTGCACACGCACAGCCGAGACCCTGCAGAGAGGTCCACGCACCTGTCAACGCTATTAAAAGTCACCATATCGCGTAAAAGGACATGGTCTGCGAAGGACGTGACACAGATTCGGTTCTAGGGACCATGCTCACAAGGAGATTTTTATCTCATAAGTGTCTCCGGAAGAAGGGATGTGGAGGTGGTGGGGGCTCTTATTGATAAAAAGTGTCAGAGTTTGTGTACAACAGTACGCCAGTAGTGCAGAACTCCTGCTGATGTTCTCTCGCGCTGAGAGGTGCACGTCACCGGTCTGTCGACTGCGTTGGCGCAGCTGCCGGTATAGTTTGTCTTTTATATGCATACGTGTGGGTATGGACGCGCAGAGAGAACCATGCAGACACATGTTTTCGTTGGGGGCGTATAAGCTGGAATTGCGCCCAAGCCTCCCGCCCAAAAGTGCTGCAGGATGTAAATCTTCCTAATCTTACGCACCGTCCTGCTAGCTCTACACCATTAGACGATAATTTGTACGTACACAAGGTGCGCATCGTATGGGTTGCATACAGTCAGCGAATCGACAGAGAGAAGACCGGAAAGAGTGTACTACGCAGTGGAACAACACCATGAAAAACACGGATAGCGCTACGTATGGTGCACAGATTGTATGTGTTACAAGATTTCGACAGTAGGGACGCATGGGCGATCCGACGCGGCTAAATGCTATGTTTGTGGTTCGTCTTACACAAGTACAACGGTACGATGATAGCGGCTTGTTGGTTTTGCAACGACTGCACCCAACTCCGCTTTAACTCTACTTGTGCAGAGTCAACGTGCGCAGCCTACCGCGCAACACCTTATCTACGTGTACCTACTGTGTCGAAGCACGAAATATACCGTGCTGTGTGCACCATGGTAGGAAACCTCTCACAGGAAGAATGGGCTCTTTAACGCTTAAGTGCAAAGTAGTTTGTAGAACCATGCCAGACATGCAGCTTGCCAAGTGTGTGCATAATCAAAATCGCAGTCACAACAAGCGAACGATGTCTACTTACGTAGCACAGACAGTAGTTGATGTGGGGATATATTTCTATCGATTACGTACTTGCGTTCACCCGCGTGGATAAGTCGGATCCTTTAATTTGGCTTCCGCACCCAAAAAAGTGGAAATTTAACTCATCTTCGCTGCATCTATCGTGCCTAGCATCCCGGCGCACCAGAATGCAAACGGAACAGCAACAAATATAGAAGCATATATATGCAATCATAGATAGAGGAGCCCGTACCAGTAGAGACCTATTTTGTGAAGCTGGGATGCTCTTCTTCCTGCACTCTGGATACCACAGAGCCTTTTCCTATGTGTCGCCAGGCGCTGCAGTCCCTACCTGAAATACCCAGCTCATTTGCAGAGACCTCCTTCCCGTGTACGAAACAGTTCTCTCATCCTTTTGTGCGCGACCGAAATAGACTGCAGTGCCCGGCGATACGTACAAGCAAGGGAAATGTGTCGCTAAAATACCTAGGGACGATCCGAAGGTGCACTTACATCTGATATATTTGTCACTAAAGAAAACGTCTGAACTCGGTCGGAAGGCATTGGGTAAGATATTTACATTAGTTCGTCTGGACAGTCAGTGTCAGGGACCCCATCGACGTGTGATATGGGAACAGTTGACGAATCGTAAACGCACGGTGTATCTATGCGTTAACAAAAGTGCACAGACCGCTCGTGTACGTATATATATGTACGACAAATCGTAAACACACGGTGTAGCTATGCGTTTGCGAAGGTGCATGGAGTCCTTGTGTATATATATATATGCAGACAAACGCACACGTACAGCTAGAGACGCAGTCCGTACAGCTACGTATACGCCATCCATGTGTGCATGTGTGCAATGTGTTTCGCCTGCTTGCGCAAGTTCCTCTGACCACCGAGTAGGTTCTCCATATAATCCCAATGAGAACTGGGCAACTGCACGACGGAAGCGCATTCAGGAAGCAGCTCTTTACCTGTTCAGGTTTTACGAAGCAGCTCTGGCAACAGGGCAACAATATAAGACACCAGCACAACAACAGATTGCAGCAGCCCAACAGCAAAAAGCGGAGCATCAGACTGCAGCAGCCCAACAGCAAAAAGCAGAACCAACGCAGTAGGGTGCAACACAACAGAACGGAGCCCTTAAGCGGCAACTAGTTGTAGTCGCGCAGGACGCGGTGGAGCGGCCCATTGTTTGTATATGTATATCTATATATATATATATATGTAGTGTCAAGGAGATCTTCGCCACCGAGGCAGTAGCAATAGACGTGCTACTAACCGTCACTCGTGTTCCAGAGAGCCAGCAGCAGAAGCAGCTTCTACAGTAACGCGTATGTGCGTACACAGTTAGCGCAGGAAGTAGCAGGAGGGCGGACGGCTGCAACACCATGAAGGCAGCAGGAGTAAGAGCACCGACACGAGCAGAAGTGGCACTAACATTAAGAGGAACACGCCTCCATTAAGGGCGGAAGAGCTCCACGAGGAACGGCGTTTGAAAAGCAGCAGCAACAGCGGCAGAGCAAGCAGAAGAGACAGCACCAAGAGTGACAGGCAGACGTGTGCACGTACAGATAGAATCTTGCAGCACGTTAGCAGTCACTAAAACAACTGCGCACGACACCGGAGAGAAATCACTTGATGATTGGGACAAATTATCAGGCGTCTATCGCGCTCTGTGGGGATATGCATATGTATATATATATATACATACATACACATACTGATATATATAATGATGTCTCACGTGTCTGTAGATGTCGCTACACACATCTACTGGAGAAATAGTGGGTGGTGCTGCGCTGGTCTGAAAGTTGAAAAACGCCTGCTGCGAACCGTGGCTGGCGTTAGCCTGCATACATTGCGTGCACAGGCACATATGTATAAATCCCGTGTGTACACAGTTGACTCTGTGCATACGTATGTGTGTGTATTTCTTCATAAAGGATGTTCTTTTCCCGCTACAGGCGTCCTATGAAACGCCACAGCTGAGAGAGCACTTATTCTCCGACGTTTGTGCCTATATGTTAACTCTCTTCCCCTCGCGTATCGTAGACACATGTTCACGACACGTGCACTCGTACGTATCTTGTCGACTGCGCGACTCTTCACCAGTAAAGCCTCACGTGTTTGAGTGCTGCATCTAGCGCAGTCTTTGCGCTTGTGGAGAATTTTTCGATACAGCACACACGCTCCGGCACGGAGATACACGCAGACGCACGGTATGCCTTTTTTCACAAAATGGGTGTCCACTGACGCAGTACTGCCGTCTTCCATACAATTGAATGGAAGAGTCGTAATTTCAGCTCTAAAATGCGTACGTACACCTACGCCGAGAGTGTCAGTGTCCAAATAGCGCCTTTGTAAACACGGACACTACGACAACTGAATCTTTGAAGTCAGGTCGGCTGCATGCACCGGAGTGCGAAGTACCACATTTAGCCGTGCGAGATTCCAGCTGAAGCGCCACGCTGATTCAGTCAGGCACCTTTCGCAGTCGTATACAAAGTACATTGTCAAGAAAAGGTCGTTCACAAAGGGAGAAGTGGCAGTGTTGTCAACAACATTTACCGGTACCTGCGGGTGGTGTGGGGGCTCCTGCCACATGCCTCTTCACAGCTGACAAGCGGATGAGTCTAGGACTGCATTCACGAAAAGGAGTGATTTTAGTTGCTTTGATGAACAGAGGTAATTCCATAAAACTACCCACATATGTGTCCGTGTCTGTATACATTAACAGATTTATATATGTATGCATATGTGTCCCATCAACACCGGCGTTTACATATATTTCTTCGCACGCACGACCGCTTGCTTGTGTCTGCCACTGAAGCGCAACGGAAAAAGACTGCTGGGCAGCTCAGTGCCTCAAGGGTTCTACACGCAGAACTGAAGATGCAAAAAAACGAGAGGGCCGCCTATTTCAAATCTTCGAAATCGCGATGTGCTGCCTGCAGTGAAGTAACGTCGCTGCAGGTGGGCATTAAAGTTTCATCAACATACGCGTATGCGCTTCGGTAGATACACAAACGTCAGTCTGTATGCGTGTAACACACGGACTCTTTTCTCGACCAACACAAAAGTATAAGAGAGAGGCGCATACAGATGTACATACATATATATACGCGTGTATACAACATGCTTTGTGTCTGTACAGTAGGTATACATATATATATATATGTTGCAGAGATACTGAACACATCAGTATACGCACATATATAACAGGTGTCGACTGAACGCTTCCAAGAGAGAACAATAAAGCCCTACGTATCCCGCTACTGGAACACACTCACGCCTGCAACCGTTTCTGGCAGTTTTGTAGAACTGCTTTGCCGCCTGGACAACTTGGAATCGACGCACAGATCAATACTAGGTGGGAAACTTACAAAAACCTCCACGCAGAGCTACAGCGCGACGCCCCTGCTATTCGCAAAGGGGTCCGCGCGGCTTTCACAGGTGCATGGAACAGCCACGATAGAAGAAAGCAGTGGTCCCGCGATCTCAGTAGTGTCAGCACAAATGCTAACACCGTGGAGACTTGCACAACGTCGATTACATGCGTGAACTTAAGTCGAACTGCTTTCAGGCAACTCCCACTTGGGCGAATGTGTATCTTCAATGTTTCTGTGGATAGCTACAAACTTACGACTAACTTCGACGAGGCCTACACCACGTATATGCACCTACAAGGAGACACTCAAACAGGCGTGTGGCACATTTATACACCTGCGTATACACATATACGTGCCTACGTGAGTTTCTTACGCTGGACCTATCCTCACTACACATGCACATATACATAATTGAAAACTTTACTTAATGCGCAGCAAAGCCGCTCGATGAAAGGTTCAGATAGTCGTACCTAAGTACGTAAACGCCGGTGACACTACAGATGTCAAGAAGTACCAAGCGAGCTCCTGCTGCGGCTTTAGCTGAGCATAACATGTCACCCGCATGCAGTTTAGGCACCTCTGTCTGCAGCTCCCCTCGAGATGCAGATAATTCCTGTAGAAACCAGGTTGACTGTGTAGCTCTGCCGCTACCCGTCGCTGTTCACCCCATAGAGCAAATCGCCTGCTGCAGCTTCTGCTGCTCCAAGGCAGCTACTTTTTTGTCAAGGTCGTAGTCGATTTTCCCTCAAGCACTTGCCGCACTACTTTATCAAACGTCGCCTCATCTATGAGTCGCTTCGAACCAACAGACTCGATTGTGTCGATTCCCCTGCTCGAAAGTACAACTTTCGCGATCCGCTGAGGATATTGCTAATGCTTACGGGAATGTTAATCGCGACGGCACTGGCGAACCAAATTTAGGTAAATCGTCTCCTATCAAGCAGGAGCGCTCACACAATCGTAGTACGGTGTTGCCTCATCTTTCTCTGGAGAACCGGTGCTACGAAGTCCGGAAATTCCGGAAAACAGCTCACTCAAACGCGCAAACAATTTTCAGCACGAGCGTCGCAGTATCGCTACTGCCACCAGAAACTCTGCCTGCACCATTGTCCGGCAGAAAAGCTTCAAACGTGTACCTAGGGAAGCTCTGCAGTGTCTGCTTGCTTCAGCAGCGCTTTCGTCTCCGGTTCTTCTGGAACAGCCGTTTCCTCAGCCGTTGTCTTTTCCTCTGCAAAATTAAGAAAATCATTGAGCAAACCGACGTAGACAGCAGAATTGTCACTCTTCGCATACATCATTCCTCTGCAGATCGGGCATCCAGGGTCCTGACCTCTACTCCGGTACCATACACTAGCACGTACACATGCATGCGTGTGCTGTCGCACACACGTAGCCGTACATAAACGCGTGTATGTGATACGCGCAACAAACGCCTTGTTCTTGAATACGTCTGCCCGGAACAGTGTTCGCTCCTGAGACTCGTAGGGTTGCACAGTAGCTTGTCGCTCTGCACTGTGTGACGCATGGATACAGTTTTATTCGCCAGTGTCTACCCACAGTTATTACCCCGTAACATCACCTTTGTTACACAGAACAACGCACTGAGAAAGTACACTCTGAAATAATTTCGTACAGCAAATCAATGTACGACCTCACCACATATGTTGCGCGGGCGAGACGACAAAAGCACGTGGAGAGTCAAATATGCGCACGCACTGTAACGACTGACCCTCAACCTTATTATGACGCATACGCGAGCAGGCAATCTTCGTTGCCCTGGGAGCTCCTACAGAGGTGTCTGAAACGTGCACAGATGTATAAACTCACGCACATGTATGCCCAAGTATCTGAATGTACCACCCCTGAATCATTTTCGGGATGGTATACCATCAACCTGCTGAAGGGCCTGTCAGAAAGCGTCTACGCTGGAGAGCATGGAAGCACTCAGGGACTACACAACCTGAGCTAGTCTTTAACGAGGCCTTCCCACACGGCGACTCAGAAGGGAAGGCAACAAAGCGACGTACGCGGGCTGCACTTGAGGTGGGATCACTTCTTCCGCAACTCTGCAGTTTTCACGGATGCATGTGTGTATCGACTAGCGTATTGTGGACCAGTCAGCTCCATGTAGAGCTTTTGTCAGTAGCACCTCTAGTGACAGCTGAATGGCTGCTGTAGTGTTTACCGCGCTGGACCTACATATGTGTATATTTCTACAAACGGACATACAAGGACGTCTTAACGGTCTTGCATTCACGATTTCCAGCAGCATCAGTAGTCGACCCCAAGAAAACACCTCACCTCTTCTCACTCTGAAACACACCTCTACTTACAGCACACAGCCACTGTCAATCTATCTGCCTTCAGGGCAGATAGATTGAGGATCGTCATGCTGACAGTCATCAACATATGAACCCTGCCCAGTGGATGCTTGACTGTGGTGGTGCCTCCTTTGATACAGCCGCCAACGACCCAGTGGCGCGCGAGTTGGTGCTCAGATCGTACCTGCATACTTGCTGGTGTTGCCTTGACATCTGCGGTACAGAGTCCGTGGAGCGTTTTATTTCCTACGGTTGGTTTTACGTGAGAACCACTGTCTCGTGCGTGAACGTGCACACAGACTGTCGATACCACAGCTGCGCAGCCGTCTCTGACTACAGTGACACTCTATCCCGACATGGAAGAGAGTTCGGGGCGACACGGAAGAGTGATTCGTCATCGGCCGACCGTACGCGACTTGCCAAAAGACCACGTTTTCATGCATATGGTGTCTCCTGCTGTAGACCCCTCTCACGGATTCAGCGTGAGCACTTCTAGTGTATGACACTCTCTTTTTTTCTTCGCAGAAGGGAATGCTGTGCGCCGGTTTAACGAGCCTGCTCAGAATAAACCACAGTAGCCATCTATTCCCTATTTGATGTGTGTGCCTTTCCCAGGAAGAACAACCTTCTGCGCGCAGAATGAAAGTCATCAGGAAACATAAACCGATACGGGGATTTCTGTCTACCTTCATTTGGTGAAGGTGCACTGAACGGTACCAGCAGAGGTCTGTGTAAGATCCCTCTACTTCCCACCTTACACGGTAGTGGCGGCGGCTACAGAAGTACACAGACTACAGAAGCACACAGGAGGAGGACGACAAGAGGCGTTTACCCACGCTTGCGGCAACTTAATGCACGAGGCACTACAGTGTAACCGATGCGAGTATGTAGAGAGATGGTTTTACAGCGTGTCGCTCGACACAGCGAAAGAAAAAACTTTTGGTTAGTGCCTAGAGAGAGGAGGAGAAGAAGATCGAGAGTGGGAGGAGGAGTAGCGCCGGAATGATGCGGGTGTCCACTGTGCTGCTTTGAAAAGTACTGTATTCCAGTTCCATTCCGAAGACATCTTGTCTCTACCCGCCCAAATACATGTGCGCCACAGGAACACGTCCTGTGGTAGCCTAATAATCATTCAGATTTACAAATCGGACTTCTTGCGTACAAATGCTAGGGATGCAGAGAGCAGTTTCCATTGCGTTACACTCTACACAGATGCGACAGCACTGCTGCATGTGCTCACTTGTTGTGGCGTGCTAGGTTACGTGTACCGATTTCGACAACAGAGCACAAATCTGTACGGATGGGAGCACTTCTACCGTACGTATTCAAAGGTAGCGTGCGGTCTAACTGAGCACAACAGCAGCTTGCGCTCCCGTGGTGAATGTAGAGTACAGTCTGAGATGTGTACGTGCGCAACCATCCCTTAAACAGATTTGAGTCTTTCGTTGTCAGTACACCCGTGCCAGAGCCACAGCATACGTGCAAACAGTATAAAATCTGTCGTATAACAGGACAGCAACAAGGGCGCAAACACGTGCACTGCCTACGCACTGCCGACGCAGCACGACTGCGTATAATAGACAGTGCAGCTGGGAGCTTCCCGGGCATTACAATGCTCCTGAGGAATGCATATTTATGTGCTGCAGAATCACGATGATTCAGTGTACGAGAAAATGAGCTTCTCACACAGTCTGCACCAAAATACCGCCGGCAAAGGGGATACGAAGACAACTCTCGGGGCGACATCCGTCACAGATGAAAGAATGGCCTGGGCAGCTTTGCCTGACGGTGACCTAATAACAGCAGTGCAGAAGCGTCCATCATTTATATACGAAGTTCACAACAGCTCAAAGTGAGAGAAGCTCACCCCGCGCACCCCCTACAAAAAGGCAACAGAAGCGTCGCAGAGGTGTTTCCACCGGCAGCGTCACAAAGAGTACAGCGTCAGCAAGAAAATGATAGCGGCGTATCCACGCACACACCCGTACGCACACACACACACATACAACTACACACACACACACGCACAACACATCCACTCGCCAGTTGTACGCAGTGATGTACAAGTAGCTTAGGTACACCTGTTTAGCAGCAGCATACTGTATGTGCGTTTGTGTTTATCCATATATACATATACATACATGGATACACATGTGTGCGTTTGTCAGTGCGGCGGCAACGTAAAATACACACTACTATAATGGACCTAAGCCGCAGGGTGAACAGCCACACGAAAGGCAGGCACAGCGTTCAAGGAACTGACAGCACGGAAGCCTGGAAACATACGTGTAGAACAGCCACATGTTGAATGTCTTGAAATCGAGTGAGCGTACACAAGAGATACAACTTTCACAGCCCTGTGCGTAATAGTTATGGAGCGAGTATAAAAAACCGCACAACACGATCCCGTGGCTCAATGCAGATGACTGGCAGCATCGTCGTTCAACGAACACGAATGGTACCATCCTCTAAAATGTACAAAAGGAGTGCGCCGCAGGGAATTCTAGTGCGTCCGCTACCGGTAATATGCACCCATGCGTCTGTGAGCACACAGCCTCGACTTCGAAGAGCAGCAAGAGTGTAGCACACATACACTGCTGTAGTAGCAGCCTATCACGTGCATCGCGTGGTGAAAGAGCATCTCGTATCCAACAACAGCACACCGTGCACCATAATAAGTCAGTAGTAGCACGCACAGTCACCAGACCTGCAGTATAGCCAACACTGAAAAGCGGTGGAGGTGGAAGGAAAATTTTTGAAGTACCTGCTTCGAGGGCCTCCTTCGTTGCCTTTTGCGCCTGCACGATCTCATTATACGATAAACCCTCCCCACCGGTTCCGCCAACTTGTACGACTGCGCCAACAAGCAGCACCATGACTCTACCCGCTTATACACCCACGCACGCGTCTTCGTGAAAAAGGACAGACAGATGCTTTTACATGGTCAACCATGTCCACACGTATATCCACATGTTCGTAGAAGCGTACACATTTGTGTTTACTTGTATATGTGTGTGTGCGTATATCGCTACGTATATATCTGTATTTATGCGCACAATATACACTCCGCAGGTATCAACACTGCTCACCAATGCAGCACATGTATGATCAGCTTTCCTTAAGCTTGCAGGACTCGACAAAGAAAGGTATCTACAGGGACATTCACGTACACAAACTGGCGGATCATCACATGTTCAGAACCGCACATGTAACCGAACCGCGTGAAGCTGCAACTTAGGCCGCCCTGGGCACGTGAGTGATATTTTCGTCCCCACTACGTTCTGGGGGCGTGTACATGTTTTCACCTTTTTAAGCACTTGTGCACCTGTCTCCACACATTTGTCGTGTCGAGCTCCGCCGCTCTCTCTGACAGACGGACGCATGAGCACAACGCCCATGTACGTACATACAGATAGAATCGTGAGGGGGTCACTATCAGTTCAGCAGCGCAGTCGACACTACAGGGGCACTTAATAGGTATAAATTTTGAACCCGTGCACGTGTATCTGCTGGACAGAAAACTACTTCTTAGTCAAACGTACAACGCGTGCAGCTTTTCTACGGCTGTGCTCCTCCTCTACCTTCCTGCATGAGTACGTATCCATGCGTGAATCGGCTATATCTTCTTGGATGCACCTGCGTATCTGGTTTCAGCAGCCACCTGAGCCTAAGAATACTGTTTCCGCTCGGTAATACAGAGCTTTGACTCTCCTCATGTCGGTCGCAATTGATAGACGTCAACACACGGACGCCAGCTCCCTAGGCGAACAGCGTTAAGACGATACACAAGTGTATTCCCCTTCTGTAGATATCTATATATATATAAGGATGACGGTAATTAGAGATGTACCGGTCATTTTACAGGTACGGTGACCAGAAGGTACTTGAACGTATACACTTTTTCTGGCACGGTGTGGCCCTAGACCGTGCCAGTGTAACTACTGGATCTCTGACGCACTGCTCAGCCGCTTCGCTGCGGCCCCCTGTGCCTGTTCTGCTTGTGCTGCTGTCGCTGCTGCCTCTTTGGTCCCTTGCTGCTGCTGCATCAGCAGTGAGTCTCCGCTGCCCCGTTTGTTGCTAAAGAAACCTGGAGGCAGGAGCTTGTCTAAAAAGTAGATAGCATTACAACAGCACTGTGCGTGTACGTGCGTTCGTCCGTTCACTTACTCCACATTAGGCTGCAAACGACCATCATCACGTAGGGCCTGCGCAGGGACGCAACCACCGCCCACACATGTACAGATGTATATAGGAGTGTATGATGTCAGCTGCAGGGGGACACGAGTTGTACTAGATGTGGTCGTCGTACTCACACCGTGGTCTAGTAGGACGCAAGGGTTTCACGTCGTTTTTTGGTAGCGGACGTAGGAGGAATAATAATGCTCCCGCAACGGCAACGGTGCCACTTGTAGTAGGAACAGCACTTGGAAAGGTAAGCGCGACACAATACAGATCCTGTTTGCGGCCGTTGTGAAAGTTGTGCGAGATGTGGTACGGCTCGAGTAGAACTACGCCTCGTCAGACATGCTGTGCCACAAGAAGCACTTGTTACATTACAAAGCGTGGGGGTTGTGGGTGTTGCGCGAGCATCAGGAGCAAACGAGACGGAGCAGCAGTTGCAGTAGTAGTAGGGATGACGCTAGTGACGGGCGTGTTTGCGCTTGGTAGTCGGCGCAGTGTGCTGTGGGGCACCTCAACGAAGGGCGACATCGAATAGGAAGACACTGTTGTGGCTCCACACAGTAGGACTGGCGGCAGTTGTAGGAGGACGGATGAGCCACGTGGTGCTGTCTCTGTTCCTTGGTTGTTTCCGCAGGATAAATACTTTGATACACGCCCATGCTTCCACATATACCGGGTCGCTAATTATTTGTCAATAGTTCCACTGAAACATACGTGCGAGGACACTGCGCAAGTCAAGGTGTGGCGTCCCTGCGAGCGGGCGGCCTTCTATGGCAAGCAGTGACGACTTGCGGCGGCTGCGTCACCTGCCCCAGCCTGCATCCAAGCAGAGTTCCGACTGGTCAAGGACCTACCCCAACACGAGTCGCCATCCAAAGAACACCGCGACCAGGACCAGAAGTACCTGCACGACGCCCCACCCGTAGCCAACTAGACGAATCTTTTCCTCGGTGTAGCCGTTCCAGCTATTTGCCCCATAGATGCCTGTGTGTGCACTCAGAGAGTGCAAGTTGCCATATATATATATGTATATTTACATATATATATATATATTTTTGTATGCGTACTTACATACGGGTATACACATGACACTTCTTCCCCGTGCAACTGTCCGGGTGCGCGTACCTACGTAGAGGCCAATAACACTAACACTTCTCTAGTCTACTCTACACGCGGGGGCGATGAAGCTTGAGTGTAGACGCGTAGGTAGGATGAGTTCTATCTACCTGGGCTGTCATGAGTGTACAGGCGCCACCGAGGAAGCTGCCACCATATGCTTATATATAGGTGCAAGCGCCGACGTGGTAGGCACAAGGATTCACTATATACCCCTACGTAGGCGCAAGCGATCTTCACACGTGCAAGCCCGCATACTCGTGCACACACATACACGCATGTGCGTGTATGCATAATTACACACATCTACATGTATATACAAGTAGTTCTGTCCTTCAGCGGGTGTAGCGGCCTCAGCTGCCCTCTCTGCGTGGAGCGTGCACCCAAGTTGGCTCGGTAAGGAGAGACCGTACGGGGGCATGCATCGGAAGATCCAGGGATATCAGCAAGCAGATGGAAACGCCGATGATAGTGGCGTCCACTAAAAAATTCAACACGGTGACGGCAAGGAAGACGGCGAGGGCACGCGAGCTCTTTCCCAGGACGCCCCAGCCCCCGGCGAGGAGGCTTAACATATCCACGCATCCTGTCTCAAAGCACAGGTGCAACAGCAACAGTCGCAGCAGGAGGACACCACTGCCAGCAGCTGCAACGGCAGGAGCAGGGCCACCAGCAGCGGCAGCGGTAGCGTTACCACCAGCCACAGCAGCAGCAACGCCAGCACCAAAGATAACGCCAGGCGCAAGAGTGGTACGAACAGGTGTGATCGCTGGAGGACCACCAGTCTCAACGGCAGTCACAGAGGCAGCCATTACCAACACAGGAGCACAAGAGACAGCAACAACAGCAACAACAGTACCAGGGCGGGGAGAGACTCTGGCATCGAGAAACGTGCCAGAGCGCATCCACCAGCAGCGGTACCTACAGGGCAGAGGTGTTTCTGAGGATACATGAGCTGTTATGTCTGCTGGAAAATAAGCACGTCTACGCCTACGCATACGTGTGTCTGACAAGATTTACGTGTCTGTATTTACGTGCGTTGCTTTGCGATGATGGGTGCTTGCCCATAGACCGGGGTTTAAGGAGGGCCGCACGTGTTTGTCTAGAATTCGTTGCTGCTAGAGCTGCTGTGTCTTTCGAAAGTAGTACGTGAAGAAGCCGAAGAAGTCGGTCATTCTGCTGCTTTTTGTGCTATCTCGCTGAGAGACCGACGAGTGAGCAGGGGCTTCTCTCCCACCGCAGTGGATGCACAGAGAAGGGGAGCACGCAAAAACATATCTTTTTCTTCCAGTACGTGTTGCCGCCGGAGACAGGAAAGCGGAAGGCGTCGTCGCTGTAGCTAAATATAAAAGCAAGAAAAAGTAAAAGAAGCATATACAAGACAAAGTTGTTGAGACTTCTGTTGCCTCTTCAGCGAGAGGCAGCTTTTGCACTACCCTGGTCCTGTTTTGTGGTGAAAGCAGCAGACCAGTCGGGCAACAGTGGTTGCTGCAGCTGCAGACAACAGTGCACTAGAAATGGTGAAGGACCAGAAACTACAAATCTGCCGCATTTTTCTTTATATGGTGCAGTTGGGAAGCCTGATCTCTGTGCTGCCCCTGCCGCTGCAGCCACACATACAAAGGCAGATCAGTCGGATCTCGGTCTGCTGCTGCTCTGTTTGCAGGAAATATATCGCAACAGCAAGAGCATAGCTAGAACATTCACAAATACTAAGGGAACAGAGGAACAAGAATGATACGTACGAGGTGCCAGAGATGTACGACAACAGCAGGCACCAGTGAGAGCCTCACCGCGGGTTCTGCTATTTCTGCTGCACCTGCTAGACTGATGAGACGGATTTTTGCTGCTTCCGCAGAAGGTAGCTACTTGCGAGGAATGATAAGGACAATACTACCTAAGCACTACTTCTGCTGCAAACACACGGAGAGGCTTCTTAACACATCAAAACTGCGGCTGCCTCTGCTGCTGCTGCTGGTTCTGTTGCCACTGTTGCGAGTGCCCGTACTGTTGCTGTTGCTGCTGATGCCTCTGCTGCAACTGCTTCTGACACCTCTGCTGCTACCGATGCAACTGCTTTTGCTGCTGCTTCTGCTGCTGCTGTTGTCGCTGCCTCTGCGGCTGGTCCTGCCGCCATGCCACTAGTGCTGCCGCCTGGCGACTAGTGCTGTGGCTTCCTCTGCTGCTACAGGTGCCGGTGCTGCTGCTGGTGCAGCCTTTGTTGGCGCTCTTGCCTCTGGTGGCGGTGGTGGTGGCGGTGCTGCTCATACCGCGTACGCTCGTGAGAAGCGCAACTAGGACGGAAAATCTATCTGCGTAATAGCTTAGGGCGTGAAAGCCCCTGGCCGCTCGGAGGGCACCGTGTCGCGCTGAGTCTCTCCCGAGATATCCAACGAAGTCGGTAAACATGCGAATGAACCCGCCGAAGGAAAACCCGAGGAAAAGTTCGAAGAACCCCACCGCACCCGCTGCAGCATCATATAGACATTTCATCCGCACGCACTCTTGCTGTGCTGGGCGTCAGACGCATATACATTCGCAGGCGTGCACGCATACACGCATATATATATATATATATACTGCTATATGTGTGCGAATGTATCTAGGTAGGGACAGAGATGCACCTGTGTCTAGCTACTCACATATGGAAACACCTCTGTAAAGCTGCACGTGCGGACACACCTTCACAGGCACGGGTAGTCACAGAGAAGTATGGAAAGAGATATATATGTATGTATATATGTAAAAGCTTTTGTGGTAAGCAAAAGTGACACCTGCCCTTTAGAGCCCGTCACCACCGGCGCTGTGTAGTGCATCGATAGTTTTTCATATATATATGTATACATAATCTTGTTGACGTCAAGATGCATAACTACTTTTTAAGCACTGCCACCATCTTTGTACTGTGTGTCCTCAGGCTCGTTATCAACCCTCGACGCCTCTGTATATATATATGTATATATGCATACAGAAATATACCCACACGTGTATACATACATATACATGTGCATATTTATAGGAATACGCAAACACAAACTGGCACTGTACGCATACATATATGTATATTTTGAGGCACACACACAAGTCTATGTAGATACGTAAGTCGACCTGTCAATACATATATATATATATATATATATGTAGCTACATCAGCCTACATACGTCTCGAAATGCACGCATACGACGGTATGCATGTGGGTGTTTGTGCGTGCCGTGGTGCCCATCAGGAGCGCAGCTGAGTCAGTCGGTAGGTTGGAAATGAGAATCGTAGTGACCACCGATTTACACGTACACGTGCAGACACGCCCAACTGAGATGCAGACATCTGGCTGCGTCTCTTTCCACCTTCGTCTCTGTGTCCCTGTGTGTACCTCCGTGTCTGCCTCGGTGCACCCAGCTGCCTCCTAGTGTACATTCCGCACACTGGTGTTACATGTTATATGCATCGCTCTCCACCTCTGCAAAAATGTATTTAGCGTCTACGTGTACACTTGTATATATATATACACATAAGGGGAGAGAGCTGCACAGAAAGACAGATGCACGTACGAACACACAGACACACACACAGACACAGACACACACACACACACACATACACACGAATACGCTCTAATGTGTGTGGACACGCCACATAGATCAAAAACCTGTGACGGGCTCTGCTGTCGGTCTCCGTCGACGAAGACAGATAAGGACCCAAGTTTTTCGAATGTGCGCAGCAGCTACCAGTCAATTCATACGTCTCTGTGTGTCTTCACACACAGCGTACATGTGGTAGCAGCACGGACGGATACAGCTGCAGAAGTTGCCCACCGGCGGCAGACGGAAACCCCGGCGCTGCAGGATATGGAAGTGAGACACAGCTCCGCAGGGGCACGCACACAGGCATGTGCTACCTGTCTTCGGAGAACTGATGGATCGGTAAGAAACTTCATTTCTGCGCGCCGTTTTACTGCCGCAGCTTCCACAGAAGCGTCGGCAACCAGCAGTGACTACGGCCTACTAGAGAGAGCCGAACGCGAAGTACATGTAGGCAGTGTCAGACGTCAAGACACGCTTACTTAAACACATACGTCAGCGGAAGTGACTGCGACCCGGTATCTCCGCATGTGTAACACAGAGAGAGAGAGACACGAAAGACGAATGGAATTCCAGAGTTCTAGCGGTCTACACATTTATACACATACATGTCTGCGTATCTACAAGAGGAGGCGGCTACGTCGCCACTTGTGGACGCACGTAGATGTGCGGCATAAGCATGTGTCAATAGTATCTACGCGCTCGTACCGTGCTTCCGCACCTGTTTCTACACATATGAGGAAGGCGTTTGCCTACATACTTATGTACGTACACTTAAGCATATGAGAGACGCCGGTAAGAATATAAACACCAAAGGGGAGCGGGGCCGGAATATGAACGTCTGCGTGTTCTACACATACGCTGGAGTGTAGTACACATGCCTTGGTGTGTTCGAAGCTTAGCGAAAAAGCAGAGCACCGGCGCAGGCAGACTGACACCGGCAGCCACACGCGCTGGTCTTACAGAGATGACCCAGGCGGGCATGCGCAGATGCGTGGGGGCTCGTCTTTCGCATGCCGTAGTGCATGCGTAGTTTTACGCAGTGCACAACTTCACAGCTATGAGAGAATAAAGTTGTCTGATCTCACTACGACTCTGTACGCCCCTACGTGTCAAAAAGGTGTATGTATATATATATATATATATATGGGCGATGAGCGCCGCAGCGTATAACTTTCTTCGTATATATCCACATATACATATGTATATGTGTATGCACATACATATATACACATATATACATGTGCTTGTGTATGTTGGTATGGAGTGGGCGCGACCTAGAACGAATCTTTTGCTGGATACACACATATGCATATATAGTCACACCGGTGCGTGGGTGTATACAAAGCAGACGCAATGCACGACATATGTCTATATGCGTATGTACACGTATATTTTCCTCTTCGCGTCTACAGACAACGTAAACATCGACACTGACATGTATACACGTCTCTTGATAAAGTCGCACAGCTGCAGAAGCACGAGGGAACACATCTGAACTCTTCTGCACAGAAGTGTTTATATACACGTGGTTGCATCATGCCTGCACCAAACACCAGAGGCTGTTACCCTTTTGCTGCGGTAGACGCATCAGCTCGCCAGCTGCGAATGTATGGTATCTCCAGGCAAACACTATGTCTACTTATGTGGGTTACTGACGAGCCCGTGTCTGAGATATGCGTGCGTACTCTATCGATATTGCTGCGGGTATACCACATAATAGGCTATTAATCGTGGTTGCATGAAGAGATAGTTGTTGACGCACTGATTACTAGCCACGCGACGAAGCATGTGCGAAGCGTGCAACAGCAGCCCCGCTTCTTATTGGCAATGCATCCCCCAGTTCCACACATCCTGGTGTCTGCTGGTGCTGTTGTGTGATTCTGGCCGCTGGTGTTGAACTGTCGCCGCCTCAGCTGCCGCTGGGAACGCGTGGCTGCACTACTGGTGCTGCTGCTGCAGACGTCGTTGATCGTAAGTTCGTCAGGTCACTGTTGCCCGTGCTATGGTGCTGCTGTCATGGATATGCTCAGCTCAAGCCGCTGCTACAGTGAGGCTTCTGCTGCTGCTCCCAGATGCTGATGACTCTGTTGCTCCTTCTCATGCCGCTGCGTCGTCGTCGCCTCCGCCGCTGCCCCTTCTTTCGTTGCGGCCCTGCTCCCACCGCTGAAGCACTGCTGCTGCTGCTGCACCCGCTGCTGCTGTTGCTGTTGTGTCTCTGTGGCAGACGTGCACTTTCTTATGCTGCCGTTCTCTCGCGCGTGTTTCAGCAGCAGTGGGGTCCCGGCAGCACGGCATCTACCACCTGCTCCTACGCTGGAGAGCCTTTAGATCCCTACTGAGGAAACTGCTGCACGTGTGCGTATGTAGCTACGAATGCACAGGGGAAAAATTGTGAAGCTGCAGGTATGCACCAAGCCAGTGTTGCTGCAGATGCTTTCGAAGTGACTGGTGCCGCGGCTTCTCCTGCTTCGAGCTCGCCGTTGGTGCGGCCGCTGCTGCTGCAGCGCCTTCTGCGGCTTCGATTGCTGCTGGACCCCTGCTGAAGTCGCCTCCCAGCTATACCTTCCCGGTATCCCTCGTAGCTGCCACAGTTACTACTCAACACGTGTGGCCGCTCTTGCTGCTGCTGCTGCTGCGGCTGCTTGTGACGCTCCTTCTGTGTTCGGATGCGTCCTCTGCAGCAGCACGTCGCGCTCAAAGCCGCTAAACTGGGGCGCGGCGCAGTACCTGCGTCTTCTTGTCCCTGCAGCTGCTTGCATCTGCGTGGAGGAAGTTGTGCTGCTGTCGCTGTTGCCTGCCGCCTCTCGTATTGCCAAGAGTGCTGCTGCCGGATGCTAGTTGGAGAGCTACTACGTAGAACTCTTATTGTTGAATAAAGAGAGGAGAAGCAGTCCTACCAACACCAGGATGGGGCAGGTAACAGACGACTACATCTGCATTCGCCAGCAGCAGCTTTTGCGCAACAGCTGCCACTCGGCAGCAGCAGCGTCAGCCACTGCTGACGGAGAGTAGAAATAGCAGCATTGAGCAGCTCTGCGCGCCGCAGCAATTCTTGACAGGAAACTGCAAAAACGGTACTTTTCAGCGGCACCAACAAGAGAGCCACCAGCTTCTGCAGCAGCACCAGAACTGCTACGTGCGCAACCCCTGCAGCAGTGTCAAATACAGTACGTAAGTAGTTCAGTGGTTTTGCAGGAACAAGGTGGTCAGCAGAAGCACGGATACAAAAAAGGCGCGCTTTTTCCACAATGCGTCGACCACTACCAGTGACAGTTCATGCCACCGTAGATCGTGCGGCAGCAGCTGTGGCAGAAGAAGAGTTGTTCACTCAAGGCGGACAGTGCTCTCGCCTCAGCAGCAATAGCAGTGTCCACATTCACACGAGCGCGTTCTGCATAGACCAGAGAAGCTTCTGATCCAGCCCCACTGCGGACACGCTGTGGCCCGGAAAGTGCGAAGTGCTTACCCGAGCTGAAGTAAGATATATTTCCTTGTGACACACAGAGCAGCACCGCAGTATATAGATCTACAGATTCATACAGCGAAGCTGCGCATATGTACGAGAGCTCGTTTATTACTTTTTCATACGAAGAGCCTGCTGACGTGAGCCGGGGCATTTACAACGAGGGTGGGATGCCCCAGCAGATCCCAACATATGCATCTGTACATACGTACGTGTCGACGCGTATAGGCGTATAACGATGCCAGTTGAAATTTTATCCACCGATGCCAGCATCAGAGCATAGTCGAAATGTATTATTTATTGAAAACACATATATACGGGTGCCTGTCAGGAACCCGCCTGCGTACGTGCATTGAAGGGCGGGTTACGGGAGTATGAACGCGGCGGGAAGAGAGTCTTCATGAGAGGGAGGTTTACGAGCACGCAGACGAGGGCGAGTACCGGCACGACACCGCGCGCGCTCAAAGCTGTGCGGTGAGTCGGCTGTTGTCTGCGTTGAACAAGAAGGGATCAACGAAACATTTATTCGAGACCGGCACGGTAATCGTTGAAGCCCGACACACTTGTGCAAACGTATATGTTGAGTGTGCTGCACGCGTGAAACCGCCCTACTCAAAGAGGCGCGCCGGTACGGATCGACCTGCTGCTGCCGGCGCCCGGCACACAGCTACCTCGCTTACCGAAGGCCCGGTAAACAGCCACGAGGACAGACTTCTGGCGTTACGCTACAGCTGCATGGACAGGGGGGGGGGCTGTTTGGACGACAAGGTGCTGCTACTTGACAGCTGGCTTCTACCCGCTCCTGCGGTGCCCCACGACCGTTGAGATATATACCGCTTGCCGGAACTGCGAGGGGTGTGCTCGTGGTGTTACAGTCCCGGCCACTACGTGGCTTGTTAGTCTGCTCGTGCTGCTGCAACTGCTGCACAAAGCCGATGATCACTAATTACTGCTTGATCCTCCGGCTGCAAGCGCAGACGCAACTCATTTCCTGTCCCCTTGACTGTGCTTAAAGTGGCCCGCGGTTGCTTAGGGTCAGCACACGGTTGCTTCTGCTGCTGTGCTTGTGCTGATGAGGGTTTGCTGTTGCTGCTTAAGCTGAAACTGGTCTGCAGATCTAACATCGATGCTATATGCAGCGGTGCCACGACTTGCCGTTGATGGCGTGTTTCACACACGCACGCTGCTTCCACGGCCGCTGCTGCTGCTGCTGCTCTGCTGCGTTTGCCTGCAGCTGTGGATGACGCGCCTGCTGTTATCGTTGTTGCCTGCTGGGGCCGATGCCGCCGTACCTACTACCACCCTGCCTGTATGCTTCGTACTTTTGCCGCACGTTTCTTCACCGGCGCTGCTGCACCTGGTCTCGCACGTGAGGGACTGGAGACGCTGTGCGTCTGCTGGTGGTGCAGGAGCATCACTTTGAAGAAGTCTGGGAGGAGGCACGTACAATTTTGCAGGTACCGCCGTGCCTGGCGACGGCTCCTGCAGACCGTACATAGACACGACTGTAAGAATTACTCACAATGTGGCGACACTTATTTTAAAAGTTTGTGCCTTCCCCTGTACTTCTGCATACGAATACGCGCCACGCACACGTAGCAATGTACAGCTTGTAGAAACACATGGATTTGTTCAGTGTACATGAATACTTGTGCCTATTTAGTCACTACTGTGCTGTGCATTCCCCTATGTCAGCTTAGCTTTGCGTTCAAAGTTGATGATACGGAAGAAAAACATGCGACCACAGAACCTCCCCAGTGTCGGGCACTACCCTGAAGATTCGCTGCACTGTGCTACTTAGGACATACCGCCCTTGCCGCCCTTTGGTGGAACACGAAAGGCAGGCCGTCTGTGTTGACTAAAAAGAGACACGCGACCCCAGTGACGCTACGGTGGATCTTGTTTCACGCGCGCTGTTTACTCTTACGCCAAGCAGCAAATGCTGGCGCTGCACGTGCGCTACGGCTTCTCTGCAACGGATACTGCTGCCCTTCGGCAAGGGCATTGACGCGCTTCGGATGCCTGGCGCTCCACTCCGGCTTTTTGCTGGGGAAACTTGTATGGCAGGTCGTGCTGCGACCGGTATATGTAGCGGTATACAGGCGAGTTATGCTTTGACCTGCGTTTTTAGAGCTATAGGTGGTCGGCGAACTGTGCGGGTGGTGAAACTCAGACTGGACAGGTTACTGCTGTTGTCAACCGCGGTGCTGGTGAAGCTCCAACTGCTGCCTGGGTTACTGCTTATTTGTGCTTCTCGTTGCGTTCTTAACAGGACAGACAGCACAGCTGCTGCTGCTGGCAGTGGTGCCAAAAGCGTTACAGAACATACGGCTGCTCCTGTTGCTGGTCCTTCTTCTGGTAGTAGTGGCATCGTAGATATTATCCCTGCTGCTGTGGCCAACGGTGTTCCGCGTGCTGCAGTATACGGCCAGTAGGGCCACCGTTGTAGCAGCTGGAATTGTTGTTCTTGCTGCGGATATCGTGCTACCAGTGCTACTGTTGTACCCACTTTTGTGCCTGCTGCTACCAGTTGTGCTGGTGCTCACGAAAAGTGGTATTTCCAGTTGCACGCACTCGGAGGGGTATTTCACCGCTGCTGCTGCTGACGCCGGTGATACTTACGGTACATACTGTGGTTCCTGTTGCTTCTGAAGCTGCATACGGTAGTACCAGAAACAGCTGGTACTCCCGCAGCTGCTGCTGCCCCCAGTATCACTGCGGCAGCAGACGTTACTATTACTGCCGCTGCCACTACTTGTGTTCCAGCGTCTGCGTGCGCTATACACACAGGTACTGGTGGTGGTGTCAGGAGCACTGCGAGCTCCCTGCTTCTCCCTGTTACGGGTGCGGAGCGTGATGAGGTCGACTCCAGTGGAGCTGCTGCAGCGGGAAGGACTGCAGTACAATCTTCAGTTGGAAGCCGCAGATCCACGGTGCGGCTGAAACATGGCAGCCGTGCCGCCCGCTTCAGGTGGTGTAGCTGTTTCATCCAGTACTGCTCTTGCATTGCTGTCACTGCCGCTGCTTCAACGATCGCACCGCTCTTTGCTCTAGCTGCTGCGGGAGGTGACTGCTGACCTGGCAGCACCGGCACTCCTTGTGTCTCCTTGTGCGATTGCAGATGATGCTGCATACCCGTTACGTGCAGGATTGTACGAGGAAGAGGCATTCCGCGTGTCCCGAAAACAGCAGCACACGCAACACGAGCCACCTCACTTGCTACAGCGCAGCAGGCATCTCAGTTCTCACAGTGCGCCTCGGCCAGCTATACGGCTTCAACTTAGGTGGACGGTGCACCTGAGATCAATACGGTAGCCTGCGGACCGTCACGACATATAATGAAGCAGACGCAGAAACTCCCGTAGAAGCTGAATGCGTCCCGTTGTCCGACTGCTGCTGCTGCTGCTGTCCTTCGACTATTGCTGCCGCATTCTTTATCGCACTACACCTGCTGCCGGCCACGTACAAAATTCCAGGCTGAGAGCGACGTTCTAGCAACAGAAGAGCAAAGGATGCGGCAGAAGTCAAAATGTCAACAACAACAACAACAAAAACTGTAGACGCATCCACGCTTGCACTCACGTAAGGTACAGCTGTCAACACTAGCTACCGCGGGACGCTCGCAAGCAGCAACACGACGACAGCTCCCGCTGCTGGATATGCACTTCATCCGTGTGCAATCCTTGCAGCTTATGTGCACACAACTCACGTGCGTCGAGATCCGACTATTAGAGGTAGACAGGAACCTACATGTATATACACAAACATATACTGAAAAAGTAAACTCACGCACACATGAGGGTACAGAAGTACACATGAGCACCTATCTGTCAACCTCTCTGTATACGTATGTGTGAAATTGTGTGACGGCACTTTCCGTTGCTGCACGTGTCTGCCACAGCACGTTCGCCACCATGCTGACTCCCCGGCACGGGCAGCCGCGGCAGCAGCAGTCCCAGTTCTTAACTCTACTTACTGTATTTTGTCTTTTTGTCCTCTGCCGCAGAACTGTGACACACGTGGCTTGCTGTTGTTGCGTGACCTTTCCATCTTCACGCTTCCGACACGTCTACAAAGATAGAGCTATACATACACGTAGATGCGGCTTCATGCCTAGAGGTCGAAATGCCACAGAACACTTGCACGTACACATCCGTTTGTACACACACATCCTTACGTTTGAGAATGCCCTGTCAACATCAAGGTCTACGTTTTCTGAAACCGCGACTCACACGCGTACTCAAGCATACGCATATATATGAGTGGACATCCAGTGGCATGCTTCAGCGTTTAACAGTTACTTCAGATTTGCGGCTGACAAAAAATAAACATGTCGACCTTCAACCTCGTAAACCCGGAACATGGCACTCAAAAGCTTATTCAGATGTGTGTACACCTGCATACGTTTTTGTGCGTGTATATATATATATATATATACGTAAACACAATTTTTGTAGTCCGTGTGCACATCTGGGTACGTGTATATCTACGTACTTTCTCCCCACCCTGCAGCATCAAAGTCTGCAGCGTGTGGTTTTTGACACGCTGATACGTCGACCTACACAAACATTTATATACATATATATATATATACGTGGATGCAACACGGTAGCACGTTCTCGTACGAATCCAGATACTTTCAGCCAGGCCCTCCAGTGCTTAACGTGGATTAGCGCAGGTTGCCCCGCCGGCGCAGTCCGGCGCAGCTGACGACTTTTGCCTGCGTCTCTCTCCTGAAACGCTGCAATGCGTACACGCAGTGCCCCAGCCGCAGCAGCCGAACAACGAAGCATCAGCAGCAGTACCACGACAGGGGACTTCCAGCCGCGGCGGAAAGACGACCTAGCAGGCGCACCAGCAGCTGCAAGACGGGGTTCAGGGGCAGCAGCACAAAGGTGAATAGCCAACAGCAGCGGCAGAACAGTAGTGGCACGCTTTGAGAACTAGAGGGAGAGTGTCAAGTCGATTCCGGTAGGGGCAGTACCAGGGGGGGAAGAACCTGGAAGGATAGCCGTAACAACAGCAGTAGACTATTCTCGTGCAACGCCTGGAAGGTGAATCTGCTCGTTCATCTGCGGCTTCCTCCGTACCTTCGGCGACTACCTCCCTCGTTTCTGCCGCCCTAGCCTCTCCCCTAGTCTGCAACAGACGGACACTCTGCTGCTTGGGAAGCGTTGGAGTCACACGAACAGCAACCAGCAAGAGTTCCCTTGTGACAGAAGAAGCAGCTCAGCAGTCACCTCAGCCGCAGCATCGGCCACAGTGCGGCATGTCAGCAACTGTCGTAGAGCAGCACTTGTGAAAGACAGCAGAAGAAGCACAAGTGCACGAACTGCAGGGGTAGCGGCAAGCGGAGCAACACCAGCACAGCAGCTGCCCAGCAGCTGCACAGCAGTAAGCAACAGCGGCAGCAGCAGCGGCGACAGCCGCTGTTGACCGGTACCTCCTCGCTCGCCGAGCTGTACCTTGGAGCTGTTTGCTGTGGGTCTTTCGTCTTCTTTTGCTGCGTGTGCCACCGGCACGCGTCCTTTATATGCGTCCCCTTGGTCAAGTATCTTCGTTCCGAACTGCCACGAGTGCTCTCCTGCTGCGCAACTGCAGCCAGTACTGCCCTTCCACACCGCCACGGCAGCCGCAGCCGCTGCACGACAGCGACGTAAAATAAGCCTGTGCATGCGGGTGGATGTGTATGCTGGCGCCGTCCGTGTCTGTCTCTTTCTCTCTCGCTGTCCACGGCGATGCCACGGTACTTTTTTTTTGTTCTTCGGTCACGCGCTCTGCAGCAGAACGGCTTGTCAGAGGACATGGTGCTGCTGCCACTGCTCGCGCTGCTGCTATCGTATTCCGCCGTAGCGTCCGCGCTGCGTCAGTAACGCCCACTCTAGCGTCCGATCACGTCCTACTTCTTTGTATATGTACAAACGCATTTGATGTAAATGCCTCATCAATCCCTAGCTACATATAGACATTCTCCAACTACTTTTTAGGGGACTGGCTTGCCCGGCGTCTCCTGTGGCTCTTCTCACCAGGACTTACGTTGTCACGCAGCAGCGGCTGACGACAGTGCAAATGCAGCAGCCTCAGCAGGATAGGGGACAGCAAGAGTAACACACGCGGCAGCTAAGGCAGAAGCTGCGGTGAAGGCGGGAGGCAGGAATGCTCCACCACGCGGTCAGACCTCGCTGCGGGGGCGACAGTAGCGGCGAAGCAGCAGTTTATCGACACAGGGCTTGCGTGTGCGGCCACGTACGCTTCTATCTGAAAGAGCTGCAAGGGCCTACATGCAACTCCGACGGACTGTTTTCTAGAGGGGCCACCTCAAGCTGCAGCTGTCGCAGCAGAAGCAGGAGCAGCAACAGCGGCTTCAGCAGAGGCGGCTGTGGCGAAAGCACCAGCAGCACGCGGAGACTCACCAGAGAGACGCAGCGGCAGGAGCGGCGGCAGGGGAGGTCCAGCAGCAGAAGCAGCATAGTTACAGAGCTCACAAACGACGAGGAGCGGCAGCAGCAGGTGAATCTGCCGCTGCACAAACACATGCAAGTGGCAGCCGACTCCTCCGTGTTACAGAGAGTCTTCGTCCCAGTAGCTCTGCAGCAAAAATTTGTTGAAGGCCGTGTGCCAGCGCACCTGCCAGAAGCAGCTGCGGTTGTAAGAGGCACTACGGTGGGGTGGTGGTGGGGACAGCACCGTCACGACTGCCTCAGGGCGTGTCGGCTGCTGAGGTGAGGACTGCTGGTGCGGTGGTGCGCTCGTCGCTGTGGCAACATGGCAGCCAGCGACTGTCTTGCGTCCAACCTCCCAGAAGCAGCTGCATGCCGTCTATGTGGCGAGGCAGAGGAAGCGGCAGTTGATCTTCCCTCTGCGTCAGCCGGTGGTGGTGGTGCGTTTGCTGCGTCCTACGAGGGACAGGTGCTGCAGCAGCAGCAATACGAAATGGAGCCGCAGCAGCAGCAGCATGTCCTGCAGCCGCAGCAGCTACAGCGGTACCGGATGGAGCGGGGGCAGAGGGAGGAAGAGATGGAGGGGGGCTACTTCCCTGTCAAGACGGAGGAGAACCAGGAGCTGTGCGACGAGGAGCGGGAGGCGGTGGACGAGGCCGTGGATGAGCAGCAAGAGGACGGGCAGCAGCAGTTATATGTGGAAGACGAGCAGCAACAATTTCTCGTTGATGGCCACTGGAACGTTGAGGCCGTGGAGCGCTTCATCACCGAGGGGGAAGAAGCGGATGAATTAAATTACGCGAATTTTGGCAGTGCAACAGCAGCAGCAGAGGCAGGGCAGCGGCACGACTACCTTCTGGATTTCTTCGCTGCTGAAACTCAGCCTCCTGCTGTTGCTGGTGCGGACGCTGCTCCATCTCTTGCTTCTTCACTTCAACAGCAGGAGCAGACGCAGCATCAGCAGTTGCTCGAGCACCAGCAGCAGCACAAGCAGCCGCAGGAGCAAACGGATGAGCAGCAGCCGCAGGCGTCTGTCCGTGGGCGCAACGATTTCGAAACAGAGCTGCTCCCCACTGCAGCAGGAAACGGCGGTGTCGAAACAGCAACAGCAGCAGGAGGAAGAAGAAGAACAGGAAGCAGCATTAGCGCAGCGCCAGGGCAACACGCCAGCGCGACAATTCCCGCTGCAGGGGTAGCGGCTGAAGGAGCAACAGCAGCAGCAGCAACAGAAACTGTCACAGGGGGAGGCAGGGGGCAGCACCAAGCGAGCGAACTGCAGCAATTAGCAAGGCAGCGGCCTCCGCAGCAACAGCACGAGCGGGAAGATCAGCACATGTCGGAGCAGCAGCAGCAGCCCTGTCGAGGCGTCACGCAGCATGAGTACTACTTCGATACCGAGAAGCAGCAGGATGCGACCCGAGAAGCATGCACGCCGCTGCTTCCTCGTGGGGTTGTTGATACTGTCGCAAGGGGCAAGTTCTCCTGCTCCACCGTTGATTCGTTCAGTCCTCAGCAGGAGCGCCAGCAAGTATCCTCGCGTTCTTCCTCTCCGTCGTCGAGGTGCGGCATGACGCCTCTGCTATCGCCGTGCGCTCCGCTTGCTTCTTCTTCTTCTGGGAGTCCTCCGCTCTCGGGCCTCTCTCTCGCTTCTTCGCCTCATGCTGCAGCGGCAGCAGGCGGCGGCGCGAGCTACCGACCGCCTGCTGCTTCTGCTGCTTTCACCGCCGCTGCACGTCCCTCCTCGACTCCCGGGGCAAGCGGAGGAGGTCGGTGGGCCTTTTCGGGGCCGTCGGCTGCCGTGGCTGCTGTCTGCGGCTGGCTGCAGCTGCCCGTGCACCTCTTCAAGAGCCCGCAGGAGCTCGTGCGCATGCTAGCGAACCGCGTCTACTACTCCCGTGTCATGGCGGCAGTTTACGCAGGCGTGTTCCTTCTTAATTTCTACGTCCTCTACCGCTGCCTCACTCTCGCGCAGCTCGACTGCTTCACATTGGCCGCAGAAGTCTGCGTCACTCTCACCCTCCTCTTCGAAGTGCTGCTTCGAGCTCTCCTTGCGGTAAGCCAGCTGCACACGCGGAGCGCTGCTGCAGCAGCAGCATCAACTGCTCCCACAGGGACAGGAGCAGCAACAGTCTTAGGTGTGGACGTGTAGCAGCAGCAGCAGCAGCGGGAGGAGTGCCGTCAGCGACCCCTGATGCTGTCCCACAGCAGCAACAGCAGAACGCCGGGGGCTGAGGGAGCAGCGACAGCGGCCCGCAGGTCGTAGCAGCGGTGGTACAGGAGACGCAGCAGAATCAGATTCTGCAATAGCTGCTCGTAGACACGGTGTTAGAAATCTTGCGGCTGTCACGCGGAGGTGCCGCTGCTGCTCTCCCTGCCGCGCACGGCTGCTGCCCGAGCGACCCACCGTCCAACAGCAGCAGCAGCAGCGGCCACAAAGCAGCAATCCTAGTAGCACTCGGCAGCGCAGCCAAGGTCTGCCATTCCTCAGTTTCCCCGATTCTGCTCCACTCTTATGCGTCTGTGATCCTCTCTCCCAAACTAGCTCCCGCCACTACGACTGGGGTACACCCAACAGCAGCAGCAGCAGCTGCGTGACGGGCTGCTCGGCTTGTGAGTCCTTTGCCATCTGCTACTGCTGTGCTGTGCTGCGCACTAAGTAGTGTAGCTACCCCGCTACAGCAGCAGCGACAGCAACCAGATTCCACCGAGCAGACACCCTACCGGCATTCCGCCTCATCCTCTTACTGCCTCCCGTAGCATCAGCAACAGGAGAGAAGATAACGAGGCGCCGCGTTGCACGCGCGTGCTGGATGCTGTCTCACTCGCGCACACGACTGCCGCAGCTGTCTTCTGCTTCCGTCCTTGGTCTACCACGTTGGCTCTCCTGTAGCCGTCTCCTACAGCTGCTTGTGATCTGCTGCTCGGTGGTATCGCGGCTGCACCACTCGGGTGCTGCTGCTGCTACTGTGACTTTGCTGCTGCAGAGGCCTTCGGCGCTCTGGCATCCTCCCGCCTGTTGCTGCTGTCCCTGCTCTTCGTCGGCGAACTCTGTGCTGGCTGCTGTGCTCACAAGACTGTTGCTGGTGCTGCTGCTTCACAGCAAGAGACAGGCCGTCTCTGACCCACGGCTGCTGCTGAGTCACTGGGCGCGGGGCTCTCGGGAGCTCTTACGACTGCTGCTGCGGGCTTCTTACGCTGCTGTGACTTGGTTCCGCTGCTGCCGGTGCACGCTTCTGCTGCTGCTACTAGTGCAGTTACTGCATGCAGGTGGTCTCGCACTGCGCTGGCACTCAGTGGCCCTGCTGCTGCATTTGACCCGCATGCAACTCCTACGCTTATTCTCCTCTGATGCGACTGCTGCTGCTGTGATGGTTCTGCGCGGTTAGCGCAGCATCGCTGCGCTGCTACCGTGCGGCTGTGCCAGCAGCTACTGTCGGCTGCAAGGGTGATGCTCAGCTCTCTTTCCGCTCTTACCTGTTTTGCCTGGTACTGCGGCTTGTTTTTCTCCCCCACTTCTTCTCTCTGGCGAAGGTGTTGCTTATTCTGGTCCCATGTGATGGTCCTCCGATTGCTGTCTGTGCGCACTGCTGCTGGCGCTGACGTGCCTCACCTGGTGCTGCCGCTGTTGCTCCTGCTGCGTCCCCGGGTGCGGAAACTCTGCCACCGCTGCTGTTGCTGTGACTTCTCCTGCTGCGGTGGTTGCACTGCTGATATTTTCTTCCGTGCGCTTGCCTGCTGCTGTCTTCTGTTGCCGTGCTACTTCGTTAGCTGCCCGCTGGACTTTATACGTGCACGTGCTGCTGGCGGTCCGGTTTTTGGGCACGCCCCCCATAATACGTCTGTCACGGATATGCTGTTGTGGCTGCTGCTGTCGACGTGGCTGCTGCTGTTGGTCTGGCTGCAGCTGTTGATCGGGCTGCTGCTGTTGGTGTAGCTGCTGCTGTTGATTTGAGTGCTGCTGTTGATTTGAGTGCTGCTGTTGATCTGGCTGCTGCCGTTGATCTGGCGGCTGCTAATGATATGGCTGCTGCTGTAGCTGTGGCTGCTGCTGTTGCCGTGGGTGTGGTGCAGGGGTGGAAGTTTTTTTCCAAGTATGAAAATCTCTTTGACGTGGGCATCTCGCTGCTGTGCGTGGCGCTGCTCTTCGCCAGCGACATGCGTGTGAATGCGCCGTCACCGGTGCAGGGGGAGAACCCGGCAACACCAGGAGCGGCAGCAGCACTGTTGCAGCAGCAGCGGGCCCCTCCTGAAGATGCCTCAGATATTCTGCGCGAGTCTCTTACGGCCTTTCGCTTCGCGACGCAGCTGCTGCGCATGATTAGCCTCGGTCTTCACCACTCGCGCGCCAAGGTAAAAGCCTCTCGGCCGCTGCCTACCGTGTCTTCCGAAATGACTGCATGTTGATTGTATACATTTCCTCACACGTGGACCCAAGTGGAATCTCACCTGTCAGTCTCCTCGGTATATATATATATACGTATAGATAGATACACGTCCATACACATATTCGTGTCTGCGTACAAGCCTAAGTATTCATACATATATGTATATATGTGTATATGTATGTGGGAAGCTATATATATATATATACACATAGGTGTGGGTATATGGAAAGACTCGAATCTATGTAATTATTCAGCTTTCAGTGCCGTCTACACAATACCCGTCCTGCGAGTGTACATATACTAATATATACATATAGGCGCTCCCACCGTATACATTTACAGGCATACATATGTGTATTTTTGTACTTCGGAGCAATTTTTTCTTTCGACTGTATACGCCTGTATGTGTCCTGGGAACAGCAGCAGCATGTTCTCAAACGCAGCAGCACAATCGAAGCGGCAGGAGTGTAGAGACGTCTATACCTCTGCGTCTATATACACATATATATATATGTACATATATGTATGTATATCAA
Source organism: Sarcocystis neurona (assembly GCA_000727475.1). Classification (NCBI taxonomy): domain Eukaryota; phylum Apicomplexa; class Conoidasida; order Eucoccidiorida; family Sarcocystidae; genus Sarcocystis; species Sarcocystis neurona. The sequence continues at coordinate 1,846,662 of KL647312.1, read as the reverse complement.
AGTGTATACACGTGTGTGAAGAGGGTCCTCAGTACACATGTAGCCGCCCAGCGTGGGAAGAAGGTGGCCAGCTCCCCCGGGTGTGACACAGCAGCCATGTGTAAGTCATGCTCTATTCTGGAGAACCGTCTTTCTCTCTCCTGCATATACACATATATATATATGTCTTACGTGGTAGACGCACGCGGTCACGTATATATATGACCAGCGTAGGTTTCTTTTGCATGTGTACAGATTTGGTGTGCGAAGACAGAAAAGCACGGTGACGCAGCACACCAGCACACGCGCGGCTAGCTCTATATATGCGGGGCTGGGCCGTCGTCGCCGTCGCTCCTGGTAGCAGCATGTGAAGGATCGGGCGCGGCTGCGCGCGTCACCGCCTGCTGCTGGCGACGCGGATGTGTGAGAGCCTCTTTTTTTTCTCGTATCGCTGTCTGTATGGACTTGTATGTACCCGGACTTTCATGCCCCGTGCGCTGACGCATGTTGTACGTATGTACGTTGGACAGGTATACGTGTTGTACACAGATAGATATTCATCTGTCTGTGTGTGTATCCGCGGATACGCCTCTCACTCTCTTCCTGCCTATATATACATATATGTACGAGTATGAGTATACTTACCGCTCGAAAGAGATCCACTTGTGTGGGTGTGAGCCTCTCACATTGCTCCGTAGGTAGGGACGCAGTCACTGGTGCTCCCCAGCGACACAGCGCCTTTGTCACTGTTGCAGAATTCGGCAAACATACCTAATACAGGTGTGCGCGAATGCATATCTGTACCTCTGTAATACAGCTATATGTATATATATGTGTAAGCACTGTATATAGGCGTACCTGCCCCTTTCTCTTTCGCGCGGGGGCACACATCTATATCTCCACAAAAAAGTGCTACACATGTATATGTCTCTCTCCATCACTCTCTCTCACAAAAACCCCTACATATATATATATGTATGTGTATATGTGTACCACGGTTACATTTTTGGACACCGCCGCAGTACGTCTCAGCTGGTGTTGTTTTGTCGCATGCGTTGCGTCTGTCTGCAGCTGCCCGCGGATGACGTTGACTTTTCCTATTTGCAGGAGAGGACGCGTCTTCACGACGACGGCCTGTGAAGTCCACCGTCGGATATCTACGGGAAACAATCGCTAGACACATCTGTGTGGACACACGTGTGCGTGTCCTGTACATGTGCAGAATATCAGCAGGGGGAGTAGGGAGACACACGCGACTAATGGAGCCACGTGGATACAAGGATAGGTGGGACGGCTGAGAGGGACGAAGATATATCGTATGTCATCTTGAGCAGAGCCGGAGACTGCTCTGCCTGTGTGTCTGTATACCCCCGCTATGCTGTAGTGGCACGCGCGTGCGGGACATGCGTGCATGTACATAGCCTGCAGCTCTCCACACGAACGCCTGCCGAAGGCGCCGGACGATACGCGCGTGCTCTGCTCTGCGCGATCTACAACGCGCGCTCTTCACCCGTTCACCATCGCACGCCCGACACTCGACGCACGCATAATAATTCTACGCGTGCTCGGACGCATGCATGGATCCAAGCTCTGAAGTCGGCATGGAGAGGTGTACTGGGGGAACACAAGCTTGGCTGCTGTTGTATCTGGTGCTAGTGCGGCTGCTAGTGGACGGTCTTGACGTAACATCCGCTGCTTAGTATGCTGCTGTTGCACCGCAGAGGATGGGATTCGTGCTGCCGCTGCTGCGGCTGCGTGTCACAAGTCCGCCGCGCGTCTATAGACGTTTCCGGAGCTTTTGCGCATCCCCCGTGTCTGCACTGCACGTCTGATTGCAGGCGGTTTTCTCGTATCACGTAGAGGTATACGCATGTATCTGTACAAACATAGAGGTGCTGCTTGTTTTTTGCAGCTCACCTTTGCCGTTGGCTGCGGCCGCTGTTGACCCTACTTCGCACACTAGAGCAGTATATCGCTGCTCCGGCTATTCGTTCGCATGCACGTTTAAGTTTTTTTCATGTATTCATGTACGTGAGGATACGTGTGCTTCGGGTTTCGATCCTTGGAACATATTATATATATATGTCTGTATGAGTTATCCTCTGCACGTACCCGGTACGCGCAACGATGACTGCCAGGGTTTCCGGTTTCTTGTTAAGCAGGTTAAACAGCTGCTGCTTCGTTGTATGTGGACGGCAGCTCCTTTTTCCGTGGTCTGTATCCAGGTTGGCCTCTGTCAAAGCCGCCATGCCTTGCACTGATTGAGCCGAGGGTGGAAGCAGGAGCGAGAGCAGAGCCGCGGATTGCTCCAGTGATGTCGTCACTGGCACACATCTTTTTTAATGAGGGAAAAATACACTTCTCCACTGCCCGGTGCGTATTTTGCCGCTGTTTTGCTACCGTACAATTGGGCACATCATCATCAGCAAACGCATGAGTAATATTCTTCCAGTCTCCCCGTGGTGGACCCCGCTCCTCCACGGGACTGCTGCTGCTGTTGCCAGTGCTGCTGCAGCTGCTGGGGCTGCGCTCTCAGATACGTGCTTACCTGCTGCAGCTGCAGCTGCTGTATTTGCTGATTTTGCGACTCAGCGGTGGTACCGCTACTACTATTACTGCCGCTACTCCCCACGAATGTCGCGCGTCCTAGCGGTGACTTCAACGCTGCTGTACTCGGAGGGTGGTACTGCGTCCGGTGCCTCAGTATACTTACTTGGTGAGACATGTAGTGAGGAACGCGTGGTGGCGAGGCCTCGAAGAACATGTCTGAGGCAACGGGACAGCAGAAGAGCCAGTGCTAGCGGGACGCCAGCAACAATACAAGGAATACCGACACATCTGCCCCTGTAATTCGATTGGTACATGAGGCTCGCAAACTCTTCGTAGTCGGGAGGCACATCCACAGGTAGATGCACGAGGAGCATAGGAACGGCACAGTAACACCAGCGTATATATACACGTAGGCGTTGCTGTGGATCTACAAGTATGAATCTAGGTACGAGATGATGATAAAACGAATCTCTCTCAAATTCTCCACTAAACCATGTCTGGAGCGGGAATTCTCTAAACGCGGTTAGTTAGATTGTGCGACTTTCGTAATCCTGCAGCCCCGACACCTCTGGAGGTGTTTGAAGCCTTGTACGTGGATCTTGCAGCTGACTCGCATGTGTAGCTCTGCATCTCTGTCTCTCTCTATGCGCGCGTTTGCAGTATTGGCATTTAGAGATGCATATATATATATATATCTGCACGAGACGTGTAAAGGGGCGGCCCGCTCCGTTGCGTGTGCTCGTCGGGAGATTAGCGCCTTCGCGTGATTTTACATACGTGAGATACAGTAGTAGTAATAGTAGTAGTTGTTGTTGTAGCACCCATAGACGTATCCACGCGCTGTACAAGCATGCAGATGTCGCTCGACTGTCGTGCAGCGTCTACATCTATAGGGATGTCGATAGTGGGCGCCGGCACAAGGGATACAGGGGTCTGAAAAAGCGACGTCTGAAGTGACGCAGACCGCGTTGTCTTCTTGTGCGTGCGTAGCGGTCGTCAGGTACACGTAATGGGCCTGATGTGTTTTTGCAGCAGCGAGGCGCTCACATCCATTTGCTCCAGTTAGCGTATAGAGACGCACACCGTGAGCCCCTCAAAAACATGTGTAGGTAGTCTTCTAGACGTAGCACAACAGACGTCGGCGTAAAGGCAGAGACAACCCTGAAGCTTCTACGGAGTCACAGAGGCTTCGAGTAATCGGAGAATGCGTACGCGTGTTTCCACAATCAGCGGCAGCACCACTACGACCCCACGAAACAGACAGACACACACACACACACACAAACACACATACACCAAGGTTTACGGTGCGCTTCCACAAAGTCCTCAGAGACTAGAAGAATTCCGCGTAGGCATTCGTACTCAGTTCGTCGCAGACGGTGCGACCCATGTTGCGCCGGTCTTTCAGGTGGTGGTGCTTTTGCCAAGACTCGCGGTCTCCGCTGCAGTCCTGCAGCGTGCTTCAATGCGGGAAGGAGAAATCATTGTCACGCCGGTGCGCCCGTCACAAGGGCGCCACCTACATCACCATGAGTGTAGTTACATATTATGAACATGTTCCTCTTATTAAAAAGAAGCTCACTCAACATGGCACGCTTCCGAGCGTAAAAGTATGAAGAGTGCAGCTGCTGCCTTCCGTGTGTGGTGACAGAGAAGAGATCTAATAAGCAGTGCTACCCGTGTCTCCGTGCGCCCTCGTATCAGCACGAAGTAAAAGATTTCACAAAGTGTCAGCTTGCCTTTTCTGAACTGCGGAAAGTCAAGCGTCTGGCAATGGTAAGGGGCTCGCTACATCAGTACGTTTACGTGTGACTGTACATATAGCAGTAGGACAGCCGTATATGCTGACGGCGACGTCGTCAAAACGGAGAGGGCCCCTTGTTGTAAGCGCAGACCGAAAAGTAGTACAGCAGCATAAAGCCGCTTTGTTTCACAGCAGCAGCAGGGAAACCACTGCATAGATTGAAACTGGGGGAGTGTACTTTGCTACGCTTCACACTTACCAAGATGTGAAGGGCCGTGCTCCTTGTCATCCCTAGCCTAAGCCAGAAAATTTCGCGTCCAGAGATATCCGTATGTATATGTGTATTCAGAACCCTTGAATGCCTAACGCAGACAAAACTTTTATTATACCTTAACATTCGCGCCAGGTGTCAACCATCGCTTGAGCTTTTGTTTATCGTGTACGGGGCATGGCGAGTGAGGCCAGCGAGACGCACTTCTCTACGACTTTCCCTAAAACGGAAGAAAACGAATTTTTCCTGTGTGTGTCCGTCGATTTATAGGGTGGAGCTCCCGAAGAGGCAAGTAGCCACATTTTACACATCTTGCGCTAGACTGCGGCGCTGGCTACGGAACCACCGTCATACTGCACTGGCAGGTCAATGTGTGCTAATATACACGCTCGTGGTTACTGAAAACTTTTCACGTGTACACCCTTACAGTCTCCGTATTCGAATTCGCCAAAGTGACACTAAAGGATACTCTATAAATACACACAGCCGCTTATTTGAACATTTGTGCGTACATGCGGGTAGACACAAATTTTACCTGTATGAGCAGTGTTAGAAGATTTTTTTGTACACACGTACTGGGGCGTGCGTACACGTCTTTGGCGTATAAAGTCTGTATGTATGGAGATGTAGCATCGGAAGGACTACACGTATATACATGGGTGGTGACACATGTGCAGGAGGGAAGTGGAGTGCGAGTTTACAAAGGAGTCACACGAGTATATCTGACGATGCAGAGCCGTACAGCGTGTTCTACTCAAGGTGTGCTTTCAGGGAAAACACGAGTAATCTTACAGACAGAACTGAGGCGCGTTACAGAATAGAGAGCTGTGCCTGTATGTCTGACGACACTATATACCTGGGTCTGCACGCGTGTATACTGCTACTGCGCATACCGAAGCTCATGTTTCTGTCCACACGTCTCCGTTGGAGTCGATCTGATATTACCTGAGTCGCACCACAGGTGCCGCGACACTGTTTCACGCTTGCCACCCTCTCTCGCAGCCCACCAATCATAGGTCCGTACCCGCATGCGTGCACACCGGTGTATGTATCCGCATGCATTAACACATATACATATACACATATATATATGTCAGAGATGTGTATCTGCACGTTTGTATTTATATTCACAGACATACGCACAGAGAGCAACGGAGGCAGGCACAGTAGACGCGTGTCTGCATATTCTCACACGCGTAAATATGCACGGGCGCCTGCAGCCGCACGAAACGCGACGTTCACGACTGGTAGCCGCAGATTTCGCAGGGACATCCCGAGGCGCAGAGACGTTCCACAAAGCAAGGTGTAGCCAGTCACTTGTAGGCCTCTGTGCGTCGCACATCTTTTCGAGTTCGCTACGACGGTCGTATCTGTCTACATCAAAGCACAGTCGAACAAATCCATATCATTCTCCCTGGGCAAGAGGGCGAGAGTCAGTCGGACTGTGGGGACGGGTCCGTCGCAATATTTGTTTATCAAGAGTTGCTGCTCACGACACGTCGCCAGAGCGCTGTGTTGGAAACAATTCTTCTCCGCGCCAAGATCGCCGCCCGAACAAGGGCGCGTGGCGCTACAAAGGGGCGCTGCACAGAGACGGGGCTCCGCCCTTTCCGCAAGGGAGAACGTGTGTGTACGTGCGTTCTGCGTCCTAGTTTCTCCCGTGTCCCACCGAATCTACATTGGCAAGTGCAGAGGTGGTGAGAGTCACGCGTACATACACACACGTGGTCGGGCACAGGGGAACGCTCCGCCCGTCTGCTGTGTTCACTCACTCTTCCATAGAGACGAGCAAGCACACGTGTGCACGTGTGTGGATGAAGACGCGAATACAGCTGTATATTGAATATATTCAGTATACACACACAGGTGTGTCTATTTTCAGAACACTGTATGCACATGTCTGCACATTCCTTCACGAATGCCTATAAATAAGCCTTTGTAGAGGCATGCCTATATAGAGATATGCACATATAGAGACATGCGTATACTCTAGATCTACGCATATGTGTATACAGAGAGAGATAGACTGCTAGGAAAATATACGTATATAGTGATATGCGGATACACAGGTATGCCTATATGTAGATGCGCGTACACACTGGTACCCAGATATACACACATGCGTATGTATATATATATATAGGTATATGTGTAAGCGTATGTACAGATACGCGGAGAGAGCATCTATACATGTAGATGGATGTGCTATATATATATATATGACGAGAAGGGTATCACAGTCTTCACCACGCTGGTGGCAGGCTGCTGCCGGGGGGTGTTGAACGTGCATGCGGATAGACTGCGGCACAAGATGCCCCTTGGGCGTGTCCCTTGTTCTCGTTTTACTCTGGGACTGCAGTTGCTGCTGTTGCGGAAGTTTCTACACCGCGATGCGGCGGCGAGGCTTTACAGCCCCTCGTTATCGAAAACACATGCATACCACGCGCAAACTGAAAACACCCCACCCAATTATCTGTATGTACGTATGCGTCAACACATCAATAGACACGCGTACATGCACATATATATATATATGTGGATAAGTCTACGTACGCACAGACCAACGAGCCTTCACATTTAGATAGTTCAAATATATATATATATATATATACATCCAGCGATCTACGTACGTACTCATATGTGTACACATACAAAGATCTACACGTACATACATATGTATATATATATATGCATATATATACATAGCTACAAAGATGTACAGAAGTACAAATCTCTCTACATATATACGTATATAGATGCATACAAAGATCTATGTGCGGACATGGATAGGTATACGTACACAGATTTCGTGGACGTTTTCCTCTCTGTTGTGGCACAGATTTGTATGCAAACCTGAATTCTGATAGAGGGTGAGTCGAAAATCGTTTAAGTGTCTACATTGCCACAGATATGACCAAACGCACAAGGACGAACCTGCACACAGGAATGTTCCTGCACATAACGTGTGCTAGCCACATACACACACACACACACTTCCTTACTGAATATACGTGTCTGTCTACACTTCTAATTAGCTTCACATGCATATCCACCCACACACCTGGATGCACACACATACACATACATATGTGTATGAATACATACAAACAAAGATACACATATATACGTGTAGATATGTATATATATATATGTATACACGTCGGGATGTCTTTATGTTCGATTGTGAGTGTCGCGTCCTTCACCTTGTCTGACGTGGCATTCCCCACCTTTTCATGAGTACGCGCACACCGCCATCTGCACACACAGGTAGCTATGTACATATACGTACGCATACACATATATAGGTGTAGAGCCGGCATGTAGATATAGGTGGAAGCACATTGGAATTAGGTGGCGGAGTAGGACGCCCTTTTCATTCTACGTCACCCCCATGTACACGTCCACACGCGGACAGAGAAGCAGCCAGACAGTCGGAGACGCCGCACGGGGACGTCTCGGGGGGTGTTGTTCTGCAGAGGACCCGGTGCGGCGGCCAAGGAGGGGCGGGACGGCACAAAAGCGATGGAGGACAGATGTATGTATGCAACTATTGAGGGGGAATCTATTTCCACTCGTGGCCCAACGTGCACGTATATTCTTGCTAACGAACAAAGAGCTTCCTTTTTTCTCGTGCGAAGTCCGCCAGAGTGAGGAGGCGCTGCTGCTCCGGCCTCCCCCACACTGCTGCGGCTTCCTCTTCTTGCTGCTGCTGCTGCCACACGCTCGCCTCGGCAGTCACGCGTGCTGTCTGCTGCAGCAGGCCTTCATTTCTCGCCTTCAGGACGGAGCGCCACATGTCTTTGAACAGCAGCTCAGATGCCTGTGAGAAGCGTCTTCTCTGTTGTCTGTACGCTGCACCACACCCCGCCCCGGCAACGTATCAGTAGACCGTCATACACACATACACACACACACACACACACACGCACACAATCTTTCTGTGTGTCTGTGTGTGTATGTCCCTCTCTCTTTTTCTCTCTTTCTCCCTCAAGACCTTCTCTCTTCCTGTCGCGGACGTAATGAACAAGAAACACAAGTTCAACGACATATATATATATATGTTAACATACCTGTACCTTGAATTCGCGTACACAGACAACTCCGCAAGTGTGTGTGTCCCCATATATGTATATTTGTATATACGTGTATACGTGTGTGTGTACGTTTACACAGACTTAAACAATCATCTCCACGTGACGGCGAACTTCACAGAAGTGGACAGATATAAGAATATACGTGTATAGATATGTATACGTTCAAACATGCTCACCCAGGTATGTTTATATATATATGTATATATGTTTTTACGTGCAACGCCAGCAGCACGGAATACGCACAGATGCGTCCTCGAGCAGCACCTGAGAAAGACCCCTCGAGCAGACATTTACTCTGTTTTACCCCCCACCAAAGCAGCCTCTCCAGAGCCTCTTTACACGTGTGGGTGGACACAGCAACAGCGCACGTACATATATATTCATATATATGTGTGTACCCATGTAAAGAACTTGTTACGCAAATGTATGTTGACGCATGCATTTTGATAAACGACTCCCAGCAGCACTGCAGGCGATACATCTTCCCAAGTAAGAAACAAACCGGCGACTGTGTTCGACGGCTCGTCGCTTAAGAGGCCAGTACAGACCTACGTACGCAGTCAACGTGTATGGATACCTACGCCTTTGAGAAGCGTGTCACTAACATATGTGTACATACACGTGTGTCCTGGTGAAAGTTCCAGTGCATACTACAAATGTGTTGACACACATATAGATAGGCGTAAGCTACACGATCACTACTATATACGTTTGTGTGTACTGGGAAGTGCCTGTGTAGGCTACAAATGTATGCACACACGTATGCATACTAATATAGTTTGTATGTAGCTGACGTACACATATACGTGCCAACCAGAGGAGTATCTCCATACAACTGTACATACACATACAAATAAGAATAATGTCTACAGACATTATTCTTAACGTGTATATGCGTGCCTATCAGAGAAGTATCACTGTCACTAACATACATGTACATATACGTATGTGTCTTTATCTACGTACCCGTACACACTACAAATGCATGCAGACACATACGTAGTGAGGAAACTCTGTAGACAGTTAGCGTATATATGTGTGCATGCTACATGAGTACCACTAATATGTATCTATAAATACATGTGTACTGGTGTGAGTTCGGGTAAAGTGAAAAGGTGCATACATACATACATATGTAGATAGATACGTGTAGTTAATCCCAGGTCCTAGCAAATCTGGTGTACGTTCCAGGAGACTACTAGTGAGGGCGTGCATACACACACATACTTAGATACGTACCTGTACGTAGTGCTAGGTCGTAGCAACAAATGTGCACGGGTGTGTATTGCGCGTCAGCTTAAGAAGCAGATACGCGAAGGGGACCGCGCAGGCCCAGCAGCAAGAAACGAAACGGAAAAGGAAGCGTGTGAAGAGCGTTGTACCTGCGTTCTCTCGAAAAGCCTTATCGAGAGCCTCTCTCTCCTGCAGGACGGTTTGGCAGTAGGTCTCGTACACCAGCGGATTGAACGCTTCTAGAGCCGCATGCACCGGGGCAGCAAAGCAGGCAACGAAGCGCTCGGCCGTCAGCGGCTGCTGCCGCAGGCGCGCTTCTTCCTTTTCCTTTCGTCTTCGAATGAGAAGTTCCAGGTACGCGTCGAGCGTCGTGACCTCTTCCTCCTCCTTCTGCTGCTCCTCCTGCTCTCTTCTCTCCGTCTCCCTCGCGTCCTGCGGCTCTGCTGCAGACGCGGCGTCCCGCGCCCCATCGGTCGAACGCTCACGTCGTTGCTGGTTCTGCCGCTGCCCCTCTCGCGGCTGCGTGACGTCTGTCGCCGCATCCCGGTACCACTTTTCTGAAGGCAGAGTACCAGCTGCTGCTGCTGCTTGACCTGCTACAGCAGGTGGCGCATTGTCTTCTTCTGCGGATCCTGCTCCCGCTGCTGCCGTTGCTAAGTCTGCACTGCACGTGAGCGCGTCGAAGCGATCGCGCGCCTGCATGCGCGTCAGAACTGCGAAAAAGCGTGCCCCCCGCAAGCAGAGGCATCGCTTGAAGAAGTGACACAAGTCACATAACTTATACGTTACCGAGTTCTACACACGTGGTCAATGCTTTAATATATGTATATATATACATATATATATACATATGTATACACTTACACATGCGCGCACACACACACACACAGATAGATAGAAGCAAAATTACGTACGTGCGTCTGTCCTGCGTATGTGAAACATGTCCGCAACTTGTACCTATAAGATCCTACGTACAATCCGTGAAGACAGGATACACAGCTATCTCACCTGTATTTATATATATATAAACACATGTGAATAGATTTGTGTGTGGATTTCTAGAATTCTACGGAAGTGTGTAGAATTATACAGATATGTGTATGATTCTTCCATACACACATGTGTAAATAGATTTGTGTGAATTTAGAGAAGTCTTCGTAAGTACGTAAGACTATGGAAACGTGTGTACAGTCCTTCCCATACATAGGCAAACACACGATAATATCCATCCATACACATATACATGTATACATCTGTATAACACAGATATATGTACAGGAAGTACATATATGTGAAAACACCTTCGAACGGTTTGTGCATCCGCTATACATGCAGGGCACGCACACATACACGCAATCACACAAATACACATGTGCCACTACGAGTCTCCTTATATTTCATATATACACATATATATATATGTATGTACGCGGTGCAGCAGGCAGCACCTCCTGGCAAGCAGAGCAAAACGCTGGGGTTGCAGTCAGTCCGGAGTTCGTTGTTAGAGACACGCGCTTGTACAGGAAGAAGGACACGTCTGTACGGAGAGAGCGCAGGGGAGAGAGCTACTTGCAGAGGGAGAAAGACGCAGGTGGACAGAAATCTGGAGAGAGATACAGAGAGAGAAAATAAGTCGGCAGTTAAGAAGAGAGAGACGGACTGCCGTGGGTAAAAGTGTCTCTGTTCTCTGCTATCTGTCGCAGGCGGACACGCGGCGGCGGAGTCGACTGGGCGGAGCAAAGCGGAAGCCGACGACGGAAAGGAAGCATTCTTTCACACGTGCACACGGCAGAAAGCCCCCCACACTTGAGTACGTATATACCTCTATATATATACATATTTGTTTATGCTCTTATAGGGATAGACAGAAGGACCCGAACGTGTACATGTACAGTGAGCCAGGCACGTTTTTATGGAGACACAGACGTGAAGAAGGAAGAGAGGAAGAACTACTGCATGCGTGAATGGACTCGGCGTATGTGGGAAGACAGACAGAGGAGGAGAGACGAGACAGGCAGATATGAGCGGGCATGCAAAAAATTTCATAAATTTGCGTCTGTGTCCAGAGAAGAGAGCGCGCGGCGAGAGACGGACAGAGAAGGAGCAGGCGGTCCGCCACGGCGTCGGTACGACGTCACGTCAGCAGGGCCTCGCAGCACAGCAGCAGCAGAGGAACTGCTGCGCAGTAGGTAAACAAGAACACCAGAGCAGCGCTTTATGTTAGCCTCGCGCTGCCTTCCCTCGTCGCCTCCTTGCACACGTCGAGCTCACGTTCTCTTCCACAGGCGCCCCTATCCACGCGTACATATTTATACATGTATACATGCATGTGTATATATACATACGTAGACAGGCGCCTACAGGTGCAGGTAGTTTTTTCTGAGCGTACAGCCACCCGTCTCTCTATACGCCGCCCTGCCAACCTGCATATATATGCACATACGTAAACGGTTTACATATCTGTATATTCACCTATAAATCAGACGAAGAACCTACCTCCATACGTATACATACGTCGGCTCATACGCGAATGCATTTACATATATATATATGTAGAGAGAAAGACATATACGTATGTATGGACCAAACCTTCAAACATGTAGCAGTAACCGCGAACAAGCACCTGCAGATATACACGTTTTTGCCTGAAGTGGTGCTGCTGAGTGGTGGTGCGTTGAAAGTTCTCTTCTACTTCACGTGAGAGGTGTAGCAGCAGCACGTGGGCAGCCGTCTACGGCAGCAGCGACCTCAGACTTGGTGTGGCCTCCGTCAGGGCGCTGGTGTGCTGCTGTCAGCTTCTCCTACCTCTTCCTCCCTGCGAGAAAAATGTCCAGAGGACGTCGAGGACTGCAGGGTGCACGCCCTGTTTGTCGACTTCTTTATTCACGCGCCTCTGCAGGACGAGGAGAGGAATATCTTCGTCAGGCAGAAGCGACCAGCGACGCACGCGTGCCAGGGAGGCTGCCGTTTGATGCTGCGGTTGCTTCCCATCTCCGTCCTCTTCTTCTTCTTCCTCTGGGGCTGCAGCTGGGCCCCCTCTCCTGCCGTCGCTCTGCGCCTCCTGCTGCTCCTTCCCTTGTTGCCGCTGCGCGCTCTTCTTCGACGTCTTTGCTTGCGCCAGCAGCAAAATCTACACAAGCGCGCGCGCACCTTCCGCACAAGAAAAAGGGAACTCTTCTCACACTAACCCACCATATATTGTAGAGCACCTGGGCGCAGATTTGTTTTTCCATGCGTACGCAGATATAAACACGTGTGTATATACGTCCACGTATACGCAGATATGCAACCGAACACATATACAGTCACTTGCATGTGTCTGCCCACGTTAATATATATATATATATATATACGTCCACCCGGGTATACGTGTGTGTATGTAGCGGGGTTATAGATGTGATGGCTGCTGTGGCGAAGCACAGCATGCGTCAGTAGACGAATATAGAGACGCGCCTGTGGAGGGGGCCTTGGTGAACACAGCAACCTGAGAAGCAAGAAAAAGAAGCACTGCCATAAGACGGAAGAGCTGGAGCTGCCCAGTGGCCCGCCCAGAGCAGAGAGGACCCTACGCACACACAAATGTGTTGTTCGGATACAAACGAAGTCACGCACATGCATACATACACATAAACATGTATATACATACGGGGGGAGACATACAGGCAGACCGACGGACACACAGACCTGTACGTATTTGACTCGACTTCTCTGTTTCATTATATCCGTGTAGATATTTCTGTCTACGGACGGTTCAAAATTTGTGTCAAGTTACAACTCTCCGTGCAGGCACGTATACAGAGATTGAGCTGGGTGCCGACGCTGTAGCAGCAGCAGCTGCATGCAACTGGCGAGACAGAAAAACGTGCGCAGCAGCACAGACTCTCTCTCGCAGTTAGTCAGAGACACCCTACGTCACTGCCTGCATGTGTATATTTCCACTTATGTGTACGAGGTTAAGAGACATATACATATGTGTGTGAAGTCTATATATATACGTGTATGCATATGTACAAACAAGCTTAATCTATATATATCTGTACTTGCATGCAATTACGAGCTCATTATATATAGAGATGTAGAAAGCATGTATGTAGGATCTCACTATATACGTGTATATGGGTACATATTTACCTATATATATACGAGCTTCGTGTATATGCTTGTATATGTATGTGTGTGCATGTGCGGAGGAGGTTTAAGAAGAGCGAAGAAGGCAAGTGACTCGCTTACGCGTCTTCTTCGCATTTCTGATTCGACTTCCTCTCGCAGCCGCAAGTGGCGGACCAGCAGCCAGCCTAACGGCCAGCAGAAGAGCAAGAGCAGGAGCAGCAGCCGCGGCAGCAGCATGAGAGCGGCGGCAGTTCCGGCGGACGCAGCAGCAATAGCAGCAGCGGCAGGAGAACAGGAGCGGCAGACCCGGCAGCAGCCGCAGACGAACAGCAGCAGGAGCAATAGAAGCAGGCGCGTCCCGGCAGCAGCAACAGCAGCACAGACACTTGCAGCGCCAACGTGAGCAGCAGCAGTAGCAGCGTTTCCTCGTGTCCCTGGGGCCCGCCTGTGATTGCACGGAGGAGGACACGCAAGTACAAAATCTCTGCGTTCCCGACGTCTCTCTGCTACCAGGACTGCGAGGAATGTTGTGCTGCTGCTGTTTTCCCCACTGCTGCTGCTGTCACGGCATTATGACGCTGCTGCTGCTCCTCTTGATCTACGGGTGCAGTCCAGCTGCTGTTCTCCCTGCACGAGAGACATACGCGCATACTGCGTGAAGTCCCACAGTGAGACTGCTGGACGTTAGTGCATGCACCGAGAACAGCGACAAAAAGTTGCACACAGAATCGGCTGTCAATTTCCTTCTACTCACATACGCATACATACACATATACCTATATACATATACATACACATATATATATATATATATATACATCTATATTCCCACAAGTGCCTCCCACGTCTATATTTACATCCCCGCAGAAACGTCCGTGTGTTCGTATGTAGGTGCGTTCAGAGAATTGGGACGCACACTGCCACATACATACGTATATATATGCGTGTCCGTCCAAGCATATACACCACCTCATGCAAGCGTCTCCCACGTTTCTATTTACATCCACACAGACAAGTTCGTGTATTTGTATGGACGCTGCGTTCACAGACTTGAACCACAGATTTCCACATACATGCATATATAAATATATATGTATAGATAGACGGATAGGTAGATAGATAGATATGTCTACCTTGTGTGTATATACACCACTTCACACGTTCCACGTCTCTATTTATATCCCACGTGTTCGTGTAGTCGTACCGACGTTGCGTTCAGGAAAGGAAAGCACAGATTTCCCCGTGCCTCTCTATTTGTTGCTTGCACGTATGTCTGCCCACGGCGCCTGGGCGTGTGCGAAGTCAATCGCTACCCGCGGACTGCTCGACAGACGCATCGGTGTCTGCCCCCAACGTGCCTGATTTCACGTGGGTGAAGAGGCATACGCATGCAGCGTCGGATATACACACACAGATGCATTGAAGCAGCGAGTCTTATATGCACACCACACGCCGCCTCATCCAGTACGGCAGCGGCCAGTGCCCTTACAGAGGCCCACGCGCATGCACGAGAGATTTTTATAGCGGGTAGCGCCCGGAGTGCAAGGTCCAGCAGCGCCTGTTGGTTTTCAGAGAGGCGACGAGAGAAACTGAGGCCCAGCGGTTGCTGCAGCAGGAAGTGGAGTTCGACTAAGAAACACGAGTGCTGCATGCTTTACCTGTGTCAGGATCCCATGCAGTCACGAATAAGGCAACATCCACACATCTGCGGCTCCGCGCGCACAGATACATATATGTCTCTCTCTATGCGTGTGTGCCCCACACACGCACGCGTAGCCGTCTCTCTGCGGAGTTGCATGCGCGCAGGAAGTTTTTCTTTCTGCGTGCTGTTGTGTGAACGCCGTGGCCGCACGCAAGACCCCTCCTAGTCAGACGCACACACGTAAAACACGGAGACTTGGGATGTATATCTGACTACCTGTTGCGCCAGCAGCAACACTAGGTTTGAATGCGTCTCCACGCACATGTGGACACGTACGGACACACACACACACACACACAGGCATATCAACATCTCTCTACATATGCTGCTGCGTAGTGCTGTGTGGACTGCAGCACCGACGAAGATTCAAGCACGGGGTTCCCCTCCACATTCACGTAGATCTATGCGTACAGAGAAGACATGTGTGTGCCTCCACAGAGATGTCGACACCGATACAGACGTGGAGATAAAGTGGAGGTGGACGTCGACTCGTGCAAGCATGCGCAGACACACACACAGAGGCCCCCCAACGGTGGTCGAGCCTCCCGTCTCTGCGATGGCCGCCGGTGCGCGCGCGCGCGCCTGTTCGACGGTCACATACACTTGCGCGTGAGCAGGTCGAAGCCGGAGAAGACGGAGCTG
The DNA here is from genome assembly GCA_000727475.1 of Sarcocystis neurona. NCBI lineage: Eukaryota > Apicomplexa > Conoidasida > Eucoccidiorida > Sarcocystidae > Sarcocystis > Sarcocystis neurona. Next base: position 1,830,337 of record KL647312.1, on the reverse strand, counting down.
CTGGCAGGCGCGAGGAACTTCCAGTCGCGCTCGACGCGGTTTTTGAACGCGTGGCGGTCGAGTCCAGCGGCTCTGTACAGCCGCAGCACAGAGGCAGACGCAAGGACGCTTCGTCTGTGATTCGGCAGCTTCTCTCGCCGCACGCCGCACCACGCGCATCCACAAAACTTGTGTGCGTGGACTTGCCCCACGCACCGTCGTACGGAGGCATTGGGGGACTTCCGTGTGCGCGTACGTGTGTGTGTGCGTCTGCTGCGTATGTTGTGTGCATGTGTGTGCTTGTCTACGTGTGCGTATATGCGGGCATGTAGCGCAGGTAAAAACCGAAAGAAAGGCCCACAGAGGAGACACACCAACCACGTTTACTCTATGTCTCTAGGTGCACGCAATCGCAGCAACTGCGGCGCTCATCGACGTCACCTCCCTTCTCTTGGCGCTTTCATGTGTGTGCGCAGCCGGCACAGCAGCAGCACAGGCAGCAGGAACGGCAAAACGAAAAGCAGCAGCACCGGCGGCAACGTCCCCCGTGGGGCCTGGCGCCAGGGGCAGCGAACAGCCCTATTCTTGTGTGCATGTTAACGCCGAGTCTTCTGCGTCGAAGTAGCGCGCCCGCCCGTGCCCAGAGACCCTGCCACGTGTGTACCAACCCAGTCTGCCCACACATGTCCGACCCACACAGGTAATGGAGAGAGAGAGAGAGACGGGAAGCAAGTACGACAGAGAGACGCAGGCCTCCTAGAGATAGACGCAAACATTCAACAGAGACGGAAAACTAGTACGACAGAGAAAGACAGAGAGAAGGACAAGTCTCCTCCAGATAGACGCAAACGTCCAAGGGAGACAGAAAACGAGTACTAGAGGAAGACACCCAAGTCTCCTCCTCCAGGTAGACGCAAACGTCCGACTACTCTCTCTGGATGCGTGTGCAACGCGCGCACACAGAAGCACGAGGGGCATGTGCATGCGCAACAAGAGAGACAGCCACGCGAGACAGGGCTGCGGCACCCGCCCAGGCTGCTGCAGACACTTTCTGTCTGCTGCTGCAGACACTTTCTGTTTAAACCAGCCTTGACGAGGTCCTTGCGTGATTTCTGCTATCACGTGTATACATCCACGCTTGTGGCATTCAGGGATCTTCTACAAGTCCACCCTGTCGCGAGCTGCCTGTCAGTTCCACGGGTCGCTGCAATTTCCTCCGTTTGTAGGAGTTCTGAGGCATACGTACGTCCCGTTGAGTCGCACTTTCTCCACCTCCGTCGGTCCCCCTCCTGTCTTCGCATGCACTTCTGTTTAAATATGTGTAAATTATAGGTGTGGGTGGACATACGCGGCTCACTCGCAGGAAACGGAGCTTTCTGCTTGCAGACGCAAGTGCTTCTCTCGGCTGACGGACACACAGGTGGCTGCCGAGACACCCGCACTTCTCTCGCTTGTCGTCTTTATACAAGTGTGTGGAATTCACGACAGAGAGACGAGACAGCTTGTCGGTGAAACGTGCGTGCTTCTCCCTGCGCCGCCGACAGCCAGGCACTGCCTGGACGTGTGGACGAGTATCTGTGCCAGTGTCGGTCTCCGTCCGTCTCTCTCTCTACATATATATATATATATACACTGCCGCAGACGGGCGGTGCCGCGGACGGGCGGTGCCGCGCACGCGTAAATGCCTCCTTGGACGCGCTTCGGATGAGAGAGATACTGCCGACTTCTTCTCCGTTGAGCAGCCGCGTCCCTGTCTTCTCTCTATGTGCGCAGGTCTGCTCCACCACGCGTAAGGCAAAAATAACGAAGGCACAAGTGTACGTCAAGAAAGGACGGGAGCGCACGCAGACGAGAAGCTGCCTGCCGAGTGCATCCTTCTAGCCAAGCTCGGAGAGGAAAAGCGCCTGTCTCAGGACCATCCCAGTGCCACGTGCATACACGGAGGCACGTCCTTGGGTGGGCCAAGTGTCGGCTCGCGTTCGTCTGTGTAAAGTTAGTATACACGTGAGTGTGTGCGTGTACGTCTGTACATATATGTATGTATATACACAGGAGCCGCAGCGTCCGCGCATGCATACAAATGAGGTGCTTGCCTGCTGTAGCCTTTGAAGAGGCGCTCCAGAAATATTTTGCATGTTGCTGGCTGCGCCCTGTAGGGCCACTGTGGGTCTCCCAGACGCCCGAACGCCTTGTACAACTCCCACTCTTCGAAAGGGATCTGCAACAGCAGCGAAGACACACACACCAGGGCGCAATCACGTGTGTGTGTGTGTGTGTGTAGAGTAGAGAGGCTGATAGAGACAGACGAAACATCGAGACGAATACACGTATATTTAGGCACGTGCAGGCACACATACATACATATATATGTGTGTGTATGGGTACGTGCAGAGAGAGGAAGCCACTGCAGCAAGCAGAGTTGCACACATCGAGCGACGAACGCGCTGCCACCTGGCAAGCTGCAGCACCGGAACGTGTCAAGGAGAGCAGAAGCAGCAGCACGTCTGCCTCCATGCAGATCTCTGAGAGAAAGAATGAGAAAAAGAGAGAGAAACAAATAATGAAAGGACGGAGGCAGTCATACTAAACCCGTACTCCTCAAACACAGGTACGTTTATATACGCGTGTGCGACACAACACTTCATTTACCTATGTCTATGCCCGCTGAAGAACACAGGCGCCGCAATGCACGACAACGTATGCACGTATATGCGTATATGTATATGTATAACATATATATACACATGAATACATACATATGCATGCGTACATACACACACATACATGCATATGCATACGTACCTACACGTACATACACACATATACAAATACATACATACACAAACATACATATACCTACATATACAAGCAAATACATACACATGCAGACATACATATACACACACACCTACACATACATACAAAGGTATACACTTCAGCGGAGAGTATCCACACGTCTATAGGAAATATACGGAAAGGCAGAGACGACGCTGACATCCAGCGTCGGTACGCAGATAGGAAGCGGGACTATGCAACCGTGTGTGTATCCCTACGTAAATATACAGGTGTACTGGCGCGCGACACACGTATATATATCCTTCCGCCGTACACCATTAGACACGCGTAAAACAGCTGTACAGCTGAATCCTTTCAGGTGCAAGCAGTCATCTAATACAACACGCGCAGGCACATATGGGCCTGTCTACAACGCAGCCAGCCACGCGGATGCACGTGCGCACAGACTTTCGACAGCAGAGCAGCAGCAGGAGCACGGCACACACAGTCGACCAGAAGTAGCAGCTGCCGTCAGGTGGGGGAGGGGAGGAGCGCCAAGCGAAGCAGCAGCGGTAGTGAGGCAGCACGCGCCAGAGTGCCCACGAGTCGCAGTGGGGGTGGGCAGAGAGGGACCGACGGTGTACGTACACCGGTGGGGGGAGTTGAGCAGGGAGCACCCACACGAACGTCCGCACAGAGACGTGTGTGGAGAGGACGCAGCAGAAAACAGAGAAGGTGAGAGAGGCACGTTCAAACAGACGGGCAGACAGAGACGGGCAGAAACCCAAGGAGGTATATGCAGGTTTGTGCGCAGGTGTGAAAAGAGACGTGCGTGAATGGGCAGAGACGGGCCGGGGGGGCGTCCACGCGTGTGTGTGAGTAGTAGCCCCGCCTGGAGAGACGAAACAGACGTCCGCAGAGGCCGCTGCTGCTGCCGCTGCTGCTGCTGCCGCTGCTGCCGCTGCTGCTGCTGCAGCACGTATGCGTTGCAGACAACAAAGGAGGATTCTCCCGAGAGACGCAGAGGCAGGAAGAGATGCAGGGAAGAAGGGGGTTCATCGACCGACGTGGAGCACGCGCACTGAAACACCAAAAAGAGGCGGAGAAGAGAGAGAGGGAGACGGAGAGGGGAAGGGGGGGAAATCGGCGAGACGCGTGCAGGAATAAGCAGCCGCTTCCTCCAAGCGTATCAGACCCACACGCGCCCACGCGCCTATGCGTTTTACATATTGTGGAGCAACACATATATGCAGAGAAACACCTACGTATACACATATGTACACAAATAAACAACGAGACGAACTAACAACAGGCATTTGCAGAGGGGCGCATACACATAGACGTACTATGGTACAAACGGCAGTGGATACTTGCAGAGTGATATATACGTGTATATATATATATATATATATATATGCAGGTACATATATATAACATCAGGTGAGTAGCAACATATATTTGCAGAGGGACACGTACGTAAATGTATACGTATGTACATATATAGTACCACAAGTAGCACTGTGTGCTTGCGGCGGGATACAGCATACATCAATATGACAGAAGTCGCAATATATTTGCAGTGAGACAAATACATGCATATATGTGTGGAGAGGGAGGGAGACAAATGAACACACTGGTATTCATTCAAACAAGGAGATGATATGTTGACTGTATGCCGCTGTTGGTGCCAGGAAGCGTCGGTGTCCAACTAGTCGCAAGCAGCTCACTAATCCGTGAGGGAGATCCCGGATGCCTCTCAAATCTGCGAGAGTTAGAGAAGCGACGGCAACACCTGCTGCTCTCTCAGCCCCTGCAGCAGAAGGGAAGGTGCCGCGGGCGGCGACTGCTGGGCCTCTTCGGACGTGAGAGTCTGCCGCTCGTGGGTAGACTGCCGCAGCAGCTCTGCCCGGGGCAGGCTTCCCGACAGTCTGCTGCTGCGCTGCCGTGCCGGCTTGCCTTCGCTGTTGCTGCTGCGTCAGCTGCTTCCGTTGTTGCTGCTGCTGCTTGCCACCTGCAGCTGCCCCGCCACCCCCGCCTCGCCGCGTAGGCCCCTTCGTCTGCTTCGCCCGGCCACTCTTCCCTCCCCCTGCAGGAAGTGCCGTCGACGTCCGCCTTTCTGCTGCTGCTGATGCGGCTGCTGCCGGCGCTCTGATGCCTGCTGCTGTTGTTGTTGCTACTGCCGCGTGTGCGCGAATTGCTGCTGCTCCTTCAGCGACAGCCGCTGCTGCTGCTGGTGGTGGGGCTGCGGCTGCTGCTGTCTGCAGCCGCCTGCGTTCGCCTTGCCGATGCCATTGCTGCTGCACGTGCGGCTGCTGTCCTCTCTCGTGAGTGGGGACAGCGCCAACAGCAGCACCAACAGCAGTCGTGGGTGCTGGCATCCGCTGCCGCGCAGGCCCGGACATGCTGCTGCTATCTCCTGGAAGCAGTACCTGCCACAAAGGAGAGTGAGACATTAAGGGGAGATGCAGAGCGGACGGCCGGGTAGGCCTGATCCTCGAGAAGACCAGGTCTTGCGCTTGCTGTGTGTGTGGGGTCGTCGCGTTGCGGTGTACGCACACCCAACGCGAGCTGCAACATCTGTTTAAATGCCTCCCGTGCTGCAGAGGGACGCGAGCAAGCCACAGCGACGCACCTGCGTAAGGCAGCTCGCCGGAAGCATGCGGCACTCTCGAGGAAAACAGGAGAGACAGACACGACGACAGTCTATAAGATTCGACGGGCCACAGAAATACAGGGAAGAGGAAACGAGGAGGCGAAGCTGTGCGCGACGGCCCCACAAGCAGGAGTCTGCAGACGAATAGGCTGGGATCGGAACCAAGCCGAGCGGTTCTTCGCGCGAGGAAATTATCTGCTGCTGCCGCCCTGGGGTCGGCACACAGGGTGGCTGCCCCGCCAGCAGGCGCAGTTGCTGCTGCTGGTGTTGGAAAGCTGCGACAAGCATACGGCAGGGTGCGCATGCGAAACAGCAGTGAACAGGCAGACGCACGTCGCGGACCGCGAGGCTGTACGCATGCCGATAGTTCTCTCTTGTTGCGGGCGTCTGCTGCAGCCGCAACCCCAGTTCCAAAGGGATGTGGTGTAGCCGCAACCAGGATAGCAGCAGCAGCAGCAACAGCGGCGACAACCCCAGCAGTTCTGAGGCACCGGCGAGGTGACCCTGCATGGGACGGACGCCTACGACTGAACAGCAGGGAAGGAAGCGACAATCGTAAAGCAAGTGGCAACCCTGTGATGCCTCTATCTGCCTCTGCTGCCGCTGCTGCTGCTGCCGCTGCTGCTGCTGCCGCGGACGTTGCTGCTAGGGGCACTTGTCGAGCGAGCCAGAGCGACAGCAGCAACACCGTGCTACAAACCAGCAGCTGCGGCTCACCGGCGGCGTCGCTCCTGCTCCAGCGCCTCTTTGTCTGCACGACGCTCCGTAAGATGCGTGGGACTGTTGCTGCTGCTGTCCTTTGCCCCCTGGTTGTTGCAACGTGAGGCGGGTGATACTGCGCACTGCAACACTTCCGCCGCTGCAGCTGCTGCGCTTCCTCATCTTGTAAGGCATATACCTGCGTCCGACGCGCAGATGTTTGCTGCAGCTGCTGCAGCCTCTTCCACATCTGCTGATGCTGCTGCTGCAGTTCGTCTGGCTGCCGCAGTTTCTTCTCGAGCCACGGGTTTTGGTGTAGTCTGGGCGTCCGCTGCAGCTTCTCTTGTTCTCGTTGTTCTCGAAGGTTCTGTTGCTTGTGTGAGCTGTTCTGCTGCTCGTGTTTCTCCTGCTGCTGCTGCTGCAGTCGCTGTTCCATATGCTGTAGTTGCTGCTCTCGCTCCTTCTGCTGCTGCTGCTGTCCGTTTTGCTGTTGCTCCTCCAGCCGCTGCGCCTTCTGGTGCTCTTCCTGCTGCACCTGCTGGCGCTGCTGCTGCAGGTGCATGTCTGCAAGCGGCTGGCGCGTGGGCTGCTGCTGTTGCGGCTGTCCCACATAAGCAGCAGCACGAGACGTGGCGCAGCGCAGGGACCAGGCATTGTCTCCCGCGCTTTCCTGAACGCTCTGCGCAGCAGCAAGCCCCGCGCGGCAGCTGCTGGGGACGCAGTTGTCTCCCGCTGAGAAGTGCTGCCCCTTCGGCAACATTTTACCAAGAGGCTGTGTCAGCAAGTCCTGTTGCTCTTTCAGCTGCTGGACTCACAGTCCGCGGACCCTGCGACGTCGACTGCCTGTTGTTGCTGCTGCGCCGTAGCCTTTGCACCCCGTGCTGTTGCTGTTGCACCGTGCAACAGCTCGCGCCAGAGCTGTTGCCCGTCGTAACGCCCGCTGCTGCTGAATTCGGGAGTCACCAGCCCTGTTGCGGCTCCTGCAGCAGCATCGGGCTCTCGCTGCTGCTGCTGGGCATTATTCAGCTCCCACGATTGCCACTGCCGCACATACGTTTTGTTGCTGCTGCTGCGGCAGCACTCGACTGAAGCTGCTGCTGCATTTTCCCGTGGTACTGCTGCAGGGCTGTCCCCGTTTTGTTGCTTTCGCGTCTCTCTCTGATCGCCTCTTCTGCTGGGCTGCTGCAATGACCCTGCGAGGATGCAGCTGTCTGCGTCAGCATCTTCGTAGCAAAACTGCTGGTCCTTCACTCGGGGGGAACACCCGAAGGTGCGGGGCGTCGTGGAGTGAAGCGCGGTGTTACTACCCTCTTCACGAGAGCAAGCGGTCGGGAGCAGCAGTTGCAGCAGCAAGCAGGCAGAGCAGCAACAGCAGCAAGGCGGACGACGAGCGGCTGGGGAGCAGGCACCACGAGCATCCACAGCAGGCGGGACGGCAGCCGTCGGAAGCTGCAGAAGCAGCAGCGCAGGGTTCAGCAGCTCGTGTCAACAGTCACCGCCGGAGAAGAAGCGCAGCACAGGGAAGAACGGATACTTTCACCTGTGAACGTTGGTTTCAAAGATTGGGAAGGTGACGCGTGCATGCCTTTGTGCACGCACACTCCTTACAGGGAAGCATAAGCCGTGCGGCAGCGGCCCGTCCACGCTCACGTACCAACAAGTCCTGGTGACATGTGAGGGCAGTTCACATGTACACTTATATATGTATATGCGAGGACAATGTGACAAGAGAGAAAGAGGACCGCACATATATATATATGTATGTGTATGTGTGTATACTTGTACGTATATATCTAGGCAATGACAGTACTGTAAGGGAGCCTGGGAGTTAACGCACTCAACAGGGCATTCCGTCACGGATAGCCCGACTGTCCTCACTACGTATACATGGTAGAATGGGCCGCAGCAGCAGCAGCAGCTTTGTACGGGTGGCTGCTGCTTCTTCTGCGCTGCTCATTGCTGCGGCGCCGCTGCAGGACAGTCGCTGCCGCGGAGTGGCCACACAGGAGGCGCTGCGGACTCCTACTGGAGTCCTGCTATCGGCTGTTGCTCCTATTGTGCGGCCACCGGCTCGGCGAGGCCAGTGCTGGCCTCGCCTCGTCTGGTGTTCCTCCTGTGCGTTCGACGTTCTCTGCGGCTGCTTCTTCTTCTCGAACGGTGCTGCGAAGGGTGCGTGGCCGCTGCTGCTGCTGCTGCTCGTGCGCTGCGACTGCCGCTGCCCAGTTTGCACGACGTTCAAATCTCTGCCAGAAGCCGTGTGACCTGAGGTCGCGGCGGCGAGACTTCCCCTACTGCCACACGCCAGTCACATTCGACACACTGCAGAAAAAGTGTCGAAGCAGCGGCAATTGCATGGACTCCCCCCTGTCGCTGCTAGAGCTGCTGCACCTGCAGGGGAACTCCCGCCGTCGTTGTAGCTCTTGCTGCTAATGCAGTTTTCACACTTTTAGTATGTGGGTGTTTGTGTTTCCTCTGTGTGTGTGTGTGTACGTGTGTACGTGTGTACGTGTGTGTACGTGTGTGGTAGTGTTGTCGGTCGACGAGGGCCGCCGCTTTGCGATGGAGGGCTTCCGGCGTGGCGTCGCTGCCGCTCTCATATAGCAAGGACGCCTGCCTGTTTCCCCTGGCTGCTGCTTGTGGTTTTTCTAGCATTGCTGGAGCGTTTTCTGGTAGTGCTGCTGGGCCCAGAAACTCGCTGCTGGTGCCGTTGCTGGTGTTGCCGCTGGTGTTGTCTGCATGCGCGCGAAGGTGCGCTGCTGTCCTGTCGCGACACAGCCAGCGAGGCCTACGCCTGCCGCTTCACGTACGGATGCGGCGAGGCAGCTGCACAGAGACACCCACAATATCTCAAGGACTATTACAATTTGTCGTAGTAAGAGAAACCAGCCGGATTCGGAGCAATCCAATCTTGTTGTGCTTCGGTGCCCCCCTAATGCAACACCAGCAGCAGGCTGCGCATGCATGTGTCTCATCGCCCGCTGCGCTTGCTGCTCTTCCTGCTGCTGTGCTGATGACACTGCTGCCAAGTCTGACTGCTGCTGCTGCTACTGTTGGCTGCGGCCGCGGCTGCACGGGTGGCGCTGCGTTTGCTGCTGCAGTTTGGGACACGGCTGCTGGACGTTGTGCGTCTGCGTGGCCGGCACGGCAATCGATTACGACCACCAGCGGAGTCCACTCCCAAGTGTAGTGCCCGAAGACAAAGGAGTAGTGATTTCTGTAACTTGAGATATGTACATTCAACCCACAGCTGCGCGTCCAGACCTTCTCCGTAATCCAGCAGTGCAAAAAGCCGCACCCGGTATGCGGATATGCGGGTGTGTGTGTGTGTGTGTGTGTGTATGTGTGTGTGTCTGTGTTCCAGGATAAAATGTACTCACTGACACTTTTGTGACCGGCAAGCAGGCAGAAATCTGCTGCAGGACTGAGGTTTACGAATGCAGTCGAATGTTTGAAGACAAGACTTGCTGGTGAGACCATAGGCGTGCAAACGATACTGCGTCCTGTACGCGCCTACAGGCCAACCTACGCGTATCCACACACCTGTATATATAATTCCATTCTACGCAGTCCACACTACTAAGCACATTGAAGACGGTCGGATATTTGCGAAGAGCATTTGACGGACCACCCTGACGCATACGTAGACGCATGTCGGTGACTCGGCAGGCCAAGATTTGACTTTGCGTGCGTCCAGCAGTTGAGCCGCCGGGACTTACGGAGGAGTCTGTGCGCCATTATTTATCGCTCGGAAATCTCTGCACATATACAGGTGTACAGACATATGTGTGCATTTATAAATGAGCACCTGAGGACTAACGTAGAAACGCATCTATGCAAACGTGTCGTGATAACGAGACCTCCATATGTGAAGATAGTTGGATGTATAAAGGAGTGTGCGTACGTTTTTATACGAAGGTTTACAGAGACACGTGTAAGGGTGTGTACCTTCTTCCATACGCATATGGGTGCATTCGAGTTTAGAGTCGCCCACCAGTAAAGACACAGGTGAGTCTAGGAAGGTCGAATAGAAAGTGTTGCTTCTGCTTCGAAAGTGGGGGCCGCCGATCTTTCCCTTGTCCCTAGATGTCACTTAACTACTAGGATTTCAACCGGCCAACAGAGAAAACAGAATGCGCGACACACTATCAGGAATGCACCGTAGAGGATAAAGCTCAGCCTTGCAGACGGGGTAACACCGTAGACGATGGTGACAGAGATCCGTTGATGGCTACGGTGGGAAAGTTGGCCAGTGCTGCGGAAGGTGGCTCATTGTACACACGGTACCAAAGACATTAAACTGCAGAAGTCTGAGTAGACGACTAAGACAAAGTAGTACAGAACAGTAAATGAAGAAGGAGGCCATCGTAAGTCGGACGCTGGTGTCATCCAAAAGGAAAGGACGGCGGAAGCTCAAGGGACTCGGTACCCAATATGACGTTGAAACAGTATCCAATCACGTGGAAGATCCCCGGGTGTATGCCTACATCAGACGATGCACCTAGCCGACCCCGGAAGAGATAAACAGGCGCGACCCTACTGATTTACGCCATCTGAAACCCATGGTGCGCGTTGTAAATATGCGAGTGAGTACGGCATACATGCCGTTTCCTGGCTCTGCGCTATTGTTCAGCGACCCAAACCTCCACACGTGAGACAGGCGAGTAAGCGTATGTTCAGAAATTCAGAGACGACAAAGGACGGGCGCCTGCACCACGTTCAGGTAGCGGACCTTGCGCCTGCGGAACGTGCTGGTTGCAAAAATACATGAACTGTTTTTTTCTTGCGCAGAAGGACACACGTATGAAAAGCAGTCGATCTCTCTTTAAGGTTGAGATCCGCCCAAACTTCTAGTTTAGTGTGCCATTCTGGCCCGTCCTACGCTAGATTTTACATGCAGGCATATACTATGCGGTAGACTTGTCAGCACACATTCGTGAGTCAAGCAATAGAAGCATCACTCAGCGTGGTCTGGGTGCATGCCCTTAACACAAAGAGGGAGGTAACGGCGCCCGCCAGTGAAAGCGTGTTCTGTGCTAGTGCAGACGCGCACGAAAGAGTGACTGTGATTCGCTTGCTTGTATGCGTATGCCTGCGAAAAAAAAGTCCCATGCGCCTTTTTACGGGTTCATCCTGCGCGTATGTTTGTTCTTAATTACATTCGCTACAGTAGTCAGGAGCGTCTTCCTTTCGTAGGTTGGACCGGCGTTTTGCTGCCAGCACTTGTACAGTGATCAACAGTTGTCCTCGTCTGGAGAGAGAACTTCACGAAGAGTGACGAAAAAAATGAACGAAGTACAGTAGGACAACACGTCCACCCGCCAGCTTCACATGAAGTTAAAGGTTCGCGTACAGGTAGACTGATAGCCGTTGCAGTTAGACCTGGCCATTCAAAAGTGTGCAGCCCTTTCTGAAGACTGAGTCTGCATACAGCGAAACAACTGCAGAGCAAGGGAAAATACTGAAGATAAAATGGACGTAATCCCCCCTTGTTGTCCGTACATCCCTCAGGAGAGCTGAAGCCCATGTGTAGAATCATATTCTTTCACTAATCTGTGTACGACACACGTGTTCTGTCTGATCCACTCGGAGAACCCGTCACCTCATTTGTACTTGCCCACAGATTTCTGTGGGGTGCGACAGGGGGACTAATTTCCTCACGTTGGAATACCTTAGGATGTGCCAGGTTACACGGTTGTTGGGAGACGATGTGAAGTATTGCCCGTGTGAGAAGTTCCGCTGAAACATTGTAACCACGGTCGCTCTGGGACTCACCAGTGTTAACCGGCATGCCCTGCAGAAGAAGAGATCATGGAAAGATGATCAACAACTACAGAAGAAGCAGGGCAAGTGACTGCGTGCGTATACGGCCAGCGCTGGATGGCAAGGCACACGCTTGCTCGTAATTACGGATGTGTCACCAGTAACTCCACAGACCATCACCAAATTCTGAGACCGTGGAACACAACCACAACAGAGTGGAGATCACCGCGAAAGAACCACCGACGTAGCCATCAAACGGTGGCGGCATAGAAAGTAGCGACAGCCACAGAAAGAGGTCGCCGCAAACATTGGAAACAGATTTCCAGGGACTAACGAGAAGATTTTGTGCAGTCACTGCATACACGTGAGATCTCCGCCAGAAGATGCCGAATGAAGACAGAACTACGTAGCTACTAGAGAAGGTCTTCAGTAATTCGACGTCACGCAACCGTTTGAAGACACAATTGTCTATCATTGCAAGAGTAGAGAATAATAATAGAAGAGCTTCGAAAAGGACAGAGCCAGGAGATGGCCCGCATACCAGAGACGAAAGCCCAGCGTTCCCAGAGTCAGAATACCCCAATGATTGTGGGATGGGGTCACTCGTGACTCTGTAGGAAGGAAGCCACAATTTCATAGAATAAAAAAGAGAAAGGTAGTCAGAGGACAACGCGGTTATCGCGGCACTTTAGAAAGCAGCAGGCCACACATACCAAGCTAGGTGCGCCGTAGACGTCGCTGTTTTTGTTGCTATTGTTGCGGTGGTGCGTTTTCTGCTGCTGCTGCTCTTGTTGCCACTTACCGTGGTGAAATATGCATGGGTTCGCTACCACTGCTCGCGGTGTTGCAGTGTGCATATGCGATCCGTGCTGATGTTGCAGTATGTATTTACGAGTGGCCACTTCTACCCAGCATCAGCGGTAGCCCCGCAGGAAACCGCCAGCTTGCCTCCTCTTTTGCGCATGTGTCCGTCTCTCCTGCCTACACAACAGTGTGCTCTACACACGATAAATATCGATGTTGGTGGGAGATATGCATCGCCCCCTCTGCTCAACGTTTTGCCGTCCACGAGTATATCACAGGCAGTAATCACTCCCCATGTGCTGATGTGCGTGTAGTCGGCTGTGTGCGGGCAAGCGCCGCACCTTTGCACGTACATGCTACATTTACACCTTTCGTCGTACACACGTATACACACATATACAGTGTGTATCTCTCGCCGAGGAAGCCCAGGTCAACATCGGCAAACCCGCGTACGTAAACGTAGAGATTTTCAGTAAATACATGCATACGCAGCTTTCCTGTGCACAGGTGTACAATTACACCCTGATACCACAGAGCAGGCAGACACCCGGGGAATTTACAATTGGGTCTTCACGGAGATACATGGACGTACACGTGCCTGTGGACGCGATCGAGGTATGGTGTACACGTAGATACACGTATATGTACACCGTATCTTGGCCTACTCGCTCATTCATTTGTACGCCTGCGTCATCATCTGTACGTACTTTGAGGGAGCCCCGTTCATTCTCCTGCAGTGCGCAGTTGCCCCCCTACATGCCGGTGGACCCTAGCAGCACACGAAATTCGTACCCCTGCCTCCTCACGTGTACACCCTTTATATATATTTATATATCCACATGTATACATGCACTCGTGCCTGTCAACATGGATCGTTATTCGAACACGCGTCATATTGATTCTTTTCGTTCCCTGCGTGTCCACACCCGCGCATGCATACATGGGCGTGTGGAGGTTTATGTGTCCCTGGATCTGGCGTAGGTCGTCCACCCGCACGAGTGCTGCGCCACCTACACACTTTACACATCCGCATATGTCCACCCAAATCCGGACACAAGGGTACATTTAAAGGTGCACATCTGCACGAGCCCCATGCACCTACGAAGACACACACTGTACACATCCACGAGAGTGCACACCCGAATATTTTTGCGAGGCGCACAGACCGTCGTGAATGCCTGGTCTGGACAGGGGGTATATGTAGAGATGCACAGACCGGCGCTCGTGTTATATATGTTCTATCGAAAGTCGTACAGGATCTGTAGCTCAGCGGCGTGCTGATTTTGCTGCTGACGGCGTAATAAACGGGCTTCACCACCGCAGAATGGCACTCCGCGAAGTTACCGATGTGTAGGGCAGAGCTGTTGCCACAGCGAGCAGGCGCACTCCGACGGATCCCAAGGCACCCCAGTGATGGGCCACGGTCCGTTGTTGTCGTTGTTGCTGCGCGTGCTTTGTTCCTCAAGTCCACGTTACTACCATTTCTAGCGGAGACTTGAACGAGCTGCATGCCCCCAGCTCAGCGCGCACCTGCAGTTGCCACAAATGTGCGCCTGTGTGCTGTAAGCGTGGCACGAAGCTTGCAACTGGTTAATGCGCTGGCTGTTCACCAGTACTGTTACATAAACTTGCACTCAGTCATCACGTCTCTGCTGTCGGCCTGCTGCTCACAGCTTGCTACTGACTCTGCGCGGCAGTCGCTCGGCGCCCCTTGCAGTTCTTACAGTGTGGCGGCAGTCTGCGTGCTGCTGCTCCTGTGGGTCCTCGTGCTGCGTAGTGACCAGGTCAAATACTTACGGCACGACAGCCGCAGCTGGCTCCTCCTGCTCAGCTGTTACCGTTCTTGGTTAGCACAGCAGCCGTTGATGTACAGACGACACACAGAGTCGACACACATAGGTGGTGGGGTCGGTCGCTGGGTGGTGCAGTGCGCCGTCAGGCCACGCCCGCAGCACGGAGCCCGCAGAGGAGGCTGCTACCGCTCGAAAATCCAGCACACGGGACCCGCTTCCTAGCAACATCTACAAAGCATCACATCACCGGCGGCGGCCGTAGCGGCAACACCAGGACTGACGGGGGCCCACCAGCAGCGCCAGTCCCGCGTGTGCTTTGGGCAGCGTTTGCAGTCGACACGGCCGCACGTGTACAGCTCTCACGCAGTTGACGCAGGAGAGAGGGACCCACCCAGCGCGAACTGGTAGTACGAGTTCGACACAAGGTAGTTAGTAGTTCTTCAGGCAGAAACGCAGCCGAGGAGCGCTTCACCAGTCTTTCGGTGAGAGTAACGAGCGCAGGAGTGTGAACGCAGGGACGCGGCGGCAGCGGTGCCTACACGTGTCGTCTCACCCGCTGTAAAGACGAGGACATTCGGCGAACCTTCCAGAACAAGCCATTCCAGCACCGTTGGCGCGTTCATTGCTTCTGACGTCCCTCCTGTGCGCCTTACGGTGATTCTGATGCTACAACGAGTGCCCCGGTGCATCTGTGGAGATAAATGGCATTGACTGGTATTGAGTGACGTCGTTGCTGTCCACACTTCCTCGTACGGTTGCAGTAGAGCCGATTCCCTACAAGTAAGTGTTCCCAAAGTGTTGTCTTCTGGGTAGCGTCCTTTTCTAGTTGGACTAAACAGATGCGTGTGCGCTGTGTTCAAGCGGCACAGCGGCGAGTGGCCGTTTTTCACACAGGCCCCACGCAAAAGCACCACAGCAATACGAGCAGCAGCAGCCGCTGTGACACCAGGAGGCCCACAGCAGCACGCGTCAGGGCAGCTGGAGCAACACAAGCAGCAGTGAAAACAACAACACCGGCAAAACCCCACACAAAGCCATCCACGCCACTGCTGCGCTCCTCTCAGCTCGCCGGTTGTCGTGTCGGGTTTTTCTCTCAGCAACGGCAGCGGTGTTGCTCTGCCAGATCAGGTCGTCGTTTGCCTCGTTGCAGGAGGGAGTCACCTCAGTCCTCGTCTCCTCGAGTATTCCGCCCCGCCATTTCCATATCACATGTGTCAGTCATAGATGTTCTGCGGAAACACGTGCCCACGCACTTGCCTCTGGTGCCACCGTCTGTCGACTGTGTTACAAGTATTGCCGGTTGCTCCAGCGCCAGAGAGCGGGGGAGACGCTGAAGTTCTTTCTTGACAGGCCGTCTGGTTTCTTTTCTGTTGGGTTGCGGAGGAAGGCATCACCAGCAGCAGTAGGAGAGGGACAGCAGCGACACACTCCAGCAGCACTCGACCAGTTGGGTCTGCTGACAGTCAAGCAGCACCTCCCCAAGAGTATTTCTTGTCGCTACTTTGGAGAAGCAAGCTGCAGCAGGGTGTTCTGCCGCATCGAGCGACAGCTTGCTGTGTTGCCGTTCCTGACGTGCCACTTGCTTCCGCGGCGGAGCGGAAAATCTGCGCGGCGCAGCTGCGCAAATGCAAAGGAACAGAGAGGTGTCCACGTTTGTTCGTACAACGAGCACTTGTGTACCTCTGGATGTACGACGTGGGGAGAGACAGACGAAAAAGGCAAAATAAACCTGTCAAACACGGGAGCGAAAGTCTTCCCCCTCCTTTCTTGTGTGGTCAGGACGCTGCAGCTGCGCTCCCCTGCCGCGCTCCCCTGCCGCGCTCCGAAAGTAATCGCAGGTTTCCTGCTGCTGATTGTCGTTAGCTCGTAATTCGACGACAGAGACATTAGCACGCGCACGTACAGGAGTCAAACCGATCGACGTGTCTGCGCGCCGTGGACATGCGTCTCTAAGCGGTTACGGCCGTACTCGTGGTGTGGTGCTCTCGTTGCGCACCTGTGCACGGCAGAAAGGAATTTTGTTTTCCTGCTAAAGAGTGTCGCCGCATGCATCTGCATCTAGCGAAAGGACTTCATCCCTCTTTTGTGGAGTAAATGGAAAGCAGTGGTCGCATTTCACCGCTTGGCTGCGCTCCCTGCTCTGCACGTCCGGTGGCGTGGCCCCGGTTTTTCACTCTGCCGTACCAGCCGGCGGGCCCCGCAAGCGTCGCTACTGCTGTGTTCCCTACTGCTGTGTCTCTTGCTGCTGTGTCTCTTGCCCCTGCGTCTCAGCCGGCGCTGCTTCTTCAGTGCTGCCTGGGCGTCTTTACCCCCCGGTTCTCGACCTGCCCCGTTCTCGTCGAAGAGCTGCGCTCCTTCTGACTGTGGCTGCTCTTCCCTCGCTACTGCTGCAGCTGGTCTCGCTCCTGATGCAGCAGCTGCGCCTGCTCGGCACACAAAAATGTCGAGGGCAGTCACCTGCCGTCTGTGTAGTGCTGGGCTTTCCCTTGCTCGACTTCGCCTCTTCTGTATGCACTGTGGCCGTTCTGCCGGGCGCGCATGTGCTCCTCTGCCTGTGCTCCTGCTGTAGATCTGCCACCTATTTCGTGTCCTTGCTGCCGCCGCTGCTACTGCTGCCGAGCTGAGCCGTGTTGGTCTTCGAATTTTTCTGATGCTGCCAACCCCACTACCTCATCGTCGATCTCCTCTCCTGGTGACTGCAGACACACCGTATGCCGTCAACATAGCAGGTCTTTGCAGAGTGCTCTATTTGTAGTCTCTAGGTACCTATGCAAGCGTCTCCCATCTTCCGGTGAGGGGACACGAGCGACACAGCGGCTGCCGGGGAGTGGGCTTGACGCTCACCTTTCAACGTGCCAGCGAGACTTGAAACGTGCCGAGAGACACCGGAACTGCCTGTCGACGCGGGGGCGAGCCACAGATCGGTGCAGCAACAGCGGCCAAGGGCTGAGCAGCACGTAGTCGTCCCCGAGTCAGAAGGTCAGCGGGATGGTCCTTCGTTGGTGAAGCCGCGCAGGCTTGTCCCTTTCCTCCGGTTATCCTGCTAGTGATGAGCGACAGCGTGTGCGAAGTGAAGAGCTTTTCCTCTTCGTCCTTCCACTGCGGGTGGCTCCTGTGCTGCTGCGGCTGCTGGTGCTTGTCGTCGACGGCGTCAGACGCTCCGAGTTTTCTTTTTCTTCTCAGCAGCGGCGTGCCGCACGGCAGCACCTACGTGTAGCCAGTCAAAGAAAGGGCAGACCACCCTGCTTTAGGCGCGCGGAGGAGGAGGAGGAGTAGTCGCTCCTCTCTACTACGTAAGACGTGCGGGCGTGCGTCAGTATTTGTGTGCCACCTACAGAGACAGACTGGGGGTCACCCCGGGTCGACAAACGCGGGGGGGGACACAGAGGGACAGCCCGGCGGGCGCCCGTGTACGTACTCGGGTAGTTCTGTGACATTGTGGACTCTTCTTCGTATGCCCCCACTTCAGCGCCAGCAGGCTCTATACCGCCGTGCGGTCTCCCGGCCGGCCTGCTTGCGGGCACACGGTCACCCCGGCACATGCAGGACAAGCTGTACGCCTCCGTACGTAGATCTCACATGTATGTCTGCCCGAACTTCGCATTCATACATGTATGTAAGCCTGGCCTTGGCTGCGTCTACAGAACTCTGTGTACATCTGCGTGCTACGTTTTCCGTCCATATGTGTGTGCCTCGGTTTCGCACGCGCGTAGAGAAAGGCACAGGTATATGTGCGCTTGATTCCATATGTCTGTAATGTATAGGTGTGCGCCCATCTATTATATGTATGCACGTGTACAGGCGTGTGTAAGTGTGTGTGTATTAGCCAGTGCGGGCGGCAGTGGAAAATGAGGAAGTGCGCATGTGCGTATAACGTAGGGAGTCGTGCGGTGGGATGTGGAAAGGCGAGCAGACACCGCCTGGTTTTTGTTAGTGAGTCGAGTCAGTGGCGGGTAGGTGGCCCCGGTGTTTTTCCTTCCTGAAGAAGAATTTTGCTTGCGTCGCCTTCTTCTGAAGGGGCGGGGAGAGGAGTTGGTGTTCTACGCTGGCATGTAGAGAAGACTGCGAAGTGGACTGGGGAGGAGTTCACTACGGAGGGCGACCTCCCCCCGACTGAAGAACAACTTGGTGTACCTCTGCAGGTTCTTTCAGAAGTCGTGCACGCGGATGGTCGGTGTATCTGCCGCATGTAGAAGTACTGCTGTCGCTTATTTTGGTAGACTGCGGCACAGAACAGGTCGTTGTGAAGATGGCGTCGCATCGTCCGTTGCTGCCTGCCGGCCCAGTGCAGCAGGCACGCGTTCCCGTGTCGGAGGAAGAGGAGGAGCCGGGGCATTCGTCTCGCGCTGGGGCGGCTCCGCCGCGGCTGACGGGAGTGGGCTCCGCGGCCGCCGCGGCCGAAGCGGCTGCTGACCGTGCCGTCGAGTACTTGGAAGACTGGCGGCAGAGCCGGTCGGCAGGACGGGAGGCGGCGCGTCGTTTGTCTGCAGCTGAGGGCGCAGCTGCCGGCGTGGAAGCCGACGCTGCTGTAACGCTTCCCCCCCCCGTTGCCGGTTCCTTCTTCGGTGCCTCGTTGCTTCGTCCTGGGGCTGGGGAGGAGGAGGAGCGCCAGCATGGGAATCTGCTGCTGACCCATACGCGTACGAAATCGCCTGCAAGTGAGGACGGGCTGCTGCCAAAGCCCAGCGGCAGTCCGGGGAGCCCGTCGCAGGGCAGCAGATACTGCAAACACAGCGGCATGCGGCCGTGGCGTCAGCGAAGGCGGCATGTCGGCAGTGGGGTACGTTCTCTGCAGCTCAAGGACAAGGGCCGTGGCACTGTCTCTTTCGTAGAAGATTACGATGAAGTTGCTGATGCGTGTCGCGTGCACACACGAGTTCGACAGTCGTCGCGACACGGCACACTGTCGAATTCTCCATCGTCTTCTGTCTCCGCCGCGTACATGCGGCCACCGCAGACGACGCCGGAGGACGAGTTGCAGCAGCTTTTTCTGCAGACTGAAGAGGAAGGACGTTACTGGGAGGAGGAAAGGGCGGGATGGGCAACGTTGTGGCTCTGTCCGAAGAACCCGTTGTTTTCTTTGCAGCGTGTCGCGCTAGGCGTCCTCTTCCTCAGCTGCTGCGCTTACTCGATGTGTCTCCTCTCGGTGGTGTCTGACCAATTCTATGACCCCCAGAAGGGGCCGTCGCGTCTCCACGACCGCATCCACGACCAGCTGCTGGCTTCGCAGCCTCTCTGGCTAGCCACCCCGTTGATTGTCGATATTCTGACCGTCGGCTTGCTGGTGGTGACGTTGGTCAGGCACGTGTTCTTCATTCCTTACTGCATCGGCCTTCTCATTGGGCAGCGCTTCGTATTCCTCCTCGGGGCCATGTACGTGCTGCGCGGCCTGGCGATGGTCGTCACTACCGTGCCTCCGTCCAAGGCGCACTGCGAGCCCCCTCGAGTCCATAAAGCCTCCGACCTTTTCTGCTTCAGCATGCAGCAATGCTTTAATTTGCGAAGTGAATGTACTGGAATGATTATATCGGGGCATAGCATCACCACCTGCTGCTCCATAGCCGTGTGGCTGCTGTACGGCGATGCGCCTGCGGTGGCGCCCCTTCACAACGTGCGGACAGCCTACGCGTACCTGCGCGGTGCGGTTCGTGCGTACTACAGCAACAAGCGCAGGAGCCGGCCTGGAGATGCTGCCGAGGACCGTGACGGTGGAGGGGCGGAGGAAGAAGAAGCAGCACGAGGAGGAGAAAGAGGAATAACAGCAACAGCAGCGGCGCTCGTGCCGGTCTGCGGGAAGACGCGACGTGCGGCAGCCGCCCTCTCTGAAGAAGAGCGCGCGGCCGCCGACGCAGCTGCAGAGACCCAGCAGCAGTGTGGCCATCAGCGTCTGGTCGCGCAGGGACGTGCAGAGGACGCAGGAGCGGCAGGCGTGCTAGCAGCACGCACCGGGGAAGGCAGGAAGGAAGAGGGGGAGAAGGTGCTGGCACGGGGGAGAGAAGTAGTCTTGCGACGGGGGGGGGAGCAGACCTGGGGGCAGCCACAGCACGAGGAAGCAGCGTCAGCCGTCCACAGAGAAGCGGCAGGGTCGCAGGCGGCAATGTTCGAAGCACCAGAGGAGGAGAAGGACCAGACTGCAGAGAAGAAAGGGGCACGAGCAGGCGAGACGTTAAAGTGTGAGACAAATTCAGGCAGCTGCAGCAGCTGGTCAACGGAGGTCGACCTTGAAGGAGGATCAAAGCCGACTAGTGCAGACGCGGCCCGGCTGCATGTGGAAGATTCCATGAACAGTGAAACGGAGACAGGCTGTAAGGCTCGTCGCAGCAGCAACAGAAGCGGACCGTAGAGTTTTCTTGCAGAAAAGAAGCAAGGTAGTGGAGAGACGGGCGCGAACAACCAGCATCGGTCTGATTAGAGGAGGGTGAAAGCGGTGGGTCCGGTCTTCGGCTGTGGTAGTGTCGCGTGTGTATCCTGCTGGTGTGCTTATTCGTCCTGCTGCTGCTGTGCGTCTGATGCTACTGTGCGGGGCTGCTTTTTGGGCACGAGTGCTGCTGCCGGAGAAGAGGGAGGGGCACTTGCGAAGGCAGCATTGCCGCTGCCGGAGCAGCAGCAGGAGACTGCAGCAGCAGCTGCAGGTCCAGCAGACACGACAGTTCGTGAGAGAGAGAGATGTGCTGTTGACGTCTGCGAGGCGGCAGACAGAATGCGTGCAGCCGAGCGGCAGACGTCGAGCAACAGAAAAGAACCGTGTTGCACACGTGTGTGTGTGGGTGGGGGCTGCTGCTGCTGTGTGTGCTGTGCAACTGCTGCGACAGGTGACTGGCGGCGACTGGGCTGGCGACACGGGAGAGAAGCAGATCAGACAGAGCAGCACACGCCGTTGCTGCGGCAGGGGATGTCTTTGCTGTGGCGCCGTTCCTGCAAGTGGCTGAGGTGGGGAAACGTGCGCGAGAAAGTTCTGACAGCCGCACTGCTGCGCATTGTCTGCCTGTTGGTCGGCTGCACAAATTTGCTGTTTATTGTCTTTTCCTTCAACCATTACACTGTGGACGTCTACCTGGCTATCAACTTTACATTGGGAGCCTGGAGTTTCTATCACTTGGTTGTGGCACTTCTGTGGAATGAGCGGCTTGCGAACAAGTGCTATGCGTGCGCTGCGGCTGCTGCTGCTGCCGTTCCATGTGAGTGTGGCGGGCTGCCGCAGCAGCAGCAGTGGATGCTTTTCGCAGGTGGAGGGGGCCAGCAAGAGGAGGAGATCGAACGGGGAAGTGGCCCTGAAAGAACAGCAGCGCCCGGGGACGCAGGGGCAGCAGCAGCAGCAGCCGAGGCGTATACGGGGGAAAGAAGGCAGGACGAGCAAGGCTTGCAGAGCGCAGGAGCCCCAGCAGCGTGCAGTAGCAGCAGCAGTGCGTCTCACAGTGTGTGCCACAGGAGTTCCACTTGTGGGGATGACACGGCAAACAAGAAAAGGGACGCTGCAGGAGGAGACAGCGACAACATGAGCAATGCTGCGACGACGGGACCACCACCGCCCGCGCTCCTACGTAACCTGGAGAATAAAGAACAGGACCGCTGTAGTAGCGGCAATTTAGGGCGCAGCACCAAAGAAGACAACATGGGAAATGACAGCGTGTTCGACGGTCGCAGTCGCCTCAGACGGGCCCCATCCGACGAGTGGCTGCTAGACCTCAAAGAAAGAGTGGACCCGTCAGCCCCGCCTAAGACACGAGGAGAGTCGCCACTTCAAGAAGGGCCTGCACAAGGGAAAGGGGAAGGAGCATACCTGCCTATCCTTCTACGAAATGCTGAAAAAACGTCTGAAAAATTCAGCGCTTGCCTCCGGCATGATCCGTGCCAAAGCAGCCCTTCGAGTGACGCTGCTGTTGCTTCTCCGGGAGGAGCAGTGCAACCAAAGCACCGCCTGCATGGTCTCTGTACGGAGGCGAGCTACCGACAGAGGCGAGGCTCTCGTACAGAGGCCGGTGGCAGCAGCAGCGGAAGGCGGAACGGCTTCTCCGAGTCTGTTATTTTCGCAGTCGTGCGCAGTTCACGCAGAACTCTGCGCATGCCGCTGCTGCAGCCAATCGTCAATACGATCCGGCGTCTAGAAGGACTGTAAAAGTAGAGGAGAGCAGTAGAGAACGTTCGCAAGAGAAAACTGCAGTCTTCACACGGGGAGAAGAGCGCCTTCGTGCCAAGCGGAACTCCGTCTAATGAGACTACGCTATGCAGGTGGTGCAGGGTCGCGTCGTGCAATGATGGCAAGCTGCTGCTGCAGCACCCCGTATGGCCTGCGTGACATGGGTTACGGTGCGTCTGCTGCTTCTACAAGTTGCCAGTGTTCGGCAGTCACCGGCGACTATCCTCCTGCTGTCGCGACTGCTGCTGCTGCAGAGATGTCGTGCCTCTGGTGGGTGCTGCTGCCTGTGTTCCATATGCTGTGCTGCTCCTGGCGCTTCCTGTGGCTGGTGCTCGGCACCTGATGCAGTCCTCCAGGCTGCACCTGCAGCAGCACAAACACGTACACACATGCCGGTGCGGCAGAAGAGCTGGGCAGTCTTGCGAGACCGAGGCCTTAGCATCTGAGAAAGGTATGGAGAGGGTATGTGCGAGACGGTCTGCGCGGTAGAAGCACAGGGGGTGAATCCTCGCATAGGCGCCTCTGTGTGACGTGCCACTCGATGGCTACAGCACAACGACCGCTGCTGAAACTGAAGCAATTGCAGACGTGAGCGCAGCAGAAGTGTGCGTCCTTCTAAGGCCTCACGACGTCGCGGTAATTCTTTATAAAATCTGTGGACAGATATATGACAATTTGTGCAGTCTCAGGACTGTCGTCGCTTGTAAGACTATGTACGCGTATTTATCTGTACGTCCGTGTAACTAGAAACGTGTACGTACGCGTGTGCGTATCGGGGCGTGGGTCCGCTGCGAAAGAGTGGCGGTTGGACATGTGCGGTGGCTTGGGCGATTAGGCGTTGTTGCCGCGTTGTAGGTCGAAGCAGTGGCTGTACGGGGGTGAGTGTCTACATGATGTTGATGCGTTAGCGCCGCACTACTCTTATCCTTTCGTCCTTGTTGCTCCAGTGCCATCTTTGTAGATTAGGTCTTTTGTGATGCGTGTGGCGGTGAACGGTTTGAGCGACGCTATTGCTGCGGATGCAGGAACACGGAGGGCCGCAGGACATTTAGTACAAAGCGCTCTGTAGCGGACGGGCGGTGCGTTGCTACTGGTAGCGGCAGCAGCCGTATGTATGGCGTTTGGTGCATCAAGAACGGAATGGCAGGGTCATTTTGACGAGAAGCGTGTGCATGTCGTTGCTGCAGCGGGCCAGAAAATGGTCACGTTACAACTGTTTTATCATGTAGAGTATATGAGATGCCAAGCCTGCAGACGTGTGGTATTTCATTGCATGCGCGTCCGCAGGATTATGCAGTTACGTACACCACACTTGCACACACATCACTGAATCAATTCGTGCCTGCATATGTGTACAGCATATACGGGCGCATGAAAACGAAGTGTGCGTGTCTTTGCGTGTGTCTGTATGTACGTATGTATGTATGTATGTGCCTGTGCGTGCGTGTAACTGCGGCGAGGCTTTGAAATCATTCTTTGGAATGAAGTGTACATGCATGCGGTGCGCGCGGAAGAACGCAGTTTCTAACAGCCGCGCGTACACGAGACAGTTTGACAGAGTAGCGACGAAAATGTGGCGCCACAGACTGCTCCACGAGGCCCTTCCAGTTCTGGAGTGCGTAGTTGTAGACAAGACCTGCGTGACGTCGGTGAGGTCTGCAGGAAAAGTATTTCCATACGCCCGATAAAGTGACATAAACGTCTACGCAAGAACTAGCTGGATGCGGAATGAGGCAGCACAAGGATGGCCCGCGGCGCATCAGCGGGCATAATAACCACTGCCCGCGCAGTAGTGGGACTGCGAGAAGCAGCCGCCCGTACGTAAGGGTATTCTGCGGAAGTGGGGGGAGGTGGTGACGATCCATGAGAATCTGCAGACTCGAAGAGACTCCGAGTAGAAAAAGTTGCCGGGGGTGGCAGCATCTTTCTTAGAGCTTCCCAGCAGCAGGGAAAAAGGCCGAGAGCCTTTTCGTGGCACGCCGGCAGCACCCAAACAACAGTGAAGGTGTCGCAAAAGGCCGAGAGCCTTTTCATGGCACGCCGGCAGCACCCAAACAACAGTGAGTGTATCGCAGCGGGTCTTGTTCGTTCAAGGTGCACGGCTACGGGTGAAAGAGACTCGCTCGCCCTACACACATTCCTGTATCTGCCATTTCTAGAATCCTCCCTCCCGCTTCTTCCACCTGCCTCTTCACGGACCGAGAGAACATGCGCAAAACGGACCCACCTGCCGACACAGGTCGCAAGTCCACAGTGCACAGCTCTACTGGCCACTTTTATACGTACAAGAAATGACTGACCAGCTACAGACGGCCACGGCGGCACACCTATACACGTACGGGCGTGTGAGCCACTTCGCCGCCCACTACAGACACGCATCCCCAAGGGCTGCCTTCTTCACGTCATCTTCGGCGCCTTAATTTCAAGCGCAAGCGTGTGCATCCACGGCGACTCCACGTTCACGCACGTCAGCACGCAGACCTTGAAACACACAGCTGCGCCTAATAAAAACGGCTGAAGATACGTCAGTTTTAATATGCATGAATGTGTAGAGATCTAGCAACGTAGACACCCGCACACTGGTTTATGCGCCTCCATCCGCTGGGCAGAGGGTCTTGTCTCTCAGAATTGTCGCCAACGCCCTTGTGTATTTTCTGCTAAGGCGCGTGCCAGACATCCTTCCTGTACACCACCGGCAGCACAGCTCTCTAAGTACGGGCCCTGCATACGTTCGTTGACATACGGCCACCACACATTTCCACAACGACAATATATACACATATATATGTATATATCTAAAATGAGCTATGCCCCATCAGGTGCATACGAAAGGACTGTCCTGCACAGACGCAACACGACTCAGGTGCGTGGCGACATTCAGGCTACATCGCGCGGATGCGCCGCGTACCCGCTGTTGCACATGGTCTTCAATATTACGAAAAAGTACCCCGCCGTCAACTCGCCGTACCGAGACTGCTGATGATACAGATGGACGCTACAAGGAAACAGTGGGCGACAAAGATGCATGAAAGGAAAATTCTCACGTCCACATACCCCTATCTAAATTTCTCCCTTTCACATGGTAGGCGTCCTACTATACGTACGCCTCCTGCCGTGCGTTCATTCCCCGTGTCCCTTGGGTTCAGCCGCTGCACGAGGCAGAAAATTTTGCCCCTCTTCACCACGTCGGACGTACATACACGCTCTTCCTCGCCTGTCAAACAAAGGGTGAGGCTTTCCCTATCTCACAAGACTACGGTATCACACAAACTCAGTCATGTCGTCCTGCTCTGCACATCTTTCTTTCAAAAGGACCTGCCAAAAGAAGAACGTCCTTCTCGGACTGTTCGCTAGTCGGGTGCCTCAGAAGAACGCCTGTCTCTCTAGACAACGTTACAACGAGACGCCCACGATGCACGGCGACCCACAGACACACACACATACGCATCTGTATACGCACTTACAGATCTACAGCGATACGTGCACCAAGCACACCGTCAAGAACGCACATACAGAAGCGATGTTTCTTGTACGCACACGCATATATACACGTATACGCAGATACGTAGATTCATATGTACACTTCCGTGTGTGCTACGCTTTTCCTTGTCTTGCTTTCTCTGAGGGCAGTGGCGTCCCTCTCCAAAGTTGCACTCTCTGCGTCGATTTTCACCTTCTCTATACGGCACACTGCAGCACACCGGCAGCAGCTTCGTGTTCACGCCGTCCGCTGCCGTTGCTGCCTTCAGCGCGACGCAGAGAGCACCACACGCGGCGCCGGCACGCAGTGCAGCCCGTACGACTCGATCGTTCGCCAGTCCTGTACAGCAGTTTACGAGAGACACAGAATGCGCGCGTGCCTACGCTATCACAAGAGCATTTCAAAGCGCTACGTTCACCCACACACGTATTTATACACGTGCATGCACACATACACTCGTACGCATGACACACGCAGACGTAACGCATACTACGTAGGGACAGAACGACAGAAAAACAGAGACGCCGCATTCACACATGTGTGTGCGCTCACATGTGTAATAACTAGTAGACTGATATATGAACACTAGCCTACATACACGCGCGTCTACCATCCATTTGTACGTGTGTCCAGAAGAGAAGCAAAAAGCGTTTCTTACGCTGACGTGCGCCTCAACACATGTCACAGATTAGAAAATGTAGATGAGCCATAAGCAGGTCTTCCCTCCCCCCTTCAGGTATGCAGGCCCCTCCTTTTAAGCACATATACATACACATATATATATATATATATGCATTTATATATATATATGTGTACATATATGTATATATACAAATAGATACCCGTGTATCCACCCACACCCACTTACAAGTATACACATGTGTATACACGCATAGATGCACAGACACGCATGCGTGTATGGTTATATTCGCGAGGGTAGGCAGCTGTGGAACTGTTCAAGTTGTTTGCGTAAATCCGCAAAAGTGTGTGTTGCTAGCTATAGACGGCCACAGCCCGCGAGTGGCCGCTGCACGCGTAGGACTGGGAAGCGGACACATCCGTAGGTTCGTCCACGTCTTGACTTACCGCTAGCTGGGCGCCTGTTGCTGCGTCTTTAACGAAGAGATTTGCGGCTCTCAGGCCTTCCAACCCCATGCCGGCCTCCAGCAAACTTTCCTTCAGAGCAGCAAAGGTAATCTTTTCGTTAACTTCGATGAGCATCTCCTGCGCCTCCAGTCCTCCCCCTTCTTCGCAGACGATCGTCAGCGCAAACGGGACCCCTGCCGGTGTTGGAACTGCTGCTACTGCTCCTCCTCCTCCTGCACCTGCTGCAGCGACGGCGGCCGCTGCTTCTGCTGCTGTGCGGAAGCGCTTCAGAGGCGGAGCCGGCAGCAACCCTGGCCTCGGCGTCGGCGTCGGCAGCAGGGGTCCTGGTGGAACTTTGCTGCTCTCGGCTCCTCCTGTCGTCGGCGCATTTCCAGTCACTGTCGTGTCTTCAACCACCTGCAGGCGGCCGCAGCAGCACTCAGAGCACAGCAGCACCCCGCATACAACCACAGCGACAACCCCAGGAACGCCCTCCCCCACTGCCGAGGACGCCAGCGGCGTCTCCCCTGGCGCGGCCGCACCCTAACATCAAGACCCACATGAAGGACGTACTTGAACCCGCGCATGTGTAACACACACACGCCGGTGAGAAGACAGCACCCGCATCTGTGGACGTCTCAAAGCGCATGCATACACGCATACACACCTACGCACACACATAGCCACGCCCACTCGTGCAAGCCGACTCACGTATACACATCCCACCCCTGCAGTGGCGGAGTCCCACGGGTCGTTTCGAATGCCTGTGTCTACGCTCCACCGACGGCTGTCAACAGGTGCGCAAACATCTTTTTTTCAGCTGGCCCCCGACGTTAAGAAAAAGCAAGATGTGAGAGATAAGTGCTGGCCATTAGAAGTGTAGTGCACTGCGGAAGTGAGGGCGTCTCCTTCACAGGTGTGCGGTGGCTGGGCTGCGCTTCGAGCGTGTCTATATTTACTGTCGCGCACAGAGGAACCTGTGCGTGTATACCATTGTCCCAGAAAATGTGCGTTGCTGAAACGGACAAAAGTCGTCCAAGTCCCACGCCGAACTTCCCCCACCTCGCAGTGAAGAAGCTGGCCCGTAGGGACACGGCAGCCTTTCCATGGACGCAGATCCCACCACTGCACCGCTGGGGGACAAGGAGAGGCGTCTACAGGTGGGAGTCAATCCTCTCAGATTTATAAACCTCGTCAACAGCATGCAACAGATGGGATTCTTTCCTTTAAAGCACGAACTGTCTCAGGTCCAGGTGTGTGCGCTTCTCGTGTTTTGAGTCACCCTCCGCAGCTCATGTGGCTTCTGCCCCGACTCTGACGGCACCTGCGACGCCTGTTCCCGCCTACCGCACGGAGTTCCCGGCGTATAACTGCCACCCACGAACCTTGCACGGCCAATCAGACGCTGCAACACTGCAGCTTTTCTAGACAGTCCATCACGCATACGCGCACGCGTGGTGAAATACGTATACTTCACGAGAGGGCAGGTACGTATAGCAACGACTATAAACAGAGTTACTCTAATTTAGCTCAAACGTTCGGACACAGGGGAATGCGGGCACCAGGTGAGACGCCACCGAGTGTGCAGTCGGCGATAGGCGCATGCAGCACCAGCAGGAGCGAATCTGCTGTCGGCGACGGGTGCACGCAGCACCAGCAGCAGCGCATCCCCCGCATGGGTAGAGATGCGTGACTGTTCGTGCAGAGGCAGCAGCAGACGCAGCAGCACATACCACCTGCTCATCAACGGAGCCGAAAAGGTCTGGACGCTTCGCCACAAAAAGAGCAAGATTTCCTTCCACATCTCCCATGGGCGCGAACGCGGAGTCTGCCTTGGCCTTCTCCAGGAACTTCTCTTTCTGTTCTCTGTGCGCACACACACAAAACTGCAGCGTAGCACAGGTGACGGCGCACGAAAAGCAGAGATCGTTTCCCTGGCGGAAGATGACGAGGGCAGATGACGCGACGCGGCGAAGGAGAAAAGGCAGCACACCACATACAAAGGAACAGCTGCAAAAGAGCAACAGCCACACAGCTCCGCAGCAACAGCACTGGTGGCAGCAGACGCTACCGAGTAGCCACACAGTCGCGTAACCCGAGAGACCTGCGGGCCTCGAAGGTGTTCCACAGGACGTCGCGGCGTAGAATACTGCGGCGCGTGCAGACAGCCGAAGCAGGTGTCAGCGTGCGCGACTGCGATGTACAGACACCTCAGCGCACCCGCTGCTGCAGCAGTGTCGGCACACACACAACAGGCTGCACGGCGAGAAGGCTGATAGTAACAAGTCAGATCGCTGGCGAACAAACAGAAACGAGACCCGCAGCAGGGCAACTGTCGACGCGCATTCGTGCAGTAGTCGGTCCTACGTGCAACAGCCAGACACGTAAATTATAGCGCCACGTTCTTTGCAAGTAGGTTGCGCATGGACAACTGGACCAGCCGTCAACCCGTAATGTTCCTCGCACACAGACGTAGAAAGAAGCTAACGAGAGGCAAGCCTGCCGCCGCGTCTGCGCTTGCCAGAAAATGCACATGTTTCCTGATGTCCTGCGCTGCCTTCTGCACCTCCTCTTCCTCTCCTGATGACGCAAACGTGCGCGACCGTTTGAACTGTCTTTCCAAAATAGTAAATCTTCTTTGGATATGTGTGTTGTAGAAAGACGTTTTCACAGCAATTCACACACAGACGCCTGCAGAGATGCCTAAACCCGTATCTACACGCAGCGACACACTTGTGCAGGCACGTAGATACGCGCGTGCATGCACATACGTACACCTACGTCGTCAGCCCCCACCAATACACGCAGTCCCGCATGCAAGTGCCTATACACACATGCAAGTAACCGTCCGCCAGGCAAATGGGCGACGCTTTTTCTCCTAAGTGTGGGCACATCGATCTGCTAGGCACACTGGCAGCGGTGCGCACAACTTGTGGCAGCTCCACCGGCAGCGAGAACGCTTTGCAGCAGCAACACGCCAGTGTACACGCAGAGAGCGACACAGATGCGCACACAGAAACGTGCATGCGGAGATACACGTGTTGTCCAGGTATACACGTCTACTTAGAGAAGGGTCCACGGACGCATACGCAGGCTCCGCAGCTACCGGCATATATGTCTACGTAGAGAGCGGTCCACATACGTACACACAGGCTCCGCAGCTACCGCTGAGCAAGCGTCAACTAGGAGGGCTACAGTCATGCAGGTCTGCGCACGCAAACAATGCCTTCGCGGGTGCGGCGGGAGCTGCGGTTGCGACTGCAGCAGAAGACTCACTTCCACTTGGGATCAAGCAGCAGAATGCGCAAGTGCTGGGACATCTGGTCGGCAGGCACCAGCTGCCCAGTGATCGGACACTTCTGCAGGCCCTTCTCTCCCGGCTGCTCTCCTCCGGCTCCTGCTGCCGCTGCTGCCACTCCGCGCTTGCGCGGTTGTCGGACGTAGCCCTTCACGATGCGCACAGCTGGTCGGGCCTGCATCGCGACGCAGAGAGAGAAAGCAGCGACGTCCTTATGAATAAAACGACACATATACACCCACCGTGATTACTACTAATACCGGGACATTCTGTGCCTCTGCACGTACGACAGAAACGTTTAACACTCCTATATATATTATATATATGTATAAACTCTACGTATACGGAGAGACGCGTAGACACTCGGAACGACGTCCTTTCAACAGACTCGTACATCCTACACTTTAGGTGGTGGGGATCGCCATTCATCGGCTGCTCGAAACTCCCTGAGAACTGCACGAGTGGGCCCTTATCTGTCGCCGCTGCTCTCCCTCTCACCAACGGTCCAGTTAGCTCTTCTGGACTGCTTCTCGCTTCCGTGTCTCTCTGGCGATATCAACACAGGGGACACCTCGCAGTCGACCACCGCCTCCTTGTCGCCTTCGACGTGCACGGGCGACACCCATGTTCTCTTCTTCTGCGGGGTGGACTCTAGCGGCGTGACCCTACTGGCGCGCTGCCTGCGACCGTCGTGGCTACTTCTACGGATGTGTGTGTCTTCTCTTCCTTTCGTGTCGACCCGTAACCTTCTCTCGCACTGGCGGCGGGACTCCGCACCTCTCTCCTCTACTACGGCTGCTGCCATCGCCCGACAGCCATTCTCTCCAGACACCCTCAGACTGACACCCGTGGTTTCTCGTCAAGCTCCTCCGTCTACACACACTTGTCCATAGATGATACGAATGCACGGATAAACCACCAAATCAATAAACATGTAGAACGCGTACACACGTATATACACAGGACGACATTCCTCCTCTTGTGTGCCTGCACTACCCTCCGTGTAGTGGGAATTTTATGAAGAGACAGGAGCAGAGACTCCGGGGACGCGCGACTTCCACGGACGCGGAGTCCCGCTGACAGGAAGTGTTTACCTCTGTGTGCACACCGCAGGATTTGCGCCACAGCGTCACACACGCAGCCGCAAACACAGCAGCCCAAAATCTGACGAGGGAGTCTTCGAGTGTCAACAGGTTCCCACAGACGCTTGATGCGCTCGGACCACAGGCAGGGCATCGTGTGTGCCTTTCTAAAGGCTAGTTTGCTGCTCTCGTCATTAATTCATCCGTGCACTTTAATCTTAACTCCGCAGACACGCTACCTCAGTTTGTGTGTCTTTCTCTGTGTATCATCCTTCCAGTTCCGACGTTACCACCTTCGACGTGCGGCCGACATGCGTGAAGCTGGCCACGCCTTTTCTACGAACGCTGCGAAAAACGAGACCCCACCGTGTGTGCAGAGAAAGCAGCATCTTCGAAGCGTTGTTGTTTGTTCGTATGGACGCCAACCTTTGCAGGTGTTCGGAGCCGAGATATGCGCGGAGCGCCTGCTTACCATGGCAGCCGCAGCGACAGCTTCTGGATGCAAGAGAAGCTCGTCTTCTTCTTCAGGTTCTCCGTGCTCCTCGTCTGCCTTCGCTTTGGTGGACGGAGGCGCAGGAGCTGCCGCTGCTGGAGGCGGCTGCGCCTGCGGGGGCTGCTCCTCCTGAGCAGCGGGAGTAGCGGCTGCAGCCGGCGGCAACGGCCCGGCGACTTTCTCAGCTGGAGTTGCGGTACTAGGAGCGGCACGAGACGGCGCAGCAGCAGCACCAGGCGCAGGGGCAGCAGCAGCAGCAGGGGCAGGAGCAGCAGCAGGTTGTGAGGGGTTAGGCAGATCTTCTTCCATGTCCAGGTCGTCCTCATCGTCTGCGCCTCCCGCCGCGTCGGCCGCCTCGCGTATGAGCGCAGCAATGCTTCTTTGTTGCTGCTGCTGCGGCGGCTTCCTCCTATCTGTACCGGCTTCTTCATCGGCCTCAGCGTCCTCCTCGTCCAGGCCTGCGAGAGCAGTAGGAGGCGGTCTTTTGGCAGCAGTGGCAGAGAAGTCGATCGGGGCCGCGAGCGGAAGCATATCGTCTTCTTCAGTGAAGTCGATAGTTTCGACAACGTAGAAGTCGTGCCAGTCAATCGCGTGCATGAGAGCCCGTTCTTCAGCCTGCTTGGCGTCTTTCTCTTTGCGCTGCTTCTCCTGTTCCAGTTCCCACAAGAAGCGCTGCATACAACGCTTGAGAGCATTCTGCGGATTGGCCGCGGCTTCCTTAATTTTTTCTGTTTGCTCAGGAGGCGGCAGCAGACACTTGGTGTACGCGTCGACAAGGTTTGTGAAGTACTGAAAGAGCGCATGCGTGGGCTTGAGAAACTCGAACTGGGGATTTTGCCTCTCTCTCTGGGCAAGTCCAGAGAGAAACCTTTGTCCATTTCTCGCAACAAACTGCGCCGTCGTCTGGATCACTTCCACGTCAATCGCGGCTATGTATGGCTGAACAACACTGTACACCTCAGGAGGTGGCGGCTCTACTTTCTTCTGTTTCTCCTCGGCGTCCTGGTCCCCATACTGTGTGAGCATCAGCAACTTTTCCTTTCGCTTCGCCTTCTCCTCTTCTCGCTTCCGCATGTCAAGGATCGCCTGCGGCACCTGCGGCCGCGGGGCCTCCTCCCCTGTTGTATATTCGCGCACTTTGAGCTGGTAGTACGCATGGTACGGATTACTCGGAAAGAGAAAGGCAAAGCGCTGGTTATTTTGCTCCCGCCGAACGCGCTGCTCAAACTCCACGCCGTTCTTCGCGACGAACTGCGCCGTCTTCTCAATGATGCCGCGCAAATCTGCTGGCGGGAAAATTAAAGACGAGGCCAGCGAAGAGGAAGCAGACTGGAACGCTGCAGACGCAGAGGCAGCCGCAGCCCCCCCGGGAGGCGGCGGAGGACGCGCTGGCAACACGGTGGCACTCATGGTTGGCCGGGTGAGATGAAGAAGCGGAAAAATGACGGAAGGAGGCACCAAGCGTAGAGGAGGGGCGGGGAAGAACCGCGAACAAAAGCGTGAAGAACAGCAGCAAAGAAAAGATAAACGTCTACGAGAAGAAGAAGAAGGAAGTCAAAACGATGTGAAAAAAAGGAGCAGAAAAGGGACAGAGACGGGAGACGCCGACGAACGGGAAGGTGGACGGTGGAAGAAACAAAAAAGGAGAGAAGTGAAGGAAGACATGACGAAGATTCAACCACGAAGGGAGGAGAAACCGTAACGGAGAGGCGCGTCGCGAACAAGGAAACCACAACACGGATACAGCTGATTGGAACGGCTGGTGCCTCAGCGGCATACACAGCAGAGAACCGACACCGGGACGAAAGGATAGAAGGACGATTTAAACAACTACCGGGGATAATCCTACAGCCCCCCGCGACGGCCGCAGTGGCTCGCTGAGGTTAGTTGACCATCAGGCACAGAAAAGCCGCAAAGGCGTGGACCACTACTGCTCGTAGGAACACAGATATAATTCTTGTGAGAGAGATCTGAAGGAAAAGGTAACCAGGACGGTGCTCACCTCTTCCTTCTAAGAAGAGCATAGGAGGAATGTGACCGAATGGAAGCGTACAACCTCGAAACAACCGGCAACGTTCCGCAGTTGTACATTCACAAATACGCGTGTACGTGGATATACGTGTAAATACGCGCGTGCTTCCATTACCCTCTTTGTTTGTGTTCTACTTTTTGTGCTTCTGTAGGCACAGACATATGTATACGTGTGCACCCTGGAAGTTACAGAGGCGTCAACCACCTTCGCACACGGAGGACCTTCACAACGCTGAAAATTTCTACGGGGTGGGGAAGACAAATACATGGGCACGTACGAATGGAATAGCTAAGGAATATCCTTACCACACCGGATTTGCGGAGAGGATGTACAGAAGAGCGAACCACTAGTCTGGACAGCACAACAAACAGGACTTTTCGTCGAAAAGATGGGGTGGAACAGGAAATGATTTTAGCACGTCCGCGCTTGCGAGTGTTATTCCCGGATGCCGCTCCAAGGAAACAGACACATACGATCAGAAAGGCAATCAGTTGTTCAGGGGGGGGTTGATAGAATTTTCCTCACTCCAGTGGTGGGAAGCACTTGAAAAGTTTGATGTCGTTCTACATCGATGAGCTACCGACAAAGCAATGAGCCGTTCGTTACCGCAGAGGTCGAGGATGCAACCGACATGCCTAAGAAGAAACGGGGTGACGACTCCGTCGCACGTAGAGGCCGGAGACGATTCCCGACATTTGCAGGGAGACACGTAAATTCCAGTATGGACGAACAAGTTGAAAGGCGTCGAGGCCACATTAGTATGGCCGAAAAAGGAGACATACGCAACAACGCCAGTATAAACCGAGCAGGTCATAAGGGATTCTTGCTTATGCTTGAAGACGGAGGTGTAAGACACAAGAATCTGCGGCTACATGGCGAGACCAGATATGCGGAGAAGGACAGAGAGGCGAAGGGGACGCATTCAAGGTGCGAAACCGAACACGGGGTGCGAATCCGAACACGGGGTTCGGCCGGCAGAGAAGATGGCCTAGATTTCTGCGGCGTCGCTCAAGAGAACAAAACGTGAAGGATAACCGCAGAAGACGATGAGGAAGCGCAGAGAACAGTTTTTTCGCCGTTCCACGCGAATAAATAGTGGCTGAGTTTCTGTTACAGTCAGAGAAAATTAGAGTTGCCACGGGACGTAGGGGAACCTCGCAGACACACCGCCCGTTGAGTGCCACTGGAAATGTTGCATGCACACCGCGTGCACCGTGCGGCTGCGCGTGATCGATTTGACTTACAAACATGATTAATGTAGGTACTTCCACGTAAAATGCAAAAACTGCGGCACTGAGGCGCAGCCTCTCGTTCCTTGAACGATGTCGGGTCACACTTAGTTGAAGTCGCGATAAAGTGCAATATCTGCACCTGCAGTGAAGCAACAGCATTATGTGTATGCTGCAGGAATACAGCGCATCTCTCCGAGTCTCACGCTCAGGCTGGTAGGTGGACAATCGTCTATTAAATTGAGTGAGCTGTGTATCTCTTCTGTTTTGCTGATGCGCTTGTGGGCATTCTCTGTGTGCATTTGAGGTCTAAGGTGTAAACGCAGATGTAATCTCACAGGTTTGCGAACACTGCGACACCCAAATAACACTTTACAATGCCGGGATGCACATGTGGTAGTCAGCGGCTTAGTGAAATTCATGAGGACTTTCACAGGTGAGTTGTGTGTCTTTTCTAAGTTGCCAATGGGCGCGTGTACAGACTCTGTCTATTAGAGGTGTAAGTTATCGCATTAGGGGGCATTTACAGTCTCGTAGGGACGAAGAAAGAACAATATCTTCAGTAGCTAGATGCACATACAAATGTTACCTGTCTCAGAACATTGACGATGCTTTTCTGGAAGTAATAAATTTATCGATCAGCAGCATGTTACTAACAGAGAAATAAATTTGACCGAGACGGTGTGCTTGAGTGCTTTACGCTTCACGTGTGTAGCAGATTATCGCTCTCTCTCGTCGCATGTTATTGTTGTATAAACGGCTGTAGACCACGTCAATAGTCAACTGGACGTGGCGCAGCAAAGAAGACGCGCAGCCCCAAGACGTCGGCTACGTAAACCCCTGCGGCATTCAATTACAAATTGTCAAATGTAACTCCTTGTGTTATGCCCCCGCCTGGAAAACCACCAGCGTTATCTTCGCTTCGCATGATTAACACAGCAACTCTGTACAGCTGCTGTTGATAGGTAGTCTGTACGTGTATAGGCGGGAATATTCGAGTAGGTTTCTAAAAAGATGTCAGTTTCATTATACTTCGCGTCCGGGCTGAAGAGCTGAATATATCGTCAAGGTTGACGACGCCCGTCGAAGCACCAGCTCGATGCAGGAGGCTGTGCGGCACAGTTTACAACAGAGCTAGACGTACAGCGGGCAGGTTTCTGCAATGCGTACTCGGTACGAACTCCGATATGTATATCAACAAATATACAGACAGATGGATAGCGAGCAGTGTGTGCAAGTCTACTCCTTACAGAATCAGGGGACGGCGTGAGGTTTTCTTCGGTCCTCTTCGTCGAAACTCCGTTTATTAGATAGTATCCTTGCAAGCGACACCTGCTTTTGACCCAGCCCGCGTACTACGTTATGGTGAAACAACCATTTCGAACTGAACGTTTATTCAGAGCCCTCTTACAGGTACTTCAGCGTTCAAGCACTTGCGAGTTTTTTTTTAGTAACATATGAATGCCACCCCGCGCTTCGCAACGCACATGCAAAGTCCGCGCAGTCGAACTCTACATATACTTGACCACGCTTCAAGTAGGTACCGCTAACAGAGAATTATAAGTGCCTCGGAGCGTCGCTGTGCGCAGCGACTTGCACGTGGGGTCGAGGCGTAAGGTCCTCATCTCGCATTCTGCAGGAAATGTCAGGGGGGCTGTAGTGTTTTTAGATTACGCCGTCGATTCTATTTACTACCTGGAATACTGCGGGCTCCATTGGGAAAAGTCGGACTCGCTCATTGTTGCCTCCACGTTGCCCCCCTACGTGTCAATATAATATGCGAATTCGTGAACTTGAAGATACACAGAACAATCCTGACAGAAATCGGGCTTACTGGTTTTTACACACGAGAAAACGTGCAACAAATCTTGAAGAGACCCTGATGCTGGGGGACTGAGATCCCTGGCACTGCAAACTAAACGAACTTACACTGTGTAACTTGATAACGTCAGGGTGAACAGCATTAACCCAAGTACGCACGTAGCGCAGTTCTGTAACCAATCACGTTGGCGTGCCTTCCAAGGTGCCAGACACTGCTGATTTTAGTATTGGCGATATTACGGCCAAAGACATGAAGGTAAAAGACACAATTCGCACAGAGCTTTCTGCCCTCAATGAATGTAACTTGTTTACTACAATGCCCGGCCGACGGATATGATGTTTTATGTGTTTCCGTGTACAATGGATGTCCGCGTCGGATCTGTAGCAACGTAGACCTTGGTAGCAGGTCGTGACACAATTACGCCGTTTGAAGTGCTGATTTTTTTCGATGGCCGTCCCCACGCGAGTTAAATCCACATTTGTACACCGGAGAACTTTCCATCCTAGCTCATGATTTTTTTCGGAACTTGCCGCTGCGATAGGAACACGTCAGCAACCTCTTACAATGTTCCCTTTCAAGTGCGAAGCCTCACCAACGCATCGTAGCAATTGCATCCAGGGGTAACGGCGGGTTGTGTCGGCACCAAATCTGGGCTCCTGCTTAACACGCACTCTTACTATTTTTGCTGTAATCTTTTCAGTCGATGAAATATATAGTCTGGAGAAACACTGTATCCTCGGCACGAAAGGTGCCACGTAATGTGGACAGAGTAACCGAGTGCTCGTTTAAAATTTGGCACACGGCTACACAGGGACAACAGCACGTTGATCACCCGGGGGGTAATAATTTGCTGCAGACCACTGAGGAAATTGACTAGTGAATACGAAGGAGGATTTCCTCAAGAAGTGGAAGTCACACCGGAAAAGCCGCTTGCTGTACAGGCAACACTGCAAGAGTCAGGGTGCTTCTATGATGGGTTGGTGCCTGGTCGCGACTCTGCAGCGTTTGACCTCGTGTGCCAATGTACTTGTACCGCGCGTGCTGCCACGTGCTTTCTTCGTAAATTGGGCAGTCGTATTAATTTTGTAAGACAGTGCATCGAGGAAATCCAGAGCGTGCGGCGCGTCGCTACAGGTGCTGAAATGTTGGCAGCACCCCTTACCCCCCGCAGCCGTTGAGCGTGAACGCGTCATCCTTCGTTGACTAATACAGGAGACGGGGCAGTTCAGAGAGAGGGGTGTTTTCAGCTGTTCCTCTACCTACCTTGTAGAGGCTCTCGCACACTTTAGAGGCGCAGCATACAGGAACAAAGCCGGTATACCGTTTCACCTGTTTAGCTGTTATACGCGTGGAATCATTGAACTGCAAACTTTCTGAGAGGCGCTTCCGCACGATCAGCTTCCACAACTAATTCATACTCAGGGAAGACAAGACGTGCTGCGCTACGATGAAAAGAGGACTCCGGATCCCTCTAAACTTCCTTCCACGTATAGAGTTCAGCAATGGCGTCACGCGGCGCTCTCCTTCAGTCAGAGTTTCAGGAAGAAAAAAGATATGCAGTTTGCTTGAAACTGAAAGTACTTCCTGTAGTTGCCTTGTGCTCATACCTACTTACTCACGTTGTACCTCTCGACCCTTCTGCGCCAGCCACCACACGGAGCTGTTTCAAGACAGATCTTCAAAGGTATGCGAGTAGGCAAAGTAATGCTCGTGATGCTACGAAGGTGGAATGCAGTACGCACGGTACACCTGAGTTTCCGGAACTCCGCAACGACACCACTCAGGTTAATACCGGCAGTTTCATTCACTGAGTGGGCGAATAAGATGCCAGCGGCCGCCACACACTACACGATAAGAGTGGTCCCTACGTCAGTATGCACGCGCTGGGTTCTAAGAATCCTGAAAGGATCACAATTGCAGTGGCGTTAATACGAGTGGAGTTAGGAGGCGGTGACACCGCACCACGCCAAATCGGGGCGACTACCGGTGTACAACACAGGATTCCTGAACAGCCCGTCAGACAGCACAATGTCGCTGCGACAGCGTAGAATCATCCTGTTTTCTCTACCAAACGTCATCCTGCTCCTCTGTTGTTCCAATTCCTTCCAGTATGAACTCGACTGGGTTCCCGAAGAGCACATCAACGGAGAAACGCGACCGATACTTTGCGCACGCGAGCGGCCTGCACGTAAAGGAGAATCACGAAAACCAACATTCCCCCTTTATTTCTGCAAACGCGCAACGGCTGGGGGCTGTAAGCGGATTGACGTGGACTGCCGGTATTCGGCATCGTAGAAGCAGTTCTCTTTTTTCCTGTCTAAGCCACGTGTGCTTAGATTTTGTCCATCTGGTTCCCCTCCTGTACACGAGGCCACGCCGCTCGACTACACAAATTCGCTGGTGCTGACGTTAGTTTACCGCTGTTATGTATGTATGCATGCGAGAGGGTAAAGGTACAGTCCTCTTAACAGTCGCTGAAATGTCTCTATCATATGAACGTGCTGCAGTACAGACAGGGAAAGTGTGATTTTAGTTTCCGAATTATATGCAGCAGAATGTTACTTACAAAAAGGAGACACGTATGATGTGAGAGCCGAAGAGTGCAGGGGTCTTCAAATGCCATTGGCTGTTCGCTTCTCCAGAACCTTGATGCCCTTCCAGGACACCTTCGCTCGTGTCAAAGATGAACACTCTGGGGTCGTCGGTGAATCCATCGGTTACCAGCGCTGCCTGGACAACGCACGACAGCGTGGCCGCTGCTTTAAAGATGTCGAAACACTTGCGCGTGCTTGTTTCTCTCAACACAAGGCGAAATTTTTGACTGTCAGCAGGAGCGACATCACCTCTTCCTTACGCGGCAGCACGTGTCCACGGACGTCTAGCTAAAAACTGTCGTCTGCAGGGTCCAGATGAGTGTGTACTGATCTGTTTCAGACAAGCGCGTGCCGGCCGCGCATATGAGCTTAACATAAACGATGCATCTCTCCCAGCACAGGTCTGGAGCCTCGCGGTCCCAGACTCCATAGTCAGGGTGTTTATTGAACGCAGTCCTCCCCAGTCCCACGAAGAAGCACAGTCTACGACTAAACGAACTCTACAGATGAAAATGGACTGAAAGTGACTTTCACGCAGTGCGATTGTGGATGGACTGAGACAAATCACTGTGACATGCCTCCTGGGTAGCCACGCTGAGCAGAGCTCTACACACACAGCTACATGTACACCAGTGTGAGGACGCAGTGGACCTAGTGTATGTGAATTCGCGGGAGGTGCACGCTTCCGGAAGAAAATAAGAACTCTCGTTCCTTCAGCAACCCCAGCGCACGCGTACATAACAGAAAAGTGGACACCATCAGTGACACATTAAACATGCTGCAGGGAGGCTCGGATAAGGCAAACTATCCGGGCCGCAGCCTTATTTGTAAATATAGAGTGGCGTCAGCCACGAAGTTCCCCAGACACCCTGACGCGTTACCAACATAAGTGGCTACGTCTACGCAAACAGGTACATTACTATACGCAGATACACATCTCCACATCCTATTGCGATTTTTTCGCGCGTGTTCGGAGCTCACTGGATGTTTCGTTGCCACGCCATGATGAGACCTTCTTGGCGCGTCCATGCGATTGTTGTCCGAGACGTGGCTAACAGACCAGCGGACAGGCACAGGGCCGGCACTTAGAAGTTGAATGGCGCGCTTCACGGGCAACTGTCGAGCGATGTGCGCGCACCCGAAATATAGCAAATTGTTGACGCTCCCGTTTCTGTCACTGCTACTGTTGGAACGAATTTGGAGAACCGGTTGCTCCACTGGTGTTGCTATGTAAGGGAGAGAACAATCCAGATTAAGCGAAAGCGATGGTCGTCTGCAGATAGCTTCAAGAATCCAGCGCTTCTCTGATGTTGCCGCAGGGGCAAAGGGAAAGGAGACAACCAAATAACCGCGTAGAGTCCAAGATGGACTAGTTTTCCACTCTTGCAGCGGAGGAGGCTCGAAGCAAATCTGCACTTGCAGCTTGCGCAGGGGCTTCAAGCAGAAGAGCCTAGACTGAAAACTCACACGCCCACAGCGGACGCAGTTCTTATGCACGTAGATGAAGGAGGAAACGTTTTAACGCATTCTGGTGGGAAGACTGGTGGATTAGCACTTGACGAGTCATCGTTAAGTCGCAGGATACTGCGCTGTGAAGCCTGCGGAATGAGTCCTCATGCACGCACCTCATGCCCTTTTAAAGATAGTGCAGTCGATGTTTCTGTGCCTTTGTCGGAGAGCACCTCTTCAATTTTGAAGCAGGTCCCTTCAACTCCGAGAGTAAAGTGTATGTCACACGGTAGAGGGTTTGTGACATACACGACATGCTCAAGGACGTTGAGAGCCTCAAAGGCACCAGGTTGTGCTCCTTCCATTTTTGTTATGCTCGTGCATTCCTTTTCCCACGGTCTTGATTCCTTCTCTGAGGTAACCCGTACCCACGGTGTCGCGCAGAAGAGTGCCAGCACTGAGGGAGGCCGTGATTTTTCTTCGAAGTCTGTTGCTGTCGGACTGTGTAGAGACACGGATGCTTCGCGAAACGTACGCCCGGAGGTGTGGCCTGGCTCATCGCACGTTGCGACGGATACTGTGGGCTCGAACACATGGCATTTGACGTCTACCAGAAGCCGGGAGGGAGGTGTGCTGCGAGACCAGCTAGCAGCTGCAGCCGCAACAGCGTGAGACAGGGCACCCTGTGGCGAGTCTGCTGCGAATGAAGGCGACTCGATGGCTGCGACATCGTGTGCCTTCGCCTTCTGAAACACCGCACGCTGATTTACACTTAGCGAGCCGTGCTTCCGTCCAGAGTAAGAAGACGTTCGTGTCGTTGGAGACATTGCCGTTTCCTGTCCTTTCCCTTCTTCGTCCGAAGACTCCGCAGGTATCGGCGGTAACCGCTCGACCTCTTCGCACACCTGATAGACGGGATCCCGTATAGCTGGATGCTTTGCTCGCACGGCAGCGGCCGGTACACACAGTGAAGACGAACTCAACGCTGGAGGCGTCGAAGGTGAACCTTCGTTGCAGACACGCCGGTGAAGGTAGCTTTTTGGGAGTGCCACATTGTCGTGGACGCAGGGGGACGACGGCACTGGTGAGCAACTGCTCGCCGTGTGGAAATCTGCTGACGCCATGTGACGGTTTTCGGGGAAGGCGCTG
This sequence comes from Sarcocystis neurona, assembly GCA_000727475.1. Taxonomy (NCBI): domain Eukaryota; phylum Apicomplexa; class Conoidasida; order Eucoccidiorida; family Sarcocystidae; genus Sarcocystis; species Sarcocystis neurona. Next base: position 1,788,022 of record KL647312.1, on the reverse strand, counting down.
CCTATCAATCGGAAGCGATGCTCGCCGCAAGCATCCTGCAAACCGTCGAAGGCGACTTTGAAAGTCACCGACGACTTTCCAGGGATGATACACTGCGAGGGCACAACTCTAATGGGCAAAGGAACGCGCGGTACGTCTGCGCGCTCGTCAACAGTCGTCTCTTGCTGCCAGTCCTTTACAGCACAGGTGTCAGGGGGAAGCAAGACAGTGGCTGCAGGCAAGTCGTGAAGATGCTCTTCTACATTTTCATAGGTCTCCAGCGTATAAGATTTCTTCTCGTGCGACTCCACGTTGAGTGCACTTTTCCTTGAGCTGTCATTCAAGGCAGTACTTCCTCTTTCCTCACTGGTAGCGTGCAGATCTCTCCCCAAGTTGTCACTCATATCAGATGGGCTACCCACGGCATCTACACTATTAACTGTCGTACCTGACGACACATGAGCAGAGTGAGAAACCGTTTTGTCTTTTGGCGACGCCTGCACTGTCGAACGCGAGGCTTTGTCCGACTTTACGGTGCCTGTACCCACGACGCTACTGTTGCCCTTCTTTTGCGACCTGCCTCGTCCAGGACTTGAGGGAGCGGCAGCTGCGGCTGCAGCCAAAGCGGCGGCTTCTGCCTCTTGTTGCCTCTGCAGCTCCAGCTCGTGTTCCCGGGCACGCGCTGCTTCCTCAGCCGCTACCGCTGCGGCAATCTCCTCCTCCGTCTTCATCCAGGTACGTTCTGCCGCTTCTTGCTTCCTGCGCTGGTGCTCTTCTTCTCTTCGTTGCTTCTCCCAGAGACACAGGTCGTACGCAGTCCATTTCACGGTGACGTCACGCGAGCTCGTATTTGAGACCCGAAGAGCACCTGCGAGAGGCTTGGGAATAAAAGAGTCACAGCAAGTTCTTTGAAGAATACCGGTCGTCACACTGTGGGGTACGCTACAAGCACGCGTCTTTCTCGAAGGAAACCGTGTCTCATCACAGACGAGTGGCTGGGCGGTCGAGTCCTTTTGCATCTGGTCCAACGCAACACCCGTGGCAGCAGCCAAATCATTTAAGGGAATCACCGGTTTCGATGTTGCCGCTGGGCAGGGGGTCGCTATTGAGCTTCGTCGGCGTGAGGGTGCTGCCGAAGTTGAGACGCGCCCTGTAGTTGACGAGTATGACGCAACTGAAAGCAGAGGACAAGGCTGCCTGGCTAAGTCTACACCCACTTGCGGGGGGTCGATACGCAGAAGATCGCCCACTACTGAGACACGCAAGGGAAAATTGATTACTGCCCGAAGATTTTGTCCGCCTTTTGAATGACGGACCTCCGGCAGCTCGTCTCCCTCCAGTGGGAATGGATGTGACTTCAATTCAAGTGTCAGCTTGTCGTAGAATTCACTTGGAAAGTCCGCCAAACACTCTATACAAATACACGTGCTTGCTAGCGGCTGTATGAAGCCCGAGGACGGGAAACAGTTTATCGCGAGACCTGCTTGACTGGCTAGCAGAGCAGCACGTCGTTGGCCTTCGAGTTCGGACAGACAGTGCAGCTTGCCTTCTGCGGAATTGTAACCATGAACCGACATAAAAGCTCTGCATGTCAGAATGTCCTTGCGATTGTAAGACGCCCTGTCCGTACCGAGACTACTTTGTCTTTCTAGGCGCGCGGGACGGAAGCCCTCCGCCGAATGAACAGGAACGGTGCAAATGCCTTGTGTGGACTTTTGGGGCGAAAACGAGTAGCTGCACCCTGGGCGTTGTGCATGATATGCGTGTGTGCTTCTACGGACAGCAGTACACTGCTTCTCAGAAGAGCCTGAGTCGCACGGACTGAAGTCTTCATTAGAAGGAAATGCAGAATAGCTGCAGCTTGCTGGATACCGAGTGGCCGAGATGGTAAATTTGGTAGGGATGTTGCATACATTCGAAAGGAGCAAATAGCGTTTTCTTGACCCAAGCGTCTGCAAGTCTTTAATATCTGTAAGCGGAGGACCAGCTCGTTCGGCTTCGCCTTCCGTTCGCAGACCTTCCTCGTCCACTTCAATCGATCTGATCTCTGCTATTCCACTCTGCTCCACTAGGTGGCAGTCGGGCAGCGCACCGAGTATGCTCTTCTGGTGTCCTGCTGGCACTTTATGCGCGCTTTTATGATTGCCCGCACTGTTGTTTTCGTTATTCTTCAGTTGCACGAGGTCCGTCCATTGCGTTTCGCTGAGCATGGCGTACTGTAGCTGCAGACCCCTGCAACGCGTTTGCACCGTAAGGTAAAGCGGACGCAGGAGACCCTGCACATGACAGGCAGCAGCAGCGCGGAGGACGTGGGTTACCCGACGAGCCACGATCTGAACGGAAACCGTTTGACTTGAGCGGGGCAGTACTACGCCAGAAGGAGGGTCAAAGCGCAGGTCGAGAGCCTCTGAAATCGGTTCCAGCGTCTTCTCCAAAGAAGACCCATTCTGCTCCTCGGAAAGGGGAAGTCTTTCTTCTCCCAACGCCCTTCCAAGTGAAACGCGACCCCAACTGTACGACGCAGGAAGACTCGAGGTGTTCTGCAGCTTCAAACTGTTTAACGGGAGTTCTTTCGCAATGTGAATATGGCACTGACCGACGACAAGGGCAGAGGGGTTGAGCTGAAGCCGTGGAAGCTGCACTTCTGCGACAATGTCAAAGTAAATGCCTGCTGGCACTCCAAGCCAGTCGACCTGAGTCACGTCACAGGAACAAAATGGTATCCTGCACCCACGCAACTGATGCTGCAGTTCAGCTGGAAAGAGTCAGTTAGAAAAAGCGAGGCGCAGCAGACCCGCGGGGCAGTTCAAAATTGTTCGTGCACGTAGAGCAACTATTCGAAGCGCGTAGCCTCGCATGAGATGGCGAGTAAACATGGCGTTCTGCATAAAACAGTTGAAGTGCTCTCTCACTCACTGCCACAAATCGCCTGAGTTTCTCCGGATGCTTGGTACGCAGGATTACGCGTATTGTCGTGCAGCCTTTGGCTGGCACAACGCTCCAAGATGGGAAAAAAAGCACAGAGTCGTTCCGTACTTTGCCATCTGCAGGGGAATTGGTGATCAAACAGGAGTTTTCTATTCTCCTTTTTCCACCCTCCCCGTTAGAGACTAGCAGCTCGTTCAGCCGGTGGCTTGAATTGTCTACACAGCCACACCTGGCACACGTTGACGCGGATTCTGCGGTCGACCCCTGGCGTGTGTTACCTCCATTCACCAACAAGACTTCTTGGGAAGGGCAGATGATGTCCGTGTTTTCAGGTGTACACGCCTGTGCCGTCTCGCCCGAGAGTAGCGTCTCGGTTAGATACTTCTGAAGTCTTTCGTAGCAATTGAAAGGTAAGGGGGGCATGTCCTGAGGGTTCCGTAGAGACGACGAACCAGCATCGCCATCTGAACACGGAGATGTGAACAGGCCACGCTCATCTTCGAGGAGTCGTGGGCGCACGATTGTGGGTGCATCACTGGGGTTGGCAATCGCGCATGTCATGCACTGAAGATCGTGAGCGCGGACCTACACACCAGAAATGGCCAACACCTTCCGGCAGAGTTGTTTCGCTTTGTCCCTCTGCGGCGAGAAGTGCCGGCGTAAGTACAGCATGACACATGTCTTTGCGCTTAACTGAGACGTTCTGTGAAGCTACGTTGCGAAACAGATTATCTACGAGGGCGAGATGTGTAAGTGCAACATGATACATGTCTTTGCGCTTAACTGCGACGTTCTGCGAAGCCATGTTGCAGAATATATCATCTACCAGGGGGAAACTATCGTTGTAACCAAAAAAACTGCAGGAATCCGCCGGATTCATTTGAGGGTCGCCACCACCGCCTTGACACGCACGGCTAAGAAAAATTGTAAAAAATTTGCTATCGCGTCTAACGCTCGTGCCGGTGCACAACTACACCTTACGGTGATATCTTACAATCCCAAAATCCAGCGTAGCGGGAGACGTCAGGCGGAGCTGTGGCGGTGCTGCGCTCACAATGAGCTGTAGAACCGGGTAGTCTTTCTCGGCTGCGTGCACTGCGGAACGTTCCCTGTCGCTATCACGTTGGGTTTCTTCGCCTCTAATGTCGTCGACAGTTCCGGAGCCCAAGAGAAAGGGGAGGGTCAGGGAAATTTTTGCACACGTTCGTAGATACACACGAATAGCCAATAGCGTGCTTGAGCGGGCCGCCACGCATCCACTCCGGGGCTCTACAGAAAAGTAACCTATGCAGCTTTCCGGAAAGGTCGTGAAATCTCTGCAACAGTCGGCCTGCAATAAGAGCGAAAGCGGAATGACGTTTCCTCTTAAGACACGTCAGCACCCAGCCCTAATTGCAACTATCACAAGCACATTAAAGGCATCTTTGTGCGTCCTATCTTCCGTGTCCTGTGTAAAGCAAAGGAGTAAGTAGGCGTACCTCTTGCTCGTTTAGAAGAACAAGGCACGGCTTCTGCGCTGTTGAATCTAAGTTCCACCTGCAGTCGTCTTCTGTTTTGTCTTCGACATGAACAGGCACGTATTTGAGGGTAGATGGAACACGAAAAGGTGTATCCCAGAATGCTTCATTAACCAACGCGATGCTCTCTGTGTTGCTACTGAAGACGCAGGGCAAGACCTGCATGACCGCGGTGGAAGGAACTAGAGCGACTTTAGGAGCAACAGGAGAGCCCCGCAGAGAGAGGGAAAGCAGCCTTGCACTCCAGAGGGGGATAGCATCTTGTCCGGTGCCATCCTGAGACTCCAGCGGATACACTTCCCTTGGCCACAGCGGGGCTGGCGAGCCTTCACAGTAGGAGGGCTCGTCCTGCTGAATCCGAAGGAGCAGGCGCAGAGCAAGCAGGCAGGGCCGGGGAACACCAACTACCTGCGAACATGGGAGATCCGAAAGAAAGTGCATAATGCTGAACTTTAATATGGGTCGGTTGCGATAAGAGCCTGCTTGTATGCCTCCGGTCGAATGCCACTTCATTGCACTCCACCGCTTCCCGCCGTCGTAATACACTCCTCTGACTTACGACGACGAACCCGTGAGATTCAAATGCAGGCCTATTTCGCATCCACTTCGGGCAGCCGTCACCGTTATTGAGTGGAAACTGTCTGGTGGTGCTTCAAAAGTGCAGTAAGCATGCTTCCTCCTTCCAGAGATTGCTGCTTACTTCTAAGACGGCTTCTGCGTTGTCTGACTGCGAGCCACAGGCTCTCAGCAAAACGTAAGAGAATGTGAATTCAACCTCTGTTTTAGGTTTGAAGTAAATCGCTGCTGGCTCCACACGGAAAGGTAGCGATGCGCATTGTGATGACTCCGAGGCAGCTGCCCGCAGACTCCATCGGAGGTGGACGGCAGTCTGCCCAGCGTTACGAAGGACTAGCGTTCGTCTCTCAACTCCTCCTTTAAGCTGCAACATAGAGACGTCTTTACACACAGGACACGTCGGCGAGGTTAGAGCGCAATGTGACGCTCCACACAGGACTATGAAGGATTACGTCGTTCCAGTTGTAAAGGCGTGAACACACATTATCTCTTTGTTAACGTACGCGGGTCGAGTTTCACAACCAAGTGCGTCTAACCTTAACCCACGAGAAAGTAGCTCTCCGTTAGACTATCACGACTTACAAATCCCTCTTACGCGGGTGTAAATGTTCACATGTTTCATACGTGTGCGTATATATAAACGCGTATGCGTGTGCACATAAACGTGCTCACACGCGTGTGAAAGATTGACAGTGCAGGGACAAAGCAAAGAAAAGTGAGAGGAACAGCAGCTTGCCTGTACAAATCCAAAGTCTATTGCTCGCGGAATGGCCAGGGCAGCGGTATCTTCAAATGTATTTTCATCGGTGGTCTCAGGGGAGCTTTCAGATTGATCTAATTCGCACCCTGCACACTCCACCATTTGTAAGGTGTCAAGAAGGTCTTTGGTTGTACACAGTTTTTCGTGGAAACGCACTACTTGAATCCGAGCTGGACTTGCCGTCCCCCGGATAGTGACTTGCCACTCTTGGCCGGCGTCAGAACGGAGTCGCAACGGTCGCTCGTACACGCCCACGCAGGCGGTGTCGAATGAGACGTGCAGTTCTACGGTTTCGTTCTTTTTCAACACGAAGCCAGGCGGCGACAGTGTAAAAGGTGGCTCTCTCAGAACTCGTCTACCACCGTCGTCGGCGTGGGAAGTGGGGTATTCTTGGTACCCGGCGGTCGAGCTGCACGCGCGCACATCCCCTCCCTCTCCGGACGAGAGAAACTCAAATTTGGCTTCTCCTCCCTCGTTGACCACGGATAGCCTGTTGTGAGCATTGGGACGACAGCTGCAGCACGATGCAGACGGCGGACTGTCAGGTTGAAGCGACAGCGTGACGTAGGTGACGGGCGTAGCTTCGCATTGACGTAAAGATGTTATGGACCACACATCTTCAGAAGACGACGAGCTTTATTGGATACGAGGAAGTCACAGAAGTACGCTCGCTGCTGCTGCATGGTTTTTCAGCTGCTTCGGTTGGAAGCAGGGGTGGTGCATCCTTCAGGAGTTTTCTATTGATCATTCACACACAAAGGCTGATGCCTTTGTTGTCGGCGTGCAGCACCATGGCAGATTTCGGCACTTTATTCACGTGAAGCTACAAAAACAGGGTTTTTTCCCAGTTGAGGGTAAAGCGAGTCAACGTAACAAAGCTCCACAGGGTGACATGGCGTACCGCGCTTCAGCGCGCTCTCCACAAAGATGTACGCCGCAGTCTACAACGGGCGGAATATTCATCAGCTGCGGTAGTTCCCGTAGGCAAAGTACCTGAAGGTCAACAGAGGAACAGCAGGGTTGTGAATTCGTTCGCCTAGACTTTTCAAAAAGCATGGCATACGTTTCGACTAATGGTGCCTCAGTGTGGCTCAGACGATCTTTGGCTCACCAGAACTGTGTGCTACAATGCCAGAGACGGGATTACGGTGATGCGCAGTCGCGGTATAACTTGTGAACGGAAGAACTCCGACAGCCAACGCTTCGGAACCGACATCCGTTAGGCGTGTTATCTCATTGCCCGCGCGTGCACGTGTGGACTCCCATGTGGTAGACGTGCTCGGGTGTAGTGAACGACCTGTCAAATGCCCTTGAGGGCCCCGGCACAGATACGGGTGCTCTGACTGACCTTACCGCAATAGCATATGTACCTTCCCCGGTGTAAATAAGAAGCTGAGCTTTCCTGTCTGTCAATAAAGATGGTCGGAAGAGAATGTCGACCTGTGGCAGAAATTTGAGCGGATAAGCAGCTGAACGAAGCACCACATCTTGACGCAAGCAACTCGTCTCCAAACTAGTCAGACCTCATGCAGAGCTTCCTCTCAATAGCTCGTTTCCGTATTTACTTGTGAATACTGCTCGGTGACGCACTCCTGTCCGTATTTACTTGTGAAAGCTGCTCGGTGACGCACTCCTGTGCGTCCGTGCATGCGCAGTTGGTTTGTGTCTGAAATTCAGATGCGTTAACATTCTCGCTCCTTTGACGAAGTAATGAGCTATAAGTAAGAAGGTGAACGTACGAGTATGATCCGTAAACCACTTAGAAATTAGCCTCTGACCGATTAACGTCCGCAGTCCTTCAATGATGTAATGAGCTGTGAGTCAAAGGGCGAACGCGTGAGTGCGTTCTGCGTGTTGAGAACGATCTCCGTAGTAAATGAACAACACGGGCAGACGATTTTATGGTGTGCTAAGGCTACTTACTCGTGCGTACATTCCAGGAGCAATGACACCTGTCTGCGGCGCGTAAGGGTGACTCGTTTCCATGTCTCCTTCACGCGGTCCCCACTTCGCCAGCGGCGAAAAGGTAAGTGGAGTGAGGGATAAATCATCGCCTCCTCTGAGCTCCACCCGAATCCGGTGTCCTACTGCCGCTACGTTGGTGAACTTGACAGTTTGAGTGTACGTCGACCCAACAGAGAATCCACAAAATTTCTGCACGTTACAGGCAGAATCCTACAGCAACCACGCATTAGTGATGTGTTCCGTCAGTTCCCTTCCTGTTAAATTCGCTACTTACTGAAGTGCGGGCGCGAGGGATGTTATGTGGTACTGTAGACTCCACTATTTTTCCTTCTGTGCCTTGACTGCGAGCGTACGTACTCTAACGCCAGTGTACGGCAGCAGCAAATTGCGATCTTCACGGTGTCTCGCAGGAAGACAACAGACAACAATTCGCGACGTGTATGGCACCAAAAGACAAGGCATTCATTTCGGCAGCTTTGCCGTGACTTGCTACAATCTTTATGTCCCATCAGTTGCAGTCCTGTGTTCGGCAAGGCCTCCGACTACTCTACGCCGGTTTGGTTTCCATTTTCGCACGCAGCTCCGAGAAATAGCGGCTTCTTTACTTTATTTGTTGCACTCTCGTGGACGCTACGCTCGCCTAAGCGACGCTACAAGTTGGTTAAAAGGCGGGACTTACAACTGAATCTGGCTCTACTTTGAAGGGACAACAGTTCTTCAATCGGTCGTCGAATTGCGACTTCGTTACACGCAGCCGATGCGAACCCGAGACAGTCTCGCATCGTTGCTGAGTCCTTCGTTGTTGGCGGGAGTCAGAGCTTTTCTTTAACTCCGCTCTCCTGCCCCTGAAAAACAGAAGTAGTACAGCGGTGTAAGCAGGCGTTCTTTTTTTTCCGACTGTGTATCACCCAGTTTGGCACGCCGTACTGCTGATGCTAGACCACTGACTACTACGAGCCCTGAGAGCAAGGAAGAAAAACCGGTGCAGCCAACTTGCGCGCACGACCCTTCCGGGGATCAAGAACACATCTCTTCTGCACAAGCCTCCGATCTGAAAGAAATTTTACATTGCATACTTATAGTTCCGGTCAACTGAGGACCCGCGTGGTCTGTACTCTGAACTGAAAACGGTAGGCGCGAGACTGCGTCGCGTCAGTTACATTAGAGTACTGCTAGATAAAGATAGTCAGGGCTACAGACGTGCTAGACAGGGGGAAGGTTGACTTTTTGTACGAGCTCTACTAGCATCCTGGCAGAAAAACACGTCGCAGGTGGAGGTCTTTAACGCTTCTTTACGGATGCCATCCGAAGAAATGATACTTGGGTGGTGAACAACACTTGCGTCAATACGTTAAGAAGGGAGGTAGTGTATTTTAGAGACGTCTGCTACGGTTCTTTTAGCTGGATGGACTAACATGACAAATTTGTGTATTCGCAGCGCGACTGCTCCTGGCCTATATGTTCAGGGTCTTCGACAGTACACAACATATGTGTTCCCAATTCTCTCTATTAACGGCATCTTCGCTCGCACGTACTATCTGAGAACAAGTCTTTCACTGGTACCTTGCACGAATGGTCCTGGCATCTGAGTGCACCTAATCTGGAATCTGTGGTCAGCGTGAGGAAATGGCTGTTATACCATTTATGCGACAAAGTGCACTGTCAAAATAGTAGCTCTGCTTCCTGGTCGCACGTACGGGGAACTGTGTGCTATCGGCAGAGACCGTCGTACGGCAGCTGATTGAACCTCTGGTAGAGTTTTTTCTTTTCCGCCCTGAACCTTTTTTCCTCTGTCTTCGCCCTGCTCATTGCATTCAGTGGAAGTCCGCACAACTGCATGACTGAACAAGGAGGGTAAAATCCCACTTCAAAGTAAAAAAGCTCAGGGAGCTAACCGGTGCATTTGAGGTGTGGCTACGGGTACACATTTGAGGCTTCGTGCCGTAAAGTCTGTTCACAGTAAGAGAGTGTGCTCCAAAAACAGAGGCCGATGACCCTTATCAGGCACCTTCGTAGAAGTAGGTATCTGCGCACGCATACAACGGTCCAAATTACACATCCGCACAGATACTGACATGTTCACGTATGTATGTATATGTGCATATACACTCTCATGTAGGCAAGAACTACTGGAAATGCAAGACTGTATAAAAACACACAGATACGTCCATGAGGGTATGAGTAGGTGCGAGGGGCTGTGCGCCTTTCCAGTGTCTTTGGAATATCTCTTCGTTCATTTCTATACCTGCGTGACAGAGTAGGATCCTGAAACCATCCCCTCTGAAAATGCTCCACACAACACTTCGGCGCGCTTTAGCCACGTCGAAGTGTTCGATAGTTGTCCACACTGCAACGTCCACGCTACTCTAACGGTTACCGCGAGCACTGCCAGATTCTGCGGCCAAACACGTCAAGGAGCACTGCCCCTTTTTCAGAAAGTTGTATGTTGTAGTTGTGTCACGAGCTTAACATGCGCATCCAGTTACAATGGCATTCTAACCTGCTGTGAGCTCCGATCTTCGATGATGTTGCGTGCATCGAGCAGACCTAGTTCAGTAAGCAACTTGGAGTCCAGCTGAACGACCGACTCCCTGGGCAAACCTATTGTTACGCCTGGTTCAAGGCGGAGCCTTGCGAGGGCCTGCTGCTGCTGTTCCTCATGTTGCTCTTCAAGGATGTGCTGGTTGAGCATATGCAACGCTACTTCAACGCATCTTTTATCCTGCTTCTCTAGCTCTTTCTGTAGCATAATATCATCCTGGCCCTCTACTGCGGAGCTTCTGTCCTTGACGTTCCAGGCGATCGAGTTCTCAGATTCGATTCCAGATCCTGTTGTAGGGGAACAGCAAATGCCGCTTTCTCCGGCACTCCGCTGCGTAGGGTAGAACTCAGTGTCTGTCGCTGAGGTTGTCCCTAAACCAGATCTGCTTACTAGTGCTGGACGCGGCCAGGCAATTCCATTGCCAGAGTCGTCTCCCACTGTGTATTTGCTCTGGAGTAAATCTTTTTTACTCGACGGTGAAGGAACAACTGCGCAAGAAAGGGGCACGTCTTCCCCGACAGCTTCTGTGAAATCTGAACGGCTCTGATTAAACGCTTCGGTCGACGGCTGTGTGTAAAAAGATCCTAAAATGCTGTCTAGCACGCGGTGCATTTCGCTGCAACTTTCCAGAGCCTCTTGGGCCGTGTCTGAGGTCAAAAGCTGTTTTCTCTCGTGAAGCACACCTTCAACCCCCGTCCTCGACTCCACTGTCTCTGTTTCATCGTGTTTAGTAGGCTCCTCAGAGTTCGCTGCTAGGTTCTCTTCTAAACTGGTGTTTGGTAGCTGTTTTGGTGTTTCAGTCTGGTGAGCATCCACAGTCTGAGGCGAAGGGTGCGGTCTCCATTTGCGTTGAGGCGCCGCCTTTCCCATATTGGGCACGGAACTGGGGTCCCGGGGGGGGAATGCTGTACGTGGAAGACTGCATAAGCGTTAACACTTCAAGAGTCATATACACAGACCATTCTGTGTATGAAATGAATGAGGACTGAGTCACCGTGTGTCCTGATGCATGCTGAACTCAAGTCACGGAAAACGAGGATGGAGTGACACATAAAACCTGTTTTCGGATCAGCAACACAGGAGAAAAATACTCTTCAGAGACTTTTGCCAGTGCCCAGCAACGAATACTTTGGGCGAAAACGGCTGCCCAGATGCTTCTTTGGAAGAGAAAAGTGCTGCACCAACACACGTACCTGCGCACACTACGACTTGGGCATACGTTTCCTGGACATGCGCGTCCGCGCACAGTGTCAAGGATGCTGCGGACGAACACATTAGTGCTTGCTGGAGAGGCAGGTTCAATCAGAATCAGCAGCCGTCCGTGTGGTCAGAATACTATGGACGCAAAACTGCAGACAGCTGCCCTTTTGTTGACGTATTCGTTCCAAGTACTCATCTGCATATGCGCGCACACGCAATGCGCTGAAACTATTTACTCGCCGCCAGCAACTCTCTCTACAGTCTCCTCACGAACATAGATTCAGAAAACTCAGCACACGTGCGGAACGCCTCTCGCCTGCGGGTCTCGCTATACGCGAGACAGTTCTGGAGAAGGCTACTACCTCTGTTATCGATCAGGGCGTATATATCATACGGGAGGAGTGTGCTTCGGACATGCTAGCGCCGATCGCCTACGATCTACATTTTCACATATAATCATTTGCTGATGTGTGCAGTCGGCATCACCAGAAGCTTCATAGGCCTTGTAAAACATATTCGTCTCCCCTTGTTTCTCTGCTCAACAAACGTTTCTGGAAAATGCTGGAGAAAAATTACAGCCTAGTGGCCCCACGGCAGCGTCATGCACGTCAACATAGCTTAGACACATGATTTTTGCAAAAGGTCCTTTAACCTCAAACATAACATGAATTTGTAATCTCGCGCATGTAAACCTCTTGCATACAATTCAAAATAAATTTCACTACTAAGCCGAGATGTGCGGGCGGTGACGTATGCGTAGCTTTCGCTGCCGCTGCACGGAGTAGGACTGCCTCACACGCGTTTACATACCTAAACCGGAACACACACCGTTTCAACTGTCTAGACGGAAAGGTACTAGTGCCATCCACTAGTTACTCCTGAACAAGCAACGGCTGATTCATTCGCCGCACTAGATAGCAGCTCACATAGACGGCAGTGTTCTACCGGTACAACAAATCGAACTGCCTCAGGTAGCTACCGAAACAGTACACACGTTCTCTAAACAGATGTTTTTTGAAATGATCCGGCACGTACTGATTCACACAACGAGATACGTCCTCCTGTATTTGGACTACGCGAGGCAATGCAGTTGTATGTCGTCCGTGTGCGCGGTGCGATGATACTCCGCGTCGGTATGCTCACACATCTACACTAGATACACAAGAGAGGAGTGCGCGCTTCCCGGTATCGAGTTGTCCTTTCACGGCAGTTGTGTGTTGTTTGTAGTTTTGCACGGCTGCTCTGTGGCGTACAGCTGGCGTGTTGTAATCCACTACCTTGTGCCACGCCCACGCATACGCCCACACGGACTTAAACCATGAGTTCACGAAGAAGATACAATCCCTGTACGTCTCCGTTTAACACCGGCGTCCCGCAGGCTTCCATCAATTCGACAGGTAACTTTATCTTGCATATTTCCATTATTCAGTGTGTAGAGACGTAATGGACAAAGAAAACGCTCACACCTAAACTCGCGCATTCGTCTACCGTGAATGCCTGTGTTCACTCGCACGTTTAAGGGTTTTGGAGGATGGTGCCCCTGTGTGATGGTTGCTTTGTTTATTTACCCGACCGGAGGAATTAACTTCGGAGAGGCAGGCATGCTCCACGGTGGTCTATGACCAGACCGCCCGCCAACCTTTTGCGAAACAGAAACAAGCCATGGCGTTCGAAACTGTGCACTGTCACGGTGAACGGTGAGACGAAGAAACATGTTCACCGCTCTGCCGGCTTACACACGAGCGTTTGAGTGTCGCAGTCAACGGCTTCCAACATCGGACTGCAGTGTGTTCGTCCTACGCGTCCCACAGCAACTATTGCTTGCTGCTGGCTGCCCCGGCGAAAAAACGATCTTCTGTCTGAAATCTACTCCAAAGAAAGACGGAATGTTAGACGGCTCTGGTGGGTTTCTTAGTCCACGTGGGATGATGGAGTGGAGCGTTGTCTGTGGCTTACATTCCATATGCTGTTCGGGCCCAGTTACGTATAATCAAGCGTATTCATCACCACCCCTGCCGGCATAGTTACCATACATACACGTCCCTGAAGTCTACATTAGCATACGCGAAGCTGCATCTGTACACGAATACATATGTACATACACTATTTTCAGCTGGTCATATGCAGCCGGAGGACTACAAACCGAGACTCAGTGTCCGCGTCTGCGTCAGGCTGCTGCCCACTGCCGCTGTGACCTATCCCCGACCCTATAACGATGTGTAGATGAGCTCAGCACTTCAGTTAAACCCCAAACATGGAGTGCGCACAGGACCTGGACCCACGGTTGTGTTACGTACATGTGGTACGACTGCAAGAGAAGCCGGGTGGGTGTTTTTAGGGAGCAGCAACTCTAAGAGTGTGGAAGTCACAGTGCAACAACAACGAAGTCCCGGACACTCAGACACTCTGCTTCCCAACTTACAAATACCTGACAACACTGGGGGTGCCTGGACGCACAGTGTGATCCGGCTCGTACGTCCCTCACATGGTAGAAAAGTCTCTGCCGCCTACACTAAAAGGAGCGTTCCTGCTGACACCTGGGAAAGGGAGCTGTTTGCCTTTCGTGGCAAAGCGCTTCCGCTTAGAAGGGAAAGTCGCCTAGGGGCCTGCAGGTTAGCCAATGCAGAAAACATGGCTTTCTTCGTCGTTTCGACCCATCAAGTCTTCTGAATTATTACGTGCAAGCCTTTCATGGACATGCGCAGTCGGTTCCCAGCAGCGTGCCAAACATTATTTTTATTCGGCTGAACCCACCATCGGCCGAAACGTTACTTTTATTCGGGTGGTGTATTCGTCTACCTTACCTATACATGTGCAAATACACAACTGGGCCCCAGGGCGCCTGGCCAAGACTTATGTTTAAACCTGTGAAAGAGCTTCAACTGTCGTTAGTCAGCTAAAAGTTCTTTATTGGACAACGAGGGTGGAAGCAGAAACTTGCGCTCAAATTGCAGCAAGCAACACAGCTCTAGAAAGACGGATTACCCGACATCATTTAGTGCGGGTGGCCCTGCATGCTGAACGGCTGTCGTCGTACTCGTTACATACTGGCCGGAGCGCGTCATGTTGCACACCCGTGAGAGGCAGCAACATCAGAACCTATAGAAAGACTAGTAGCAACAGCAGCAACGTAACCGAGACCGCAGCACGCAAACAGATCGCAGCGACACTGCCTACAAGCAATTCATTTTGTGATATTCCTGATAGGAGGCAAGAGCAATAGGATGGCAAGACGAGTAAGACACGCCCGCGCCGCGCCTGAGCATGACCGTTAGTGTCAACTGGACCAGCATTCATCCCCAAAATTCCTTGTGAAGAATTTACTATCTGTCAACCCCTGGCGCTATCTACTTTGTAAAGACCAGCGAGCAATAATTGTCCTGCTTTTCTGTCTACACCGTTGTGCTCCTCTGTGAATCCAGTCCTCCCTTCCTCACAGGGTCCCCTCCCCCCTCACCCCCCGGGCTCTGTGTCCTGTTGTGTGCTGCATTCGTCAGGCAGACACATGCCGGAGAAGTTTTGTACTCACGTCCCTTACAAGATCTTGTGAAGCAAAAACCACCGCCGTGGTTCATTCCCTACATGTTGTGATCACGTTGAAGCGCTTCTGTGTACGTCCGCCGTGACGCGCCTCTTCGTCCCCAGTACATCAAGGTGAAATCTATTCAATATGTGCCATGCACCGGTGTAAGTTGCACGCGACTTCCTGTTTCGCAACTTTTCGGAGTGCGTGCTAACACTAAGGAGAGCCGACTGATGATTTTTCGATATGTTGTAGCTGGCCCTGGTGCCCTCCTGGTGCGGCAGCTGCGAACGCTAACGCAGATCTAAACTCGCAAAAATGACCTAAAATCGTCTACCCTTCATATCAACGTAATGTTAGTGTTTTGTTTATTCTTCACACATCCTCTCGTCACCGCTCCAGGTGACCTAGCGGGAATCGCTCCTTCTGTACAGTTGCAACTGCGCAAATCCCCAGAATCACAACATCTGTTCTCGCAGTCGGAAGAAACCAGCTGCGGTATGCCACCACAGAAAAACTGGTCGCTACACTAGCACATTTTACTCCCTGGACCTGTACCTGTGCACGAACCGGAGGAATACACTCTGTGTCGCAGCAAAAGTATCTCCTCCGCACAGAAACGTCGTGTTCGTTGCACCGTATGCTCGTGTGCTCAGGAGAGCTCGTCTACATGTTTGTCTATCGCCTTTGTCTCACCTCTAGGAAAAATTGTTGACGGAGGTATCTATAGTTTGAGCTGCTTTGTCCATGCAAGCGGTGAGTGTCGCTCTCCTCTTCCTGCTTCCCCCCACCTCTCAAGGATACGAGGTAAAATTTGAACTGTCTAAGAAGGGCCACGTCCGTTTTTTGTAATTACCATCCTTCCTCCGTCCAGTCAGTTCCGTCTACGTCCTGTTTCTCGCTGTGTTCGTTCGGGGAGCCGACGACAGCCGCCGTTTCTTGTTTTCGAGCGTATCCGGTGTACGTACGTCTGAAGGACTCTGATTTTCGTTCGTTCACGAGTCTTGCATGTAAAGCAAGTTCATACTCGTATGGCATGCACGGGTATTTGTATTTTAATATATGCCTTGCGCCCTCATAGCTCTATACTTGCGCGGTCGAATGAAACGGGTCTACGTGTGCAGATGAGTCGCTGCCCTCTCTGAAAGTAGCCAGGGGGTATGGACTGTTGTGAAAACTTAGATAGCACACAAGAGGAAGTCCACAAGTGTCATGAGCCTTCGGTGCGTGCCGATCTTCTCTACTACGGCTTTTACTACGAGTAGTCACCAGCATTTATACGTGCTCCCTTCGTCTAGACTGGAAGGCCTCCGGACACGCTTGTCCTGGCCACACAACCAGCATCTTCGATACAATAGCTCGCCAACGTCGAGCTTTTACTTCCCCGTTGGGAAAAAGGGCCGCATGTACTGCGGATTCGACTGCTGTCCAATAAATAGCCAAAAGGGCAGGTATTTGGGTTGACGGGAGAAATTCTGAGGGAAGAAGGCATTCTAGATTTTTCCTCGATTGCCCCCACCAGGTGTGCACCTGCGTCTACACACGTCTTCATCTTGAAAAACATGAGATTACACCTCGGGTAAAAGGCAGAAGCGGCGGCAACGAAAGAACGGCACGAGCAGAAAGATGAGACCCAAAACAGAGTCTGCCCTCGCGAAAATCAGGAAACAGCGCAGGGGAGAGGCCAAAGCCACCGAGCAGTACGAGGTAAGGGCAGTTTTCTTTTATGCGTCCGACGGGTGCTATGTCGAGCGTGACGTGGTCTCCTAAACTTTGCAGCATGTCTCGTTTTTGCGCGTTTCGTGCCTCTCAGTAGTTTACCAGATTATCCGTGGTTTCCACTTCTCTTCACGTTTGCCTCCGTCTTGGCCTCCGTACACTTGGTTTGATTTTCTCAGTCGCCCACATTTGAAAGACCTGTTTTATTCCGACGGAGTCGTGCAGCTTCTTCCCCAGTGGCTTAGTAGCTCCTGTTTCTGCGGGTGCAGCGCTTGCGTAGTAGGTCACTCACTACACCGTAGACGCTGTGCACGTGCTCACGGACTTGAGCTGGCCGTGCGTGTTGTTCTTCGCTGGGCAGAGAAACACACACACACGTGCGTGTAATTGTGGAACGGCGACTCGCTGTCATCGCGCAACGGCGCACCGGTCTGTCTGCAGTAATCTGACGGCGCGTCGTACCGTACGTCGCGTTGCCTGCGCATGTGCTGGCGACGACACTGCAGGTCAGAGACGAGAACGCAGAGATATACCAGACGCTAACCGAGGAGGACTACCAAAAGCTTAAGGAGACGCGGCGCGCACAGCACTGGGTTGAAGGGGAAGGTATGTGTGGAGGTCTGTCACATATCGTTGTTGTGCGCAGCGTGCAGGCTGCATGTCTGTCATCACAGGCTTTGGCGTCTTCCCAGTAGGGTCATACCACCTCTGGAAACATCGTTTTCTTGTAGGTTTGAAGTCCCCATTGTTGTTGCCGAAGGGTGTTAACGATGCTTGAAAAGCCTGCACAAGACAAGTCAAAGAATCACCGCCAGCACAAGTATGCCGAGTATCTTAACTACATAGGCTTGTAGCTGGCTGCAGGCGAAACAACGGAGGACCGTGCCTACAGGGAACACGCTGGCTGGGTCGTGGTGGTACTCGTAGAGACTCACCCATTGTGTGACTGCTCCGGCAACGCGCGCTTGTACACCTGTACGTGTAAACACACTGCGCCCCCTCCCGCGTCTCTGGGGAGATGCCCAGCGTCTCGGGGAGCGGACGTCGGTCCCTGTGGTGTAGATAGGAGGGACGGGGAGGGGTGAGAACCATAGCTTCCCCATGCGGAAAAGAGATTCTCTCTTGCGAGAAAGCTGGAGAGGGGGAGTTTCGTCTGGAGAGATTTTCCACTTTTATCATTGCAGGTTCGAAAAGTTGTGTCACTTCGACTCGCAACAAGAAAATGGAGTCGTGTCGACTTCCTCCTCCCTAGTCAACTGCGATTTATCTCTTGCAGCGAAGGCGGTCGCATGGTGCCGTAACAGAAGTGTCTTTTACACCGGCGTTTTGCACCGGAGGGGCGTATGTGGGGGTGGCGCTGTTGTAACACACTACGCACTGCGGTAGCAGACACAGGGAAGGCGACGGTTGTAAGTGTCGAGAAGTAGCGCACCATGAAAGGAGGTAGCACTAACTGCAGATGCGTGAGACAGAGGGACGTCACACTGATGCGGAAAATTTCAGGCTGAAAGAAAGAGACAGCAGCAGGTGCAAGAGCATGCGCGCAAAAAGGGCAAGCGTGGGCCCTTTCTTGAGTTAGCGCGGCTGTCGTGGAGTGCTGCGTTTAGAGTGTCTGGTACGCCTATGGACGGGGGGGACAGGGAATGGGGAGGTGGTGACTTTTTTTTGATAGCCATCAACGCACGTAGGGCCGACTCTGTTGCTCCAGTGGGTTCCTTTCTCTTTCCTCTGCTTGACAAGCGGAAGGATATTCCCACTGTGCTGTCCTTTGACTTGGTCTTGCGCCTTTTGCTGCGCTGTTGGTGCTTGCCGCGGGTCGTGTGGCTGCGCGTCTGCCGGCAGGTTACAGCGATGACGGGGAGGAATGGTGGGAATCGGACAGTGGAGGAGATTTCGCCGAGGACGATTCTCTCGAAGATGAGGGGGACGAGGAGGCGCCGTCGCGCAGAGACACGACTGCTGGTGGGAAGCGAAAGAAGAGCATGCTGGAGCAAGGAGGCAAGAAGGGACGTGCTGCAGCTGGAGGGGGAGAAAAGAGGGCGCGAAAAGGTGGGCTGGGTGGAGCAGCTGGAGGGGAAGCCCAACAGCAGCAGCAGCAGCAAAGCATGCGCATGCGGTCGTTGGTGCAGCACTTCACTGCCCGTGCAGCAGAGACAGCTGCAGTGCAACAACAGCAGCGCCTGACTCAGCGGGACGCTGAGTCTCTCAGAAGTATCGATAAACTTCTAGAGGATGAGGAAGAAGCTGCAGGAGTGCTCCAGACGGCAGACGAAATAGCAGCAAGCTGCACAGGAAGAAGAAGACTGCCAAATTCGTGGGTTCCATCAGCTCACGTTGCTGCGGCTACAGACGTCGACCGGCCTTACTCCAGCCCAACAGCAAGCCGAGGAGCAGCGGCAGCTGGAACTCAGCACACAGGACGCGGGATGTCGGCAACAGGACGTGGAGATGTGTCTCGAAGAATACCAGCCAATTCTCAGGACTACTTGGACAGAGGGGATGCGGGCCTCGAGCCCACCCAGGCACTCGGCGAGGACAGCAGCAGCAGCAGCAGTGAGCTGGGCAGCGGAAGCAACGGAGGTTACAACGCACCTACTACTTCGTTTCTGGAGCAGCTAGGGCTCGGAAATAGCTGCGTCGTCAGTTACGACAGCAAATTTGCTACCGGTCGCCCAGGAGAAGTGGCTGCTGCGCCCGCAGACACGTCCGCGGCCTTGCTGACACGACAGAGCAGCGGCAGCGGTCGTGCATGTGTGGCAGCGACAGGCGTAGCCACGGCGAGCGCCCAGTGTCGTCAGGGAGAAGTGGGAGGAAGCAGCAGCCACGCGTCTGAGAGCAGGGAAGTCGCAGCTGGAGGCGGCGAACAATGCGAAGTGGGAGACGGCACAGCAGCAGACGTCGATACAGGAGCAGCAAGAGAGAATGACGGGTTTCGAGAAGAGGAACGTCAGACCGGTGCGGCAGATGCGGCGGATGAGCTGCAAGGAAGGACGGAGTCTCTTTTCAAATCAACGGGTGAGTTCGAACAGCACAAGACGGGGGGGGGGATCTTTCTTATGAAGCATGCGCAGCCGGATTTCTTCCTCTGGGCGGACGACGAAGATGAGCAGGAAACTGAGTCAACACCAGCGACCTTATCAGCAGGATCGACCGGTGAACTGAAGAGCGCTGCTGCAGCGGCGGTGTCGCCTGCAGTAGCAGGGCACAGCAGCTCTGCTGCGGGGGAGGGGACACTGCAGAAGAATCCCAGCAGCACTGATGGACAGGCACAGACGACACCGGTGGCAGCGGAAGTCGCTGGGGAAGCCGAAAGGGGCAGCGCCCTGCGTGCGGCGGGCGGGCCACCGTGCTGCAAAGACGGAACCTTGCCGTTCTACTTTTTGGATGCCTGGGAGGAGGACGGATTGCTGTTCTTGTTCGGTAAAGTCTGGGTAGCTGCTGCAGAAGCCGCAGACGGAACGGGATCAGCAGGTTTGTGGAGTCGAGGAGGTCGAATGCGAGTGCGGGCCCCGGAGAGTTGCTGCGTAGTAGTGCGAGACATGATGGTGCCTCTCTTTTTCCGGACTCGTGAACAAGTGACTTCAACGGCAGGGTCTTCGAGCCTTGTCAGTCCGACTGCTGCTGGCGGTCGTAATGCTGCAGCCTTGGAAGGGCACAAGGAGAACGGGAGAGAAAGTGCAGAGACGAGTCCGCCGTCGCTCTCTTGTGCCCGTGGCGGAAGTGACACCGGCAGCGGGAGTGGTGCTGCTCCGCAGCAGGAGGAGGAGGAAGATTTGTTAAGGCGTCGACTCAAGCACCGGCTAGAAATTACACGCGCATTTTTTATGCAGGATGCACAGCGCCTAAAAAAGAAATATCAGTGGAGGAAGGTGGCTATCAAAGGCGTTTTCCGTCACTACGCCTTCGATGCGCCTGGCGTGCCGCGTGATCGCGACCAAACGTTTGTGAAGATGTACGTGCCTGCTGCTGCGAGCGGCCCTCTGCTGCAGCCGGAGGACTGGGAGGGAGAGACGTATACCCATGTTTTCGGCACCCGAGCATCCCTTGTGGAGCTGCTGCTGGTAAAGCGACGTATTAAAGGCCCCTGCTGGTTGCGCGTCCGAGACTTCTCCTACGTCGACTCTCCACTGGATCGACTCTCCTGGTGCAAACACGAAGTTGTGGTGCATTCGCACAAAGCCGTCTGCTGCTGGGACTATAAGCTGCAGACCCCGGGAGCGACCCTTTCTTCTAAGACGCCTTCTTCTTCTTCACCTTCTGCTCCTGTTCCTTCTCCTCAAGCGACCGTCCCCGGCACTAGCGGTCTGGCTGGTTGTCCTGCTGATGGTGGTGCTGGTGCTGGTGCGTGTGCGACAATCCTCGCTGCTGGTGGCAACGCTACTCCGACCGACGGTGCACTTGCCGCTGTTCAGACGCTGCCACCGCCTCATCCACCACCCCTGACGGTTGTGTCTGTGTGTTTGAGAACTCTTCAAGTACCCTCTTGCGGCGCGAGTTCTTCCCCCCACCTTCCCACTGGCGTGCGAGGTGACATCACGAGTGGAGAGAAACAGCTTGCGATTGCTGCTTTCTTCGTGTACCGTAACGCCGACCTCGATGACCAGGCTGCTGCTGCTCCCCGACTGACCCCACAGACTGCCTTCTGTGCGGTCCGACGCATGCGTCTACCTCGGGCGCCGCTTGCGTCACCACCTGACAGTGCTGCTGTTCAGCCGACGGCTCGCGTATTGGCTGAAGGAGTGCCGCTGCGGTTCTCAGAAGCGTCTGCGCAGCAGGGTTTCACTTTGTTTGACTCAGAGCGCAGTCTGCTCCTGACACTTGTTAATCAGATTGCCGCCGCTGATCCCGATATTATTCTAGGACATGACGTCTACAGCTGCACCCTAGACCTCTTAGCCCAACGCCTCGGTGTGTATGGACTGCCTGTCTGGCACCGCCTTTCCCGCTTGAAACGCGGCAAGCAGCAGCTGAAGTCCCTGCGGTCGTCGTTGAACAGCAGCGGCAAGGGCGCATTGGGAGGATCAACAGCAGGAGGTTCCGGATTTCTCTGGGCAGGCCGTACGCTCACGGTGGGCCGTCTTGTGTGCGACACGTATCTGCAGTCCCGCGAGCTGCTTCCACACCGTGTGGACTACGATCTACCCAATCTCCTCCAGGCTCTCTTCTTCCCGCATGGCCTCCCTTCCGCCGCCGCTGCTGCTGCTGCGGCCGCCGGGAGCCCTTCCGTAGCAGGCGGAGGACAGCAGAAGCCATCACACGGGAGGGGAAATGGTGCCGCTGCAGGGGGGGGAGACCAGCAACGTCTGGAAGCAGTTGTGAAGGGCTTGCGGATGTTTCCACAGCAGCAGGAGCTGCTGCAGTGCTTCCACCGGCGAGAGCCTCAGGCTTTGCTGGCTTGTATGCATTTGACTCTGCAAGAAGCGTACGTGACATTGCTGATTTGCTGGCGGCTGAACTGTCTTCCCCTCACACGAGAGTTGACAACTATTGGCGGGAATTTGTGGAACCGGTCTTTGCAGAATCAGAGAGCAGAGCGTAACGCGTTTCTGCTGCTGCATGAGTTTCACCGGGAAAAATATGTATGTCCGGATCCTCCGCTTGCTGCAAATACAGCAGCAGCAGCGAGCAGACGCCAGCTGCGCCGACGCGGTGGCGCTGCTGCTGGAGAATCTGCCGGGGGGGCCGCGGCGCAGCAGCAGCGGCACCACACCCGGGCGAAGAAGGAACAGTTTTCACGAGGGGACCAGAGATGGCAGAGGACTCTCGAGGAAAGTCCGGATTCTGAGCCAGCAACAAATGCAGCCGAACGTGGAATGGCAGACGAGGACGCATTTGTGGATTGTGAAGACCCTGCGCTGGCTGACGCTGCGGCTCTTCAAGAAGATGAAGAAGCCCTAGGGGGCACTGCTGCACTACGGGGACCCGGCGCGGTGGCAGAAGCCACAGGCGGTGGGGATGCTACTAGTGCGTCTGCCTCGTACACTGGAGGCCTAGTACTTGAACCACGTGTGGGGTATTTTGAAACGTTTGTTTTGTTGCTCGACTTCAACTCTTTGTATCCGTCAATTATTCAGGAGTTCAACGTTTGCTTCTCCACCGTGAAGCGTGCTCCGGGAGGCAAGGGTCGGTGGGACGCGTCATGCAGCAGCGACGGCACACGCGAAGGTGCTGCCGCAGGAACGGAGGAAAAGACGGAGGGGGACGCAACTGGGGAGGGCGGGCAGAGTTCGGGAGAGCCTCATGGGGCGGAGGAATGCACAGACTCTGCTGCGGGGAGTGTCCAGGGCGTGTCTTCCACGCCGGGGGTCTTGCCGAGAATTTTGCGGCAGCTGGTGCAGCGACGACGAGCGGTCAAGGCCTCGATGAAGACAGAGGCCAACCCCGTACGACGCGCGGCGCTAGAAGTCAAGCAGCTGGCGCTGAAGTTGACGGCCAACAGCATCTACGGATGTCTCGGCTTCAGTCACAGCCGATTCTATGCCCGCGACCTCGCCGCCTTCATCACCCAGCAAGGCCGCAGCGTGCTGCTCGCCACAAAAGAAAAAGTAGAGCGCGTCCTTAGGCTCGAAGTACTTTATGGAGACACGGATTCGCTCATGGTGAGACGTGCTGCTACCTTAGCAGAAAACGCCCATCTCTTCGGGAACACGTTTGGGAAGGGCCTGCAGCACTCTGACACACCACCTGCGCGAGTCGACGTACATCTACTTTCCTTGAAGAAGTCCCCCTTGCCGTACACGTGTGTGCCCCTCCGCACACAGATACGCGGTTTTTCGTACACACATATATCTAAGATGTATATATAGTTCTCCCTCTATCTTTCTACACGTGTGTATACGCGCAGTTAACTGTGCACATCAAGAAGTCCAAGCTTCGTGTGCGTACGTGTATAACAGGATATATGTGTGTGTGTATATGGGGCGGTCTTCGCGTGAATATTCTCTGCAAGCGTGTCAGCAGACGCGCGGCTCAGTACTCGTCGAAAACTTTACTTTGAACTCGACTTCGGCGGAGAAAAACTGCTGCCTTTGACACCTGGTCGATCTCGGTCATCTGCTGTGGTGGGCGTTTCAATTTTTGTGCATTGCTCAGTCGGCT
The DNA here is from genome assembly GCA_000727475.1 of Sarcocystis neurona. Lineage (NCBI taxonomy): Eukaryota > Apicomplexa > Conoidasida > Eucoccidiorida > Sarcocystidae > Sarcocystis > Sarcocystis neurona. The sequence continues at coordinate 1,764,215 of KL647312.1, read as the reverse complement.
TTTCAGCTGGGCTGCCGCTGCTGTTTTGAGTTTGTCGATTCTACAATAGGTGCACTTCTTTCTCTGTGGCTTCTTCTTTTGGCGGCTGTCTTCGTGTTGGTTAGCAGTCCCCTCTCTGTGTACAGCTGCTCCACGTTGCTGCGTGTGCTTTGCCGCCGCGGGCCCTGCGCATTGCCCCCTACAGATCAACACGGGACTTCACGACGACGGAGGCGTGGGCGCGGCGTATGCGCAGGCCGTGCGTCTGGGCGAGCAGGTGAAAGCCGAAATTAATCGCAACTACCGCCGCTTGGAGATCGACTTGGAAGCAGTTTTTCGTCGCCTACTGCTCCTGCGGAAGAAGAAGTATGCCTGCTGCATCGTCGTTGACTACGCGAAGCAACAGTACCGTCTCGAACAGAAGGGGCTGGATTTTGTACGACGCGACTGGGCGAAACTCACCAGAGTTGTGGGACAGCAGCTGCTGGAAATTCTCTTTGCCACTGGTCCAACTCGAAGACCTGCTGCGCTTCCTTCAACTTGCGGCGCGGGGGAACAACACCGGGAGGAAGGTCACCACCAGCAGCAGCAGGGGGGTGGGGGACAGGGGGAGGCGGGGGAGCAGCCGGTTGACGAAGCGCAGCCGCAGCAGCGTTTGCAGCAGCCGCAGGGGTCGAAAGAGACAGATGAGACGGTTGACGTCGTTGTTGAGAAACTGCATGCGAAACTTGAGGAGGTGGCACGGCAACTGAGAGAGAAGAAAGTCCCCCTGGAGTATTTCGTCATTACCAAAGCTTTAACAAAATTACCTCATTTGTACCCGCGAGGTGCAGGAGGAATGGTCATGCATCCCCACGTCCAGGTGGCTCTGCGCATGCAAAGTAAAGGGGTGCCCATAAAGCCAGGCAGCGAAATTCCATTTGTTATATGTACTGCAGAGAGCGCGCGAGCGGTTCTGTACCCGTCCAGTAGTGCTGTGGATAGTCACGCTCCTTCTGAAGAGGGATGCGTTGCAGCTGGCAAAACCGGCAGCAGCGCCGCGGAGGGCAGCAGGCATAGCAGCTGCACTAGCCGTAGTAGCAGCAACCCAGACAGCCGCAGCATTGGTGGGGGCAGCAGCTCAGACGCTACCGGTGTGACAGGCGGTAGAATCGCGGAAGCAAACGCGTCAGAGAGCAGCACGACAGATGGCAGCAGCACGCCAAACACCGCAGCAGGGAGCAAAACTTCTGGTCCTTCAGGCACCAGTGTCAAAAACGGCAGCTCTGTGGACAGCAGCCGCTCCAAGACGGGAGGCAACCAGGGCGCAGGAAGTGCTGAGAAAGTTGCTCCGCTGAGCGCGGCAGAACGGGCGTTTCATCCACGGGAAGTCCTCAACAATCCCGTCCTCGAGATAGACGTGGACTATTACGTTGAGCAGCAGCTGCTGCCGCCTGTGCTTCGGCTCTGCGCCCACGTGCAGGGCACCAGCAGCGCGCGGCTGGCTCAGTGCCTCGGACTCGACGCTTCCAAACACGCCCGAGGCCGCGCCGGCGGGGGCCCGAAGCGAGCCGACTCAGATGACGAGGACGGTAGCTGCAGTCGGGAAGCGCGGGAACGAGCAGGAGAGGAACAAATTTTAGCACTTCTCGCCCGTACTGATGAAAAATACAAAAACGTATGCCTAAGCCAAACCCCGTCTTCTTCCCACCGCCACCTCCCTCGGTGTTGCCGCATGCGACGGACTCCTTTGTGTACACGTGCTTCTGCGTCTGTACTGGTGTGTCTGACTGTGTGTCCGTACGCGCGTTTCTATCTGGGCGTGTAAACATTTAGACGTATATATTTATATGTGCTAAAGTTATACGTACGTATACGTATATATATGTGTGAAGGTGTGGGCAAGTCTGTGAACAGGAACGCATATGTGCCTACGCTTCAGTGTCCGCACGCCGCCTGAGGCACGCCTTTACTCTGCTGTTATGGACTGCGAGAAGACCTCTGCAGTTCTCTTCGCTCGCCTCTCGTCGCTGTGGCGGAGGGAGCCCGTCTCTCTCTCAGCCTGCTACAGACGTGCATGAATGAAGGCGGCTGTGTATGTATGTGGCGCCTACCTGACGCGGTTTGTTTGTCTGGGGAGGAGAAAAGTGAAATATTGAGCCTCCGGTCGTGTTCCGTTCATGGGCACGCCTGGAAAGCGTGGAGAAGGTAGTACTTCCTTTACACCTACATGGGTCTGTGTGTGGGTGTGGGTGTATATGTAGCTGCAGTGTTTTTGATACACCGCTCGGTGCTGCCTCACCTGCATTACGTCGCGGCAACTTTTCGTCCTCCTTCCTATCTGTTCAACGGACATACCAACAGCGGGGCCTCAGGCTCGGCCCCGAAGCTCGGCGGGGACCGGTGTCTCCTGCTCGGAACGGGAGCAAAGGGAAAAGGGTTGACTGCTTTCATGTGCTGGGGTGCGTGGTGTGCGGTGACGTACGCAGCCGTTCCCTGGGTGGTGAGTGCGTCAGCAAATTGTTTACTGCTGCCATCTCTGCGTGTGCAATGTTTGCCTCCCTCAGCATCCCCTTCCCATTCACCTGCGTTGTGAAAGCTGTCGCGCACAAATCGCCGGCAAAGACGTTCTCCGGGTAAGCCACCTCTTCTGCGTCACGGTTCTGGCGGTCCTCTCTTCCTTCTCTTCTATACAAGCACATAGATCCATGTGGAAACATATTCTGCCCCTTCATCCGTTCAGCCGTGCTAGACGTGTGCGTCCTGCCGCTGGCTGGACATGGTGAAATCTACGTATGAGAGAGTGCTGCTGAGACCGTACTGGTGGGACGTGTGCGACGACCTCTGCTCTGGGGTCTCGACGGGGATGCGGCGGAACCTGCTGGTGAGCGCGGGCCCTGCTGCAACAGACGAAGTGCCGCTGCAGCAGAAACTGCTGCTGCCGGATGCAGCTGGTGCGCGAAGTGCGCGGCAACTGTTTGCCTTGAAAGTTCTTGAGGTGCGCTGTTGCCCCGGCAGCACGTCTTCGCAATCGAAGTGCGCTTGCCCTTTGTGTACAGCCGGAACATTCGGATAGGCTGGAGTTCCTCGTCACTTGTTGATCGTTCTGCGTACTGAGTGTGGGGCACACCTAAGCTTACACAGCGACGTGTAGCGTTGGCCACTAGATTGTTGCTCGGAACAAGTCTCCTTCACTCTTGCATGCACCGTGAAGTGCCCTGGTCAGCCGGTAAGGGCCGCTTGTCTGGTAGTGGACGAGCCACTTTTTCGTTGCCGGTGCTTATCAGCTGGACGACAGTACGGCGCGTTCTGCCGCAGCAGTGCGTTGTTGTTCAAAGAAACCGAGTATGTCGCCTGCGGAACCGGGGACCTCCCGCGAGGCGACGTGACTGACATTTCGAGAGGAAAAGGGTCTCTCCCAGGAGGTGTGGGAGGGAAGAAACGGAAGCTCTCATTTTATGATTGACGGAAGAAAGGGCCACGTTGTTTGGTTGTCACGCGTCCGAGCTGTCTGCCGCGCCGTCAGGAGGTGGTGTTCCTGTTTCTAAGGAATGTCCGACTACAGAGGAAATAAACGGGAACTGCTACAGCGAAGCAACAAATGCCAATATGTCCACAGCGAGTCCTGCTTGTCCGGATGTCGCACACGTGTTGCTGCTGCGGAGGTTGTTCTTCGCCTTTGTCTGGGCCGTGCAGCAGCGGTGGTTTTGAAGTGAAGAAGTCGCTGGAGTACTGCTGTTCTTGCGCTTGTGGATCTGCTGTTTTGCTGCAGTTCATGCGGTGCCCCAGCTGCCTCTGGTGGATCTCTCCTTCGATCCTGAGCAACTTCATCTTCTTCACTCTTGCTGCTCTGCAGCGGCGCTTCACACAAGCCGTCTTGGGGTAGGGAAGACGTTTTGCCGCGCGCGCGCGCACCTTTCAACTTCAGGCGCTCGGGGGAACGCAGGACATGAGGCTCCCAACAGTGTCCACCACCACTTCCCGTAGACTCGGTTCTCTGTTCTTTTCAAAGGACATATAGCTGTAAATGCTTCCTCACGCTTAAACGAGGTCTGGCGCCTTTGCGGCGCGGGTCTTTTTGTCATCCTCGTATATAATAAGGAGTGATTCACTTCCACGTAGGTGTTGCTGTCGCGCGAGTAGAAGCGACCTGTCTGGGTCGGACTCACGCTGGTTGCCAGATGCCCCTTGGAGTGTCTCTACACCCTGTATGCGACGAATTTTCTGTGTAACAGTCGAGGACGCCGTTATTCTCCATGTGATTACCTATGTGTTGCTATGTGAAGCTGTTATCCACGAATTTTTGATTCCTGCTGCAAGCGCTAGATTTCGACGACGTGGTCACGTAGACGTGTAAAAGGAGCACCCGTCAATGTTAACACGGAGGAGTGATGCTTCTTCGTCTCTGTGTCTGTCTCTCCCCACGTAGACGTCCGCACGAATCCAGGTAAGCGGACGCGTGCGTGTGCGTGCTGGGTAGAATGACGGCCGACAATTTTCGTCCACGGACACCTCGACTGACACGCATCAGCACAGAAACGAGAAAAGCGGTGGAGGGGCATGGTGTATCTTCACCTCTTCTGTGTGCGGCTATTTATATGCGAGCCCTTCGTGGAGAAAAAAGCGTAGAGAGACAGGTCTACGCGCCCAAGTATCTCTACCTACGTATGCGCAGCAGCGTGTGCAGGTCAGTATTTGCGTAGGATCTGCCTGTGACGGCGGCGGTCCTCCACGTGAAAGTCAAGAGAAGAAAATTGCTTTCTCCGTAAATTTGTAGAACAAGAAGGGACAGTGTCCTCTGCGTTTCTCTGCGTCAGTGAGCGGTGGCACATCTCAGTGACGGCGAACGCGACAGCGTCTGTACGGTAACAGCTCGGGTTCTACGAGAGCCTTCAGTGTGTTGCTGCTGAGGCTGGTGTTTGGACTTGGCATCAGGTGCACCGCATGCGAAGAACGATATGTGGGTCTCCCGACGCCTGCTGCTGCAATTCCGCGTCGCTTGTCTTCGGCTGGCGCCGCGTGGCAGCAGCAGCAGGAGCAGCAGGCCCGTGCAGCTGCTGCTGCGGGCTGGGTGCGGTGTCCACGGTGTGAAGAGGGGCGGCTGCGGGAGGAAATGACCAGCCACGACATGTACGTGTATTTGGATCAGCTGCTGTTCTACGTGTCGGGAGACGTGACCGCTCAGCAGCGACTTCTCGCTGACAAGTTTTCTGCTGCTGACGAACGGGAAAAAGCCGATCTTGTGTGGAAGCACTACCACAGCAGCAGCGGCCTGAGCAGGGCCAGCGCCCCTCTGAACGGCAGCAGTTCTCGACGAGGAGACGACACGTGGCTTGTCCCTGCAGGACTTGACGCCAATTTTCGTGTTCGGGTGCTACCCGACGGAAAAGGCAAACTTCTGTCGAGCGGCAGCGTACGGCAGGGTGCGCTCGCTGCAAGTGAAAAGGGAGAGGATTTGTTGGAGGACCTGTACGGGCGCGTGACTCAACAAGAAGTCAACGTTAAGCGCGGCGCCCAGCTGCGATATCCTGGCCTCACTGCTGCTGTGACTTACTGGCAGAAGTCTAAACGAGGGCTCGGATGGATAGACATGCAGCGCGAAAGAAACAAACTGCGCGCAGTGAGTTTCTTTTTCTACGTCATTTATTCTGGCGCGCATGTACACACCTGCGTCGGACTGCCTGCAGAAAGCTGAGCGCTGGGGTGTTGCTCTTTCTCCCTTCCCCGCACACACGTGGACACTGTTTGACCGAAGAGCCAGTGCGACTGCGCAGAAGTTTTTTGCAGCAGAAATGACAGGGTTCGCAGGCGGCAGCAAGTAGCGAACAGCACATGCACGACTGCGCGACGCACACAGGGAAGGGGACAGGTTTATCTGCGTACGTATGCGCATATGGCTGCGGTCGGAAGACTTGGCCGGATTGTTTGCCGTCGAACGAGGTGCATTGACGCACACACGTAGCCATGTAGCGCTTCAACAGCGGGCACGGTGTAGAGAGAAACGGAGTGATACTTCAGCCGTTATCGAGACCGATCGAGCGCGTGTGCACGGGGAACCTCACTCACAATAATACACCACTTTCTCTGGCAAAGAGACGTGCGTGTCTGTTCGCGAGTAGATTGTCTGTGAGATGTTCTCCACGTGCACAGTTGTGCTCTAGGGAGAACGCGCCGAACAGGTTGGCCGAGACAGCGGCGTCTTTGCTATCTCCCCACGGGGACTCGAGAAACCGCAGCAGTTTGCATGTGTGCGCGTAGACGCGTAGCCTTTTTCCCTGTGTGTATGGGGCCCGCGAGTGCACGTGACTCTGCTCTTTGACGAATCTTCTCCCCAGCGTTTCTTGGTGGACCGAACTTCTGCGTGAGTGTGTGCGAGTCATCAACCTGGAGCTTACTGACCTCTCCGCTGCCGTCTTGTGGGGTCGCTATCTGCAAGCCGCAGTCTGTATATCTATACAGCCGTCCGCCGGCACAGGATGCGCAAGTGTACTTGGGGCTGCACCTGTAGGGGCGAAGATGCTGAAGTGCACGACCCACTAACCAGGCGGTAGCGAACTGTATACGCAGAGGCGCCCGTGCGTACTTTAGCAGCTGGAAAGCTCTCTGGAATTTTGTCTTTTTCCGCAGAACACAGCGGCAGTTAGGTAAAACGCACCGGTGCGGTACATTTTTGCGTACCTGTGAATGTTGACGAAAGGGGTGGATGGCGCCCCACCTGTTCTGCCGAAAGAACTGTCCAGCTCTCCCCCCACCACCGTCCATCAAGCCGCGTTCCTCTGATTATTCTGACGTGTGTATGCTCGGCCGAGTCTTATTTCAAGTGACGATGTGCTGGTTGTCGAATGCACCGGAGACGGACGCGTGCAGCCGGCAGCACCAGTGATCGAGCTCCCTACGCAACCTTTTCCCCAGATTTCGCGCAGCTCTTCTTTCCCACTGAAGATATGCGTGCGTGTCTCTCTGCCTTCGGTGCTTCTTGTACGTCTATACGTCTGTCTTAACTCTGTGTTAAGTCGCTAGTACTGCTAGCACTACAACGACTACCGTTGCGGCCTCCCGGCTGTCTACGCTGCGCCCGAGCCTTTTTCCGACTTCTAGCGGTTTTGTGCATGTGCCTCAATGCAGATGATCAACGAGGTCATGGAACAAAACGCATATCGCATGCTGAAGTAAGGATAGACGGATGGAAACAACTGCAGGTTCACGCTGTCTTGGTGACTTCTTTCTGGCTGCATTTTGGCTTCTTTACCTTCTCTATGTCGTGACTTACTGTTGCGACGCCGTAGACTGATCGCATGAAGAGGGAGCAGGCTGGATGTCGGTAGCTCCGGAGGACAGTCTGCGGTAGCGACTTGCTCTGCCAGCCTTCTAAGTCGTCTACAAGCAAGCGCACGCGTACACTCTTTTATACTCGTCTCCTTCTGACTCAGGGGCACTTCGTGATTTTCGTTCGGTGTGCGCTACTGAGACTCTGTATTGGCCGCCGTGTGTTGGTGTAGCGCCGTGGGTAGTCAGGTCACACGGCACTCTTTGATACGCCTCTCGTAGCGGCTGTCGACGTCGAGTGGGCGTTCATGCTCTTTTCTTGCGTGTCTGTTTATTTCTGCCTTTTTCGGCCGCAATATTAAATGGACAGACTCTCCAGTCTCTACAGCGTCATGAAGCCGCCGTCCCTCCTGGACCCGACCAAGCGACGCTGGCGCGTCGTGGAGAAGTTAAATCTGCTGAAACAGACCGAAGCAGCCCGAGACGGATGGAATGAAGAGCTGCGGTGTCGTGCTCCGGCTTTACTGGCTTCCTTAGAAGCGGTTGCACAGAGTGCGCACGCCGGCGACCTTGGCCCGGCCCACAAGGCTGTGTTTGACGGGTTTGCCTGCTTTGCTAATTCGAAGGATGGCTACGGCGTCTTCGGTGGAAGAGACTGAGAAGATGACTTCCAACAGTGTACAACGGACCAAAAAAATCTTGAATTTGATTATTCTTCGAACGTACGCCCACCGGCTGCCCTGCTGTAGCTGGTACTTCTCGTGTGGCAGGTGCCATGGCACGGGATCCTGCTCCAGTTGCTCTCCATGAAGGGCGAGTGAAACTCGTTCTCAAATTTTCGTGTCAATGAAAACACGTGGCCAGCAAACGTTTTTCCCGAAACTTTCAGAGATGCGCACATGCGAATCTTGTGTGCGTGAAGTTACTGTCGACAGAGAAGCCACAGAAGCGTGTGTGGGTCCGTACGTGTTCAGCGGTCGTCCAGTTTCTCAGCTGCGAAAGCGGTAGCCTGCTCCTACATTTTGTTGTGTGTACTTGCACGTTTGTGAGGTTTTTTTACGTCGTCGTCGTAGCACATTTATGCAGCTAATGATTGTGGTGTCTTTTGCTGAACACTGGACAGTCGGCGGCACGTCTGCGTACGCGCAGAGTCGTGCAACCAGCCGGACAGAAGGACTCCAACTCATGCAAACCTAAATATGAGGAGACACCGCGCCGAGCACAGATGATAAAATCACGGTCTTCCAGGTAGTCGGATGGGGAATGGGCAGTATGAGATCGTCCCCTGATGCCTATTACTGTAGAACGCGGCGGAAGCACTCGTGCCGTCCAAGCTGCTGGGAGTTCCGTCTCAGGTGTCACGTGAGGCACAACGGCGTGCTTGACTCCAACCCACTGTGGAGCTTCGACTAAGGTGTCGTGTAAAGCACAGCGGTATGCTTCAGTTGGTATTAGCTTGGATCTTGGAAACTGACGGTCGTCTTCCAGAATTATTGATCGTCGTCTCTTATCAGAGGAACGTGGCAATCTTACTGTGTAGCGTTAACGGTTTTAAAAAAGACCTGTTTCCATTTCCACCGTCTCAGGTATACGCTGTACTGTTGTGGAAAGAGGATGTACATTTGAGCGTTGCTTCCAGGTATTCAAACAGATGCTTCACTTTCACCTTTCACTTATCGACTTGCCTTGAGTTTCTGAGCATCTTACAGATGTACGCACTCGAATGAATGTGTATGACCACAGCCTTGTGTCGTTGATGAAGGGCCTTCACGATGCAGATGCATATAAGGGGTCCACTTCTAGCAAGACGCAGTGCGCAACGCTGTGCAGCACTTCAGGTCTAACGTAGGGATACGTTGTCCCGTTGTGGAAACAGTTCCTCTCGCAATAAGAAATACCGCGTTCAGTAGGACTGCAGCTCAAGCAACACTTCAATGGAAGAGCAGGTCCCCGTAGAAGCCGGTCTCAATAGCGCCGCTTTCTGCGTGATCAATCACGTAATCGTCCACACATCCTTCTCCGCCAAATGTCAACGCAACGTTCGCTCTCTCCGCCGTCTTCCAACGAGACTTCGTAATGTGGTGGATTGTGAGACGAGGCACTAGAATCACCTGCCCGGCGTGCCGACTAGCTATCGAGCAGGTGGACCATCGCATTGTTCACTGTCTTTGACATGCACACAACGTTCGTGTCGCACTATCTGCTTATGTTTCCAGTGACTTCTCCACAACGTGATACGTCGCACGCTGCAGACCGGCGCCTCTCCACGTACTCCTACGGTCAGCATCTACAAGAACCCCATTTCCGTAAGCGTAACAAGGTGTCACCTGTGTCTGTTCATCTACATAAAATCGAACACTGAATCGACTGGAGTTCACTGACAAGAAACCTCCAACTGGAGTGGAAAGAGGGCAAAAGAAAGTCTACGCTGCGCACGCCGGAATCATACAGTTGAAGCATCGCGTCATCAGTACGATTAATAGCGTCGCTACCTTGAACCGCCTGCACTGCCAGTTGCGCACTAGTGCCTCAATGGAACGCGCAGCAGAGCTCCAGCAGTCAGAGAGATACTACTGTTCAACCGCAAAACCTTATCTTTGCTTCTCTAGACGTACTCTCCCCTGTTGGAACTCGGCTACGCACACACAGAATGCGTTCTGTCTCCCAACGATCCCACGTTGTAGCTGCGATTGGATCCTGGTCGTGCAAATGTACGTCGATTCGCAAAGGATGAGCTGACGCAACAAACTCCCTCCCTTTGCTCTCACTAAAAGGTCACTTTCGGCGCGCTTCGTCAGACACGCCGCTCAGCACGTCAGTTACAGCACGACGGCGAAAAGTTCAGTTCCTGCTGCTTACAGTTTCTGCACAATGCTTCTGTCCGCACGCCGTACTGGCATTCGTGAAGTCGGCTGTCGGATACCGTGGGTTACTTTTTCAGGCAGGTACAGACAGACAAACTTGCTTGCGTGCATCTCCTACACAGATAACAGCATTACTCTCCAAGCGATACGAGAGCAGTTGCCAAGAAGTCCAAGTTTCGGAAAAAAAAGGGGCGCTTGTGAATGTCTACTTCAGAGATTCTCGTGCGCACACGTCTATACAGGGTTTAGGTGCATACGCCTACGCATGTACACGCATATTTTTTGATCTGTCGGGAGCGCTCAGTGACTTTGAAAGATGCCTCTACTGACTCAATACGCACGCGTGTCTACGGATAACACTAAAACACTGCTATATCTCGAGATGTGGAAGTACCAAGAAGTTCAGCACGTTTTCGCCACTGCGCCTGGACATATACACAGATTCTCTCCGTACCCGTATCCACTAAGTATGCTGACCGAAAGTTCTCGCTTTCGGCATGTGTACTAACATCGTGTCGGACGCAAGCGTGTGTACACTTGTGCGGGGTTTGTGCAACTCTGCAAACTCTTACCTGGGCATCTGAGCATCTGAAAAGCATTCCACGCAACTTTTCAGCGCAGATGCGTGAACACGAGTCACGTGTTCCCCAGATGCGCACACATACACGTGACTTACCGTGCAGCTCCACATGCGTGCAGGCCAGTCCGCATACGCTCCGCACGCATGCGTGCGAGTCCGAATACAAGAAACGCGCCTGCCTATATCCACATATACATACACATATATGTATGTATTTATGTATTTATACGTATACGTGTACCTGTCGAATTCATTTGCATGCTGTTGCCCAGCAGCATGCTTTCACGAACGGCCTCGACGACGCACTGCCCTTTCTCCTGTTGTGAAGGCGAGCTGTGCGTCCGCCGCTTAACGAAGCACATCGACACGAGCGACGTACCAATAACAAGTACGCCCACACGCCGGTGACAAATCTATACAAACGTATACGTATACGTAGAATAAATTCATATACACATGCGCATGCAGCTGTCCTTAACGCAGAATTCCCCTACTGTGGTGTAGCGCAGGAAATAGCAGTCTGAACAATGAAAGATTCAACCTGCAGGTGGTTCTGTAGACATTTATCATTACTGCATGGCACCGGGGCACACTCATACCCAGGACATGCGCACGCACACTACGCAGCAGATGCTGCACCATGTTTCCTGTCTCGACAAATCGGCAACACATCAAACGATCCGTTCCATCCTAGGTCTACATATGCGCACGACTAGGTAAATTTAGGTATACACATACACCGTCATTGAAATACAATTACACATACGTAAAGTAACTTTCAGCTTCCACGCACAACCGCATGCGTTGCAAAAACACGTTGTGCAAGAAGTTCTTAGTCTTTTTCAGGTTGCCAGCCACGCACCACGGTCAACAACGCGAACCTGCCCCTACACAAGTGAATATATAGATAGGTACATGTGGGTGTGTGTTTTTCCGATCACAGTTGTCGTAATAACAGAAATGCGTCGCTGCGTGCGCATCACCGCGTGCTGCGGCGGCGTACCCACGCATGTGATTCTCTACGTAAGTGAATACGAGTCGAGGTATAGGCCCCAGAGAGCGATGCGACCTGCTGCAGCAGTTGCAGCCAGGACACCCGTTTGGGAGCACCAGGCAAGAGCTTTGATTTCGGCTCCGTGCTGCCGCAACGAGCCAAGGCACTCTCTGCTTTTTGTTTCGAACAAGTGTAGCACGCCGTTGGCTGTCCCTACGCCGACTACGGCGCCATCGGGTCGGAAGGCAGTGCACAGGAGCGCATGCTGCCTGCCTATATCTCCGTCGGGATGGGGTAACCTCAAGACACACGCATGCGCCGAGGGAGGACTAACTGCAGGGGCAGCAGCAGCAGGCCGCAGCAGCAGTTGCCGCTGCGAAGGGGGTGCCTGCACTAGTGCGGCCGAAGCCCCAGGCCTCTCAGAAGTAACAGCGTGCTCGGTGGACGCGCCAGCGTCGCGGGCTACGACTGACGAGGAAACGTCCGCAGCGAATGGAAGAGCAGCTGCGACTGGAGCAGCAGATTCTGCAGAAGCATCTGAAACTTCACGCGCCTCAGGGTCGCAGGCAGTAGAAGATGCAGAGGGCCCAGCACCGTGCCTCACAAGTGTCGCGTCGACCGAGGAGGCACCTTCGTGGTATTGCTGCGAGGTGCTGTACGTGTGACAGAACTTATTGTTCTTCCTTTTTGTTAGAGAAGACGTGCCATTCGCTTCGAATGCAGAAGAGACCAAATTGACGGTCAAGAGAGGAGCGGAGAAAGTGCGTGTACGCTGCTTCAGCTTCAGTACCCACAAGTCCCCTTCGAAGGAGCCTATCCAACATTGATTGCGGTATACAGCCAGACAAGAAGGAGGAGCAGCAGGAGTGGCAGCAACGCGGCGGCGTGACGAGGCAATAGCAGCAGAAGAGAGAGCTGCATCAGCGGGAGAAGGCAGCAGCGAGGTGGAAAGGGGCTGCTTGTTGTTGCGCACGTCCCAAAGAGCCACACAGGGGAACTCGTAGGCGGCAAGCAGCAACGGATGTGGAGTCGTGCTCCCGGGCGCAGCGACGAGTGCATGCACGACCCCCAGAGAAGAAACAGCAGTTCCAGTGCCGCCTGGTGCTGCGGCAGCCGGAAACGCTGCGAGGGCGCAAGCCGAGGCAACAGCAGCAGCGGGCTTCAACAGCAATGCTGGCTGCGCCACTGTAGCAGCTAAATTGTCGAGGCTGCTGCTACTGTGCGACGAACCCGTCGTGGCAAACCTCTGTTTGCAGCAGCGCAGATCGAAGACGCCGATGCTCTCCGCGTCGGCCACTGGCGCGGCGAGCAGCAGTGCCCCTGCGCTTATCGCAGGGCCTAAGGCAGGTACCATCAGAACAGGGGCAGCGGGAGCACACGCCGACTGACGCAACAGCAGTGTCGACCCGTGCAGCGGCGTACAGGAACAGCACGCACGCAGCAGAAAAAAAAGTGGAAACCCTTCAGCCGGCGCGCAGCAACGGCGTGCGGCAACAGCAGCACGTTGCAGGAGGACCGGCACACGGAGCGGCTACAGGAGAGGCCTTGCCTGAGTACTGAAGTGGACACAGATACAAAGAGAGAGAGATACCTCCTCTGGCTACGCAGCGGACAGGTGGATAGGACAGTATCTTACGTGTATACACACAGAAAGGGAAAGGGAGAAAGGAAGAAAAAGGATAGTCACTTGCTGCTCTGTAAATTCGTCAAGACCGTCCTACTGGCACACACACAAGCACAGCAGGTACGACCTTCGTGAAGCCCCCCTCCGTCGAAAAAGGGATGTGTGCGTGCTGCGTGCTTTTGGTTATTAAGACAGAACGACTACGAGTTCTAAAGTTGCTGCGCAGATACTTCCGCTTGCTGCTTTTGCGCCTGTCCTTGCTGCAGGAGTGTTTGCAGTGCTCTTGCAGGTGCTGTTTCAGTATGGCTGCTGCTGACGACTCTGGCAACGCCGCGCTACCTGGTGCTGCTAGGACGCCTGCAGTTTCTTCTGCTGGTGCTGCCACCGATGCTTCCGCTACGCCGCTGCTCGCGCTGGCGCCAGCTTGCTGCTGCTGCAGCTGCGAGTGCCGGCGGCCCTGGGACGCCTGTCAGTGTTGCTGACGTTGTGGGGAGGTGGCGTCTAACCATTAACCGGCGGTATTAAACACACTCCTGCTGCTGTTGGTGCTGCTGCGGCAGGTGCATGCCTGAAGTGGGGGCCTGTAACTTACCAGGGTCGTCTGTGAGGCCATCGTGCGTATTCCCACCTACGGCGTCCTCTCCCTGCTCCTGCCGGTGCTGCTCCTGCGACGCTTCGACGTCGTTCGGTGTGTGGCTGGGCCGCTGCTGGCAGTGCTGCTGCCTTGGATCCTGCAGCAGGGCGAACTTGCAGAACGAATAGGAGCCCGTGGAAAACCTGCAGCAGGGTGTTAAATACTCTACATCCCATAAAGATAGAAGCGAGCTTTTCTGCTGCAGCAGCAGCTGTCGTCCATACAGCCGACCTCCTGCTGCCGTGTAGGGTGCGGCTTCCTGCCCGGCTGCCTCTGCGGCGACACCAACCTCCCCAGAACAACGCAGGGCAGTTGCCGTGCTGCCCAGCGCGGCAGCATCAGCAGCAGCAGAAAGAGAAGACGCTTGTTCGGAAGGGCCTCCTATAACAGCCATATGCAGCAGCGGCGAGCGCAGCTTTTGCTCATCCTGCCACGAGAGACGCCCCACACCACCGCGGCTGCTGCTCTTGCCGTGAACGCCCCACACGTTGTTTTCGAGCCTGTAGCTGCTTCTTTTGCTGCCGCAGCTCACGGCGGCTGCGAACCCTGCAAGCGGCCGCCGCGTGTCCAGGTCGATGAGCGAAACGCACCCCACGGTATCTCCCGCGGCCAAGACGGAGGGAGACAAGAAGCAAAGACATCCCACAGTCGCGGTCGCGGCGGCGTCGTCGCCAAAGCTGCTGCTGGTGCGCACCGTCAGCAACGGATGTACGCCTCCTCCTTCGGCCTCACCCGGGCCGTTGCTGCTGCAGTTTCGCGACCATCCTGGTGACACGCCTTCTGCTGCAGCTGCAGCTGCCTGGGCGTAGCCGGCCATCTTTCACAGGGAGACTTCTACAACGCGTAACGAGTTGCACACAGTACATGCAAACAAACGCCTTCTATCTCCCACAATTAACAAGAAAGTCACTCCGTCGCGGCAATCCCTGCAGATCGCTACCCGCAAAGACGTGGGCACAGAGAAACTGGACACGTACTGTCACTGCCGAGTGATACATACCTGCTGCTCCCACATCAAAGACAGAAACGTCGTATATATATGTCAGGGTGTCCTACAGCTGAACGTGCCTACCGTACAGACATTTTTTTGTTGATCTATGCAAATGTCTACATACATATATATACGCAGGCGTGTATAAAAGGCCACTACTTACTTGCCGCGCAGAACATTGCGTGCCAGACAAAAGACTCGGCCTCATCAAGTCGCTTCGGTTCACACCACGTAGGAGGGCTCTATCTACACACACCTCTCTATGTGAAGAGTTGCTGGAGAAGTCGCGGCGCACTACATATATATATGTATATATATGCAGAGACGGGTCTCTCCCTCTATACACACATGTGCGTATACATACGTGGGGAGGGTTTTACGAGAGCAAAGCACTACACATACAAATATACATATATATGTATATATGCGCAGATAGGTGTTTCTCCACCTGTAGGGGCACGCGCGCAGATATATGGGGAGGGTTTTACCAGAGTCGGAAAAGTCTCCTGCCTCCCGCGTAAAGAGGCCGAGCTTTCTCATGGAATAGGGGGCGTTCTGTGAAGCCTGCAGACGCCTGGACGTCTTTTCCTCCAACTGCGTATTTCTGTCCTTCTGTGTGTCTCTCTCACTCTCATTACGTAGAGACACAAACGGATTTTCTCGTCGTCACACAAAGACGTAAACGGATCTCCGCCATACACACACACGTATACATATATGTATATATATGTATACAGAGAGAGAGAGACACACGAATAGTATATATATATATGTGTACATGTACGTGGTAGAAACGGCGAACGTCAGGTTGCCGCTAGGAGAGTAGTACGAAGAAGCAAGCCCGCTGAAAAAAGGTTGTGCCTCATCGCACGTGTATACGTATTTACAGAGACACAGGCAGACGTGTGTGCTTCCCCACTGACTGTCGAGGAGAGGCGCGCCGCCTGCGAGTTCCACGGGAAGGCAGGAAGCTTCCACGCCGCCACAAAAGAAGCAGAGGAGATGTCTGCAGAAGAAGAAGGCGCGGCGCTGGACCCGGCTGACGCATGTTTCAAGCACGGGGAGTCAGACGGGGGTGGGACAGCGCAGCACGAGCCTAGATCGGCAGGGAGAGCAGCAGCTGGAGGAGCAGCAGTGCGAACAACAGCAGCAAGAGGTCCGCCACCGCGACGCGTTCTAAGACACTGCAGGCAGCAGCAAGAAGCCGGGCAACGCCTGACGGTGCTACATTTCCTTTCTCTTCTGCGTTTCTTCTTTGGCCCCTTTCTCGTTCTTCTTTGCACCATCCATCGTGAGAAGCCGGTGCCGCCGGTCCCGTGGTCCCCGCACGCGCCGCGCTGCTGCTCGAGTCCGCGGAAGGATGGACGCCCACTGCTGTTGCGATGCTGCTGTAAAACTCCGCGAGCGACGCAGGCGGCAGCCGTCTGAGCCTCCTTACGGCAGCCGGCTGAGCAGCAGCCTCAGGGACTGTGCCAGCCGCTGCTGCACGCGCATCAGCAGCGGCAGCAGCAGCAGCAGGCGCGGGCGCCGCGGGAGTCGTAGATGCAGCGAGAGAAGCAGCTGCAGTCGTAGAGGTCCTTCCACCTGCTGGTGGCATCAGTTTTTTGTCAGGACCTGCAGCGCACACGTAACACCGGGCAGCCGAGCAGCGGACGGTGCAGGAAAACGGGTGGCACCCAGCGACGCGGAGAGCAGCAGAGCGCGCTACTGCCGCAGCAGCAGCAGCAACAGCTGCAAGGGCGAAGCGAACGCAGACGTAGCGCCAGCAACAGGGGGACAGAGGCACGTACAACGCCGCAGCAACAGGGCAGGATGCAGGAAGCTGAGGGAGGGGGGGCACACAGCACTTTGGCGAGAGGCGAGGAGGCGCACACAGCGGCAGCAGCATAGAAGCGGGCAGCAGTAGAAGGACAGAGACAGAAGGACGAGGACGCAGCAGCCACAGCGGCGACAGAGCCTACAAAGAGGAACAGCAGAGCAAGCAGCAGGGACGGCTTGAGACGCAGACAGGGTAGGGCAACACACGCATGCGTGGCCCAGAGTAGCAACACCAGCAGGAGCCGGGAGGCGAGCAGCAGCAACTGGAGCAGCCACTCCCAGTGCTGCACGCGAAGTAGAGCGAGAGCAGCAGGAAACAGAAAGTAGGCGGAGAAAGAGAGCAGGTGCGGCCGCGAGAGGAACAGCGCGGCACAAACGACGCCGCAGCAGCAGAAGAGACAGCAGCACCAGCAGCAAGAAGAAGATACCCCGCGGTCGACCTGCAGCAGGCGAGGAAGCGCCAGCAGCAGCCGAGGTTGTCGAAGGAGAGAAGGCGCAACAGCAGCAGCAGGACAAGAAAAGACAAAAAGCAGCAGCAGTAGGAAGAGTAACCCAGCAGCAACACGGTGTCCCGTTTACCCAGAGATGCTTGGTCTAATGCTAGCGAGTTCCCCTCCGCTTCTTCTTCTTCTTCCCATGCGGCATCACAAATTTCCACCACTCGCAGGTGAAGCTCGCTGCATGCCGAGAGTCCTTTCAGAAACCTTTCCCGCTGCAGCACGTGCTCCTCGCCTCCCTGCTGCTGCTGCCGCTCTGTCTGCTGCTGTTGCCGCTCGTCCTCCTCTTGCTGCTGTTTCACCTGCCTATCCTGGTGCCGGAGGAGCTTCTGCTCAGGGTGCCGCTGCTTCACCTGACAGCACCCACGGAGCTGCTCGTGGTGATCCTCCCGCCGCTGCGGCTCCTCCTGCTGCTGCTCCTGCTGCTGCTGTTCCTGCTCCGGTCGCTCCTGCTGTTGCTGCTTGCAACGTAGTGGACCTTCGAGACGCTCGACAATCGAGCAGCAGCGGAGCTGTTGCAGCGCACGCGCGAGTTGCTGCTGGTGGTTGTGCTGCAGCAGGGAATTAACAACAGCAACGAGGCGTTTCTGTCGACGTAGGCTCTGCAGCACAGACCCCGCCCCGCAATGGGAAAGCACCAGATCAGCAGCTGCGACCTCCTCTGCTAAGGATTCCTTATACCTGAAGAAGGAGACGAAAAGTTGTTCCTCTGCGTCGCGCGGACTGCTGCTGCTGTTGCTGTTTCTGCGGCTGCTCCTGTGTGCGTGCGTGAGGAGAGAAGGGGACGCGTCTGCACACGTAGCAGCAGAAGATGCATCTGGCAAGCAGCAAGAGAGAAGATGCTTCACGGATACAGAGAAATAAAGTTCCCCGTTATCTTCGTCCAACGTCGTCGACTCGCTGCCATGTGCTGCTGGTACTGCAGCTGCTGCTACTGTTTCACGAGGCCCCCGTGAAAGAAGAAGCGCTGCTGGAGATGCTGCTGCCGCTCCTGTGACTGCTGCTGCTGCTGCCGCTCCCCTGGCTGCTGCTGCTGCTGCCACTGCTGTTCCTGCTGACGTTCCAAGTGACGCTGCTGCTTCTGCTGGTGCTGCTGCGACGTTGGCGAGTTCCGCACGAGAGGAGGACTGGACGACGGTGAAGCCAGGGGGAAGGGGAGGCAGCACGCCAGCACCTATCTGCATGCGCAGATGCCTGCACCCGAGACAAGCGAGCAGCTGCAGAAAGGATTCTTCTGCCGCTGCGCGCGTTAGCGTGTCGAACTGAGTAGTACCTACGGTCAAAAACACGAGACGTGGCTTGAAGCTGCTGACAGGTGCTGCAGGAACAGCAGCATCCCCTGCTGCAGGAGCAGCAGCAACTCCAGCCGCAAGAGCGGCTGCACAAGCAGCAGCGACTCCACCTGCACAAGCAGCAGCAGCCCGAGCTGCAGGAGCATAGGCGGCCCCACTTGCAACAGCAGCAGTTAGTCGACGATCAGCAGAGAAAGACTCCGGGAGAGTTGCAGCACAAAAAGCAGCAGGATGGGTGACACCAACAGGAGCAGCACGGCTCGCAGGAGCGGCAGCAGCAGAAGGTGGTGCAGGCGCAGCGTGAACAGCAGCGCCAGAAGTAGCCAGAGATGCTTGCGCAGCTACGGGAGTCGCATACGAAGTAGCAGGAAGAGGTGCCGCACGTGCGTCACCACCAGCAGCAGCAGCAATAGCAGGAGAGGTGTACTGGCCTGTGTTAGAGCGTGGCGCCGGACGCTTCATAGGGATCGACGCGTAGAGCAGTAGAGAAGCGACAGTGCGGAAGGAACACCAAACGGCGACAAGAGCGGGTTTTTGACAGGAGAGCAGAAAAGAAGCGAAGGGACAGACGTGAAAGCCGGGTGCAACGAGCATGCCTGTACCTTACCGTCGCCTATTCATGGCAGTGTGCACATGCATATATACTCCGATCCTCTCTAGTAGCCGTAAAAAGATTCGCAGAGAGAAAAAGCGACACGTATACATGTACACAAAGGCCTCCTAGGTATACTGCTGTGCAGCGAGCGTGTAGGGAAGCTTGTGGCAGTCTGCGAGAGACGGCGGCTTGCATGCACGGCGCTGCGGTGGTGAACAGTTTTGCATGCGGCAGAGAAAATGAGCATTTTCTTTCGCTGGTAAACCCTTACAGCAATAACAAACGCAGACACCATCTTTCTGCCTCGTCCGAATGTCGAAGAGCGGACGCCGTGTGGGTGTTCGGGCCGCGAGGACTGCTGCTGCTACTCTTCCGCGAGGTCGCTTCTGCTTTTGCAGTTCCTGCTGCTGCTGCTGCTGCATCACCAGCGCTGCGGTGGCTGCTGCTACACTGTAGAAGAGTACGGCCGACAATGTTGCTGCTGTTGTTGCTGCTGCGGGACTGCTGTGGCTCTGGTAGCCGCTGGTGGTACTGCCGGCTTCACGCCTACACCTCTCTCGGTGCTGCTGCTGTCGTCTTGCCGCCAACATTGCTGCTGCCACTGTTGGTGCTGCGCCTGCTGTGACTCCTGTTAGTTGCTCATAGGGCTGCTGGCTTAATTATTAAGTATCCGTGCTCCTGCGGGACGCACAACTGCCGAGGCCGACATGCGTCGACAGGCTGCTGTAAACACGCCCGTCACTGCCAGCAGCCGGTGGCAGCAGCACAGCTTAGCTCTCCCATTAGCAGCGCTTCCAGCAGCAGCGCCTGGCAACCCGGAACTTCATTTCTGACTATCACGCATATATATGTATGCAGGTCTAGACAGGTAGAAGAAAGCGGTGCGACATTACATAGTAGATGGCAATATGTATCTATGTGTACGCATACCCATGCAGAGGACCTCTAGTTGTACACCTGTTTAGTCGCACTAAAAAAAAAATGGCAACTACACATTTTCTGGACTTCCCCCGACACCCGACAATCGACGAGCCGACTGCCTCACGAACAAAGATCCTGTGTGCATATGTCCATGTAGACGTTATTACATACGTCTACCTCTCTGGTTTTAATTATCTGCAGAGATTCTATTGCGCCAGTACATCTGTATATGGTACAGAAGAGTACTGAAACAGACTCGTCGTGACTAAATATATATATGTGCCTGGTGTAGAATGTATACGTGTGTTTCTCTGGTATTAATTATCCGCAGAAATTCCTATGTGCCTATGTGTGTACCTGTATGTGGCAGGTGTAGAAGAGCTATTGAACTAGACACATCGTGATTAGATATACGTGTATGCCTGCCGTAGAACATTTATTGAAGGAACCGTGGTCGGTCCATGCACAAGTGCGTATACGCGTGTTCACCTGTATCTGGTCTGGATATTGATATATGCTAGGAGCTGAATGCAGACGTAGATCTACATATGTTTTGCTGGACGAGAAAGCACATCTGTACACATATTGGCGGGGAGTCTTGTGGTAGGGAACCTTCTTCCTGTGCATCTGTATACAGACATATAGACGGGTGTATCGAGCTGCCCGTCGCCTATCCTGCTTGTTTCTTGTAGTGACACACTGTCGTACGCAAAGCTTCGCCCTGCGTGCAGATATATATATATATATATATATGTAGCGAGGGTATCACAAGTGCGCGAACAGTGGCGCGCCATATAAATTCACCTATAGATACGGATGTGCACCTGTATCATTTAGAGGATGATTACCTACTTGTATGCACACACATACACGTATATCTACGGAGAAGCACACATACGCGTAAGCACGTGTATATATCTGGATGGACACATGCGTAGGTGCGACCCGGCGCATGTATGTATACATGTGTACAAGGAGAAAAATACATACGTGTATTGGTCCCCATGTGCGTGTCTGTCTCACCCTATATGCCTCTGTCTCTTTCTCTGTCTATGCTTTTCTTTATACGTACATGTCTCTCCCTAAAAGTACGTAAGCTACGAGTGCGCACGATGGCCTCCCTGCGCTGGGCAACTCTCTCCCTTTACTACATCTTTCTGGTACGCACAGGTCCGCGTGCACGAACGCTACATCTGCAGCAACCTCATTCTTCTTCGTATCGCATACAGACGCACACCTACGTATCTGTGTGCGCACGTGCGAAGTGGCGCTCTCTAGGTGTATGCTTCGAAAGCAAGCTGCAACCTCAACAACACACATATGTCTGTTTCTTCATGACGAAACGCGAATGCGCATATACACAAATATCTGTGTATACACTGTGCAGCATATTAGAAAATCTCTCCGCCCTGTAACCACTCTTTCAGACGTATTGATCTGTGCAAAAATTTCTTCTCTTGAGTAGATTTTAGGTGGACATGTTGAGCTACGTGTGCGTGCATCGTGTCCCCGCAGGGCCCACTTTTCGGCTTTTTACACACGTTTCTGTGTACGAGCGTATGTGTGAGTTAGTGGAAATACACTTCACTCGAGCCAATGCGTACACAGGCACCTTCCTACGCCCACAGATACATTTGGTGTGTGCACGCGTGTAGTTCTCCCATCTGCTGCTGAGCAGGAAGCTGATCCCACCCACCTTTAGTGAGGCAGTACTTTTTTGTTCGCTTCGGAAGCCACTTTGCAGCTTTGCTGGAATGAGTACGCTCCCTCCTCTACTCCGTCAGTCCTCTTCTCCTGTTCGTTCTCGTTTAGTCCGCTGCTGTCTAGTGGTCTACGAGTCAGCCGGTTATTTCTCCTTCAGTCGCCTGCGCCCTGTTTGCTGCCTTTGGCAGCTGCGTACTCAGGATTCACATAAAGCCGCTCTGGCGACAGCCTGTTGCATCAGTGAAAACGCTTGTCGCAAACGTATAGCAGACCTCTCATCTGTGAGCGGCGAAAGTTCCGCTTGTCGACAAATTAGTCTCGGATTATCTATATGGCGATGAGAACTGATGAAGGCTAGCATGCGGGCGCACATACGTAGGTATATATATACACATATGTATATATATGGCATGCATTCACGGTCTTGCCCTCTACAGGTAATTTTGAGGGACGTACGCGTAGATTCACCAAGTGTGCAAGTGGATGTATGCAAGGGGGGCACGTGCAGCATTGTGAACTCCACTTATCGGGCGTGGGCAGCAGACAGTCCGCTCCCAGACGCGGGTTTGTGTGTGCGAGCTGTGCCGATATTCGTACACGCCTCTGTAACCAGACGTGTAGCTATATCCTTTTGCGCCATTCAGGAAGTCGTAGTTGTATGTACTACCCTGGAAGCGTCTTCTGCTGTGCGGCACAGTGCAAATACCAGAAGTATATGACCGACGTGCACAGCCTAAACATCCAGGTGCAACCACTTACTCCATCCGTCAATGTTTATGGGCGTTGTGTGTAAACACGTGCCCAGAGATATTAATAAGTAGACAGACAGACGTATAGACCGATACGCAAAGCTATCTGGCCAGCCTGTGAGTGCGATACATCTGAATACAAAGACAGTTCATAGCCATGCGCGTTGTTTCTCTCTGAGCACGTGACCACCGACATATATACATATATATACATATGTATGTATATGCATACGAAACAGGACATTGATGTGGATACATACGCAGCTACGCGTGACAAGTACACATCTGTCTCACTTCAAAGGGGGGAGTCATGTATGTAAATACGTATGTATGTGCACCCAGATTAAGAGTGTATCAGTGATTCTTTTACAGATATGTACATGTACGTACGTGGACCCGGCTGGTGAAGCCGTTGAGTAGCGCTCCTTGTGCTGCAGTGTGTAGTTGCAGCGTGGCTGCGGAAGTCTTTTCTCTGGCTGCAGTCTCTGAGAGCTTCGCAGACTCATGGTACCCAGCTGGACCCCGTGTATTGTTTGTGTTTGGTTCCCCTTTTCTTCTGTCATGACCAGCAGACAAGGACCACTGCCGAGGTGTGTATTACCGTAGGAAGTGAATAGCCTTTGGACATAGTCTGCATGTGTGGGTGCATATGCCTTCTTGCGTGCGGGAGGCTGGCTGCAGGGAGGGCGACACTGAGACGAAAAACAGGAGAGCCGTTTCTTCACCGTCGAACACACGTCGAAGTTACAGAGTGGAGCAGGGTTGCAGCCACAGACTGTTGGCGCCGGCTACACTTCTTCCTCTGCTGCCATCAACTCTTGGGAGCGACAGCTGCTGCTGCCGCGTTCTGCCGGTGGTGCTTTTGGTTCTGTCTGCTGCAGTTGCTTCTCGCTGCTGCTACTGCTGCGATTTCTTCTGCGACGGTCACTCATTGCTCCGACTGCTCTGTTTACTGTCGCGTACGCTTCCGTTTACTACTGCGTGCCACCGCTGGTGCTGCTGCTCCCGCTGGTGCTGCTGCTCCCGCTGCTGCTGGTGCTCAGGGGTACTCGTGTCGCGTTGCTCTCTGTTGACTCCGCACGTGCGCTGCTGCAGTCTCTCCCCTGCTGTTCGTCTGCTGCTCTCCTGCCGTTGCTGCTGCCGTTGCTGCTGCCGTTGCTGCTGCCGCTGCTGCTGCGATCAGTGCTCTTGCCCTCGGGCAGCGCAGCACTGCGCCTGCGAGGCAGTGTGTCTCCCCGTGCTGTGCAGTTGCGTAGGGAAGGAAGGGACCGTGCTGCTGTAGTAGCACTGTTGCTGCCTAATCTCATCGTGATGCATGTTGTCAAGGTGCGTCGGCGTGATGATCTTCCTCTCCTTGCAATTGCGCTGCTGCTGCACCTCGTACTGGGGGGGTGCAGCTGCTGCGGGCGCATCTCCTCTCCTTCGCTGCTGCTACGGAGATATGCGGCAGCTGCTACCGATGCAGCTGACTCTTCACTTTGCGACACCTGACGGCCCGAGTACTACAATAGCAGCTAGCCCCTCACGCGTGCTGCTGTTTCTTTTGGTGTGGATCGTCTGCCGTGCCGGCGCCGGGATCGCTCGTTGCTGCGTCCGCCCTGCTGCTGCTGCGTCTGCTGCTGCTGCTGCGTGTGTGCTGCTGTTTTTGCGTGCGCTGCTGCGTTGTTGCTCCTCGTTCTCTGTGAGGGTCTGCTGCTGCGAGCGGTGCTCCTGCTGCTGCTGTCGCGCTGCCGCGCGCGCTCCCGTCACTGCTACTCTGCCTGCTGCCGTTGCGCGCGAGCCGCCACAGTGCTGCTGCGGCTGGTGGTGCCGCTGCTTCTGTTTGCACAATTACGTGCGCTTGGTAGTAATAGGGTAGGGCTGACTTTGTTCGCTCTTCCTGCCTGCTCCTCTGTGTCTGGCCCGATCTAGCAACTGCTGCTGCTGCGCCCGCTTTATCGCGGTGGCCGCAGAGGCCCCTACCCTCTTGTCTGCTGATGGTGTGTTTCTTCTCCGCTTCCTGCCGCTGCCGCGGCCGCTGCGGCGCGGTGCTGCAGCTGCTGTCGCTCCCGTTTTTTCCCGTCCCCTTGTCGCAGCTGCATCGGTGGTAGTGGGTTGTTGGCCTCTGCCAGGCCTGCACATACGCTCCTGTGTAGCTGCTTGCCGCAAGTCCTGCCTGACACATATACGCGGCCATTTCTCCTTGCTTTTGAGCCGCAGCAGCAGCACACGTCTACACCCTCGTGGCCACAGTAGCAGCAGCAGCCTGGTGGCGGGCTGTCGTCGAAATCTGCCCGTAAAAATCGCGGCGGTCAAACAAACAGCAACAGCGTGTGAGTGACACATCACCATTTTGCTGCCGGCGTGCCGGCTGCTTCGGCCCCCCGCGACAGCGCATCGCAGCCTCTGCGCCCAGCAGCTTGTTTCCTTCGTCTTCTCTCTGTGCTCCTGCCCTTCAACAAAAAGGTGTCCTGATTTCCCTTTTCCTGCCTTTTCACGTGTAGGCGCCGTGCGTATCTGCGCCACTTGCTGCCGTTCCGGCGTACGAAGTGGTTGTGGCAGCGAGGAGGCAGCACCAGACACAGTTCCTCTTCCCTGACGCGGGAGCGCCTTCCGTCATCTGCATGCTGTTCGCTCTTCTCGTGTCGTCTTCTCCCCGCTGCATCTCACCCGAGGAACCGCCACTTTTCCTTCTTTACGGCTGCTGCTTTTCTTCGTTCTTCTGTCGCAGTCTGTGTCTCGGTGTTATCCTCGCTCTGGGGCGTCTGCCCTGCCGCTGCTGCTGCCCGCCTCCTCTGCCTGCAGTGGTGTGTGCAGCAGTACCGGCGGCGAGAGCGCCCACGGTCCAGCACCAGCAGCGACGCCGCAGCCCACCATCAGCACCCACATCAAAACCCGCGCACGTCTGAAAACCAGGCGAAGCAGCAGCAACGGGGACAAGGCGATGAGCAGCAACTTTACAAGCGCGTCAGCGGCAGCGAAAGCGGAGAGCTGCAGCCGCACCAGGAGGAGAAGCTGCAGCTGCAGGCAGCAGCAGTGGCGTCACAACAGGACCCCTAGCCGAATCACCAGCGGCCAGACAGCCAGCAGGAAGGCCGCAGAGCCAACGACAGCCACACGAGGAGCAAAGGCAGGACCTGCAGCAATCTAGCGTCGTGACCAGACATAGAAGAGCGACAACAGCTGCTCTCTCGCGTCTCGCTTTCCACTCGTACTGTACGTCCCCCTGGCATAACGCTTCACAGCAACTGCAGGGGTGCTGCTAATGGTTCTCTCGCTGCTGCCTTTTGCTGCTGTTGCTGCTTTCTGCGACTCCCGACCCTGCCTCGTGCTTCTGCTGTTTGTTTCGTCTCGTGCTTCTCTCTGCAACTCCTCCTCTTCATCCTGCTGTTGGTTCGCGCTCTCCTGCTGCAGCTGCTGCTGCTCTGTGCTCGTGATGCTGCTGCTGGTGTTCACACTTCGGCTATTTGCTGGTTCTCGTGCTGCGGGGTCCTGCTGCCGAGCCCCGTGCTGAGGTTGTCAAAGAAGGAGCAGTACACCGACGAGGAGGAGGAATGCGTGTAGTGTTGCCGGAGAATTTTCTCGCTGCACACACCGGTGCTGCTGCTGCTGCTTCTCCTGCGTATTTCCCCTGCTGCTCCTGCAAAGTTTTTCAACGCTTCCCCCCGTGAAGCTGTGCTCCAGACGGAGAAGCGTTCCTTGCGCTACACGTACTGAACTGGAAACGCACGCGCCTCGATTGCGTGTATCTGCGTGTCTGTTCGTCCTCCATATATAAATGTATGAAGTTAGGTGTATGTGCGGTTACACGCTGGGCAGCGCGCTGCTGAGGTGTGGTGCTGTTGCTGCGGTGTTTCTGCAGCGTGGGGACAGCGGCGCATGCGTCGACATGTGTACCTTCTGGCGTAGCTCTTCTCAGCAGCACTCCTGCAGGATAACGAACAGCAGCAGGAGGAGATCCCCCGCGAAAGCAGCAGCAGGCAGCAGGTGCCGCAGCACGCGGAGGAAAGGCCCAGCAGAAGCAGCGGCGGGCGCTGCTGCAGCAGAAGAAGCAGCAGAGGCGTTGCTGCGGCACAAGCAACAGCAGTAAGTGGAGAAGCTTAAACAGCAACTGCTGCCGCAGAAGAGGCAACAGCAGCAACTGGTGCAAAAGCAAGAGAAGCATGCCTAGGAGACTCCCCCCTGTGCCGGAGGACGACACAGAAGGTCAGCCCGGGCCGGACGACTGGCGGCCGTTGCGCCACCACGAACAGAAGACGCTGCAGTACCAGCGGCAGCAGCCAGGCAGAAACAGCAGCAGCAGCAGCCAGACACAACCAGCTGGCAGCAGCAGCAGGTTCACACTGGCGACTTCAGCAGCAGCGGAAGTAACAGCAGCTGCGGCAGCCATTTCTCTGTCGGAAGTGTGCAAAAGTGGTGTCCAGTGAAGGAGCTGCAGCAGCAGCACCCCCTGCACGGGCGAGACACTACGCCTCAGCGGGTTTCATATTTTGCTGCTGCTGCCATGTGTCTACATACGCTTGTGTACATAGGTGAATTGACGGGCTTCTGAGGATCGCTGCCCCAGGATGCTGCCGGCAGACACAGATCTGAGCGACTTCGGTCGCGTGCGCGTGTTGCTGCTGCCTGTGGGAGAAACGCCGGCTGCGTTGTATGTCCGAGAAGCTGCTGCTCTGATGCGTGGATTTTCCTTCGCCTCCTTAGCTGCCCTTCCGCTATCTCAAGAGGATCCCTGTCTGCAGCCTTTCTTGTCGTCGCTGCCACCCGCGCTGGCGGCTGCAGCTGCTGCGAACGCCGCCGTCCTTCCGCACACGCCGGCGCATGCGGCTTCGTTTCCTGCTGCTGGTGGAGGGGGAGGTGGGGGTGGCGGCGCTTCTGGCGGTGCTGCTGCAGCTGCAGCACAGTTGCATGCGTCGGCGAGTCTGCCGGTGGGCGACGCGCCGCTGAAAGCAGAAGGCGCAACAGCAGCGAGGTGGCCACCAGCAGCAGCAGGAGGAGCAACGGCAGCGCAGTCGCAGCGGCAGCAACCCGTCGCTCTTGCAGCCGCAGGCGTCCACTGCTCCTTTCAGACCCCACAGTACGTCGCAACGGAGTGGGCAGACCTCCACTTGCACAGACAAATTATCGCTGCGATCGCGATTGCTGCAGAACCGCAGCTTTTCCCGCCAGACGAAGAAGCGCCATGTGCGGCTGCAGCAGCATCGCGTCCTCGACAGCGCCGCAGTGCGGCGCAGCCTCCTGTAACAGGTCCAGCAGGTGCAACTGCAACCGCAGCACGAGAAGGCGCAGCAGCAGCAGCAGAAGGCGCAGCAGCAGAAGGCACAGCAGCAGCACAAGGTACAGCACCAGCAGAAGGTACAACACCAGCAGAAGGTACAGCAGCAGCAGGAGATGCGACAGAAGCAGCGTCGGCGGCAGACGGCGGAGTTGAAGTTTTAGGTGAAGTCCAAGCTGCTGCTCGAGGAGAAGCCCGTCCTGTCGACGCCATTGCTGCTGCTAAAACAGCAGCGGTGTCATGCATGTATGCCAGTTTCCGTCGCCTCTTGGTGGAAGCATATCCGTCTGTTCTTGTTCATCGCCTTTTTGTAGTCCCGCGCATGCACGAGTGCTGTACAGCAGGCGACTGTTGCTCCTGCTGCTGTCATGGCCGCAGCGCTGGTGCAGCGGACGCTGCTGCTCCTTCTCCATCTTCTCCTGACGCTGCTGCTACTTCTCCTCCTCCTCGTGACGCAGCGGCCTCTGCCGCTGCTGCTGCAGCTCGTGACGCTGCCGCTGCTGCTTCTGACCCCGGCGCTGCGGCTGCTGGTGCGGCGGGAGGGTCGGCCCGGGGGCAGGGGGAGCAGCAGCAGCGGCACGAGTGGGAGACAGCAGCACTGCAGCACTACTGTGCGGCAGTGGAACTGCTGCGCCGGCAAGCTCCCGAGTACGCAGAGCATATCTTTTGGTTCCCTCCTCGGACGGCTGCGGCTCCTGCGGGTGCTGCTGCAGGAACACTGCTGCCCCCCACGCTGTGTGAAGGATCTGCTGCTGTGGCAGCAGCAAAAAATGATTTTTTCGTCTCCTTGCTGCGACAGCTGGGTGCACTGGCCCTGCGTTCGCCAGACCGATGCCCGCTGCTCGTGACGCCTTTGGACACACCGCTGCAGCAGCAGCAGAACAAGGGAGCAGCGGCAGGAGGAGGAGGATGCGCTGCTGCTGCAGCAGAGGGGAGGCGCCTGCAGCTGCGGGCCTTGGCCGGTGGCAGCAGCAGCGGCTCTTTCGTCGGTTCGCATGCGGCGGGATTGATTGTGGGCGGCAGCAACGTTAGCAGCGCTGCTGTTGCTGAGACGCCCAGAGCAGTGAGCGGCAGCAACTCGGGGCAGCAACTGCTGTCCAACGTGGGGGGGGCATCTGCAGCTGCTACTGGCAGCAGTGCAATAACAGCAGCACCAGCAGCTTGGGGAGGGGGGTCGCAGACACCTGGAGCCGCAGCGGGAGGGGGTGCAGCAGGAGCAGCTAGTGGCAGCAGCAGTACGGTCCGCAGTAGCGGCTCTACACTAGTCGTAAATTCTGTCCCGATTTCTCCTGGAGGGTCACCTCGGCGGCATGCGTGCGGAGCAGGTGGTCCTTCGCTTCCGTCTGCTGCGTCGTCTTCTGCGAGTGAAGGAGGGTCTGCTGTTTCTTCTGCTGCGCTGCTTAGGCTGCTACCGGCGCGGCTGCAAAAGCAGGCGGGGGATGCGCTGCTGCTCGGAGGAGCACCTGCTGCTGCAGCTGCTGCGTACGCTCAAGCAGCAGAAGCGTGCCGAGGGCAGGGCGACTCTGTGTGGCAGGCAGCTGCTACCGAAGGCCAAGCAGCAGCTTTGTACGCGTACATGCGGAACACACTGGTGCAGCTGCAGCAGCAGCAGCTGTTCCAGCAGCCGTTGGTGCGAGCCGGAGGGCAGCCGCAGCAACAGCAGCACGAGCGACGCGCCGCGGGCAACAGCAACAGCAGCAGCAAGGGAGAGAAGAGCGGAGCAGCAGCAGGTGGGGGAGGAGGAGAAGGTGCTGCTGCTGCAGCAGCTGCAGGAGGAGGAGGCGGAAGGAGTGTGGGTGCTTGGCTGAGTGCTGCTTTTGATGGAGGGGGCTGCAGTAGCAGCAGCAGCAGCACAGCAGGGTCAGCTGCTGCTGCGTCTGCCGCTGGTGCGTCTACTGTTGTAGCTACGTGGGGCCGGTGGAGGAGGCGGAGGAGGAGGCAGCGACAGCGGCAGCGCAACAACTGCAGCGAAAGAAGACGTAGTGCTGCTGGTTCCTCCTGCTATTGAAGCAGTGCTGTCACAGTGTAGCCACCGCCGCAGCAGTGCTGCTGCTGCTGTTGCAGGCAGTACAGGGTTCGGCAGCGGTGCATCAGGATTGATCGTTCCAAGCGGCCTACAGCTTCCTGCATTCCTTCCTGCGCCTGGGGGAGCTACTGCAGCCCCTGGAGCAGCCGCAGCAGCAGCAGCACCCCACACAGGAGGAGGAGGAGCCGCAGCAACGGTAGGCGGCGCCGGCGGTGGCCGCGATGCTCCAGAGACGAGCAGCAGTAAAACGGGGGGAGCCGCAAGCGGAGGGGCGGCAGCAGCAGGAGGAAGTAGCGCAGCACCCGCCCAGCAGCAGCATCAAGGGTCGTCGCCGCTTGCAGCTGTCTTGCTGCGAGGCGCGGGAGGCAGCAGCAGCAGCTCGAGTGGCGCAGCAGCAGCAAGCGAAAAGTCGAGCAGCAGCAGCGGTGGAGGAGGAGGAATGATGTGGTCCCTGCGTCGTGGGGGGGGTGGCGGCGGCGGGGGAGGAGGGGCAGCAGCAGCGGCGGAAAAGGCAGGCGCAGAGGTGCAGCAGCAGCAGCAGGCAGCAGGAGGAGGAGCCGGCGGCGGCGGGCCGCTGCAGCAGCAGAGTCAAGGCGGCGGAGGAGAGCCGCAGCAGCAGACGCTGGTAGTGCCGCAGACGACTGCTCCTGCAGCGGAAGGATCTGGGCCAGTAGTGGCCGGCAGCAGCAGCAGCAGCAGCGGAGCAGGAGGAGGAGCAGCAGCACCAGTAGCCCACCACTTCTTCGCCTTTGCCGCAGCTCTCGGAATGTCAGGGGGATCAGGAAGCAGCAGCAGCAGCGGCGGGGGGGGTAGCGCCCATTACCACTGGCCGACGGCGGCGTTTCATTTCTCTTCGTCTGCGCACCACCGCAGCGGCAGCTCACACCCGGCGGCTGCAGCAGCAGGAGCAGGAGCAGCAGCCGCAGGAGGAACAGTAGCAGCACCAGCAGCAGCAGGAGCCGGGGGCAATTTTATGGACGCAGCAGCAGCACTCATCTCGGCAGCGGTCGATGCGGTGCAGCTGAAGCTTCGCGACGCGGTCCAGCTCTACCACTGCCACCCCGGCTGTGCGCTGCTGCATGCGTCAACGTCTATATTACTCTGCCGGTTCCTCGTGGACTGCGGCTTGTCGAAGCTGGAGTTCATGCAGCTGGTGGGGAGCGCAGCAGAGAAGGCGAAGCGCCTCGAAGTGCAGGACTTTGTTGCCTGTCTTGCTGCTCTTGCTTCGCTTTGCTGCTCGATCGGCGCCTTCAGGAAGACTGCCTTCCTGCTGCACCGCATATGTATGGCTCTGATGGAGGCTCGCTGCTGGGCTGCTGCGCACTACGTTGCTACTCTTGCTGCTCCTTGGTATCACCTGTCGCTGCTTGAGTTGCCGCCCGATGAGCAGCTTCACCCTCTTGCCGCTGGGCGCTCTGCTGCTGCTTCGTCGACGCTGCTGCTTTCCCGGCCGCTGCTGCGGCCGATGCTGCCTCCTGCAGAGGAAGGACGGAGAGCGGCAGCCGGCACCAGCACTTGCTGCTGCTCCTGCAGAAGCAGCACCGGCGCGTGGCGGCCTTTGGCTACTGCCGAGATTGCTGCTGCCGCTGCTCGCCGCGCCGGCCAGGAATCCCTGCGGCAGCAGCAGAGGGCAGAGCACTGTTGCGGCAGTGTGGCGCACCAAGCAGCTGCCCGAGAAAACAGCAGCAGCAGCAGGGAGACGCATGCGGCAGCAGCGCTGTGCTGCAGACTGCAGCAGCAAATCCTGCAGCAACGTTCGCAGCGCTTCAGCTGCGGAGGACAAGCGTCTCCGCAGGACGTCGTTTTTGTGCGGCAGCTGTTGCAGCTGCGGCAGACGCTGCAACAGCAGCGCTGGGGAGACGACCCAGAAGCAGCAGCTGCATGCTGTCGCTCCAGCAGGACTTCTGCGCACTCCTTCTGCAACTCTAATATGTTTGCCTGCCCTTCCCAAACACCCACGCGCGGCTGCTGCTGTTGCGCTGCTGCTGTCCCTGCTGCAGGCAGCGCTTCTTTCTCTTGTCTCTCTGGCTGCTGGACGTGCAGCAACACCTGCCCGCCAGACGCAGCAGCGACAGCAGGAAGCAAGGACCTGGTTGCGGCAGGCCTGCCTCGGCGCGC
Organism: Sarcocystis neurona; assembly: GCA_000727475.1. Lineage (NCBI taxonomy): Eukaryota > Apicomplexa > Conoidasida > Eucoccidiorida > Sarcocystidae > Sarcocystis > Sarcocystis neurona. The sequence continues at coordinate 1,732,330 of KL647312.1, read as the reverse complement.
CGGTGCCAGCGGGTGCGGGCGGGCCTGCTGTTGCTGCGCGTCGAGTGACGGGGCCGCTGCGCTGCGGTGTTGCTGTGGTGCTGCTGCGGGAGGCGGAGCTGCTGCCGCTTCACCGTGCGGATGTCCTCGTGCAACCAGCAGCCACCCTGCGGCTCGTGCTGCTAGTTGTTCTCCCACAGGAGGTCGGGCTGCTGCTGCTGCTGCTCCCATGACACTTCCGTACACAGAAGCTTTGGCACCCGCGTGTTACTCCCTGCCGCCTTATCTGCCTTTGCAAACGGCGGCATCCTCATATGCGTTGTTGGCGTCTCGTCCCCCTCTTTCTGCAGGGTGTGCTGCAGGAGCCGCCTGTGCTGCTGGTTTGTGTGATGGTTCGTGGGGCAGCGGTGCAAGAGCGACAGAAGCAGCAGTCGCGGCGGGGCTGGCACAGTTGCAGCTGCTGCCGCCGCGGCCGCCGTTCCCCACCAGCAGCCGCAGCTCTCTCGACTTTTTGCTGCGGCACGCGAAGCGCATGCGTTTCTATAAAGCAGGCGTGACAGTGGACTGCAGCGGCGGCACCAGTCTGCTGTCGCTGTGTACTGCTCCGTCGAGCAGCTCCTCCGGCGCCGGGGCTGCAGGCCGACGCAGCAGCAGCTGCTCTGCCGCCGGTGGCGGGACTGGTGGTGGCTACGCAGGAGCTGGGGCGGCTGCGGCGGCAGCTGCAGCAGCCAGCGGCAGCAGCAACAGCAACTACCTGCGCGTCTGGTGGCCTACCGTCCAGTCCCGCATTCTCCACATATTGAAACTCTCAAGCGAACATATGGACGATCCAGGAAGAGTCGCCTGGTATGCATGCGCCACCCTCTCCGTCTTATATTCGGTCCTCGACGTCAAGGGACAGGCGAATACTACTATGGTTGTACAGGTAAATAGCAGCAAGCTGCTGCAGCAACCCACGGCAGCAGCCAGCAAACAGCAGGGAAGCTCGGTGCAGCAGCAGACCGTTGCGCGTGAACGGCGCTGGCGTAATGGAGATATATACGAGATACATCTGTGCGCGAGGCTGCTGCAAATCTCTACACGTGTGTGCACAGAGGTAGGAACATATATATATATGTATATATGTTTCCATATGTGTATGTGTGTACATATGAAGACATATATATATGTATATATATCTATACATATCTATATGTATGCATGTGTATACGCAGGAAGAATAGTGTATATATATATATACTTGTGTGCATGTGTGTTCACAGGTAGAATCGTGCGTCTACATATATAGACATGTGTAGATAGGCATGCGTGTAAATAGCAACAGACATGTCTTCTTCTATATACACCTTTATGCGTGCATATAACGCCATAAATACACGTGTGTATATGGAAGTGTATATACGTGTGTGTATCAGTCTATCTACGTGCCTGTCTATCTGCATATGTCCATATATATATACACACTTGCGAAGGGATGAGCGAGAGTGTAAGGGATAGTCGGACAGCAGCAGGTGCAGCAAGTGAGCAGCGCGCGCGAGCAAGGGGATGGGACGCAGCAGTGCGAGAGTGGCGGAAGGCGCGTCAGCAGGAGCAACAGCAGGATCGACAGCAGGAACAGAAGCACGCAACGTCGAAGCGAGGAAGAAGTGAAAGAAGAGCAACAGCAGCAGACGTTCAGGGGGCGCTGGGGAAGCCGCGCAGAAGAAGTAGTCGCTTGAAGCCGCGTTTCCCCTGCCCACCCCGTTGTTCGCTCGGAGCGACTGCCCAAGAGGCGTAGCAGTAGAAGTAGCATCTCGTTCTGCTGGTGGGTGAAAAATAGCGGCCAGAGACGCGTGGGGGTAATGGCAGGAGAACTGCAGGCGCAGCAGTCGTAGGGTGCCGCCCGGTAGAAGGGACAGGCCTCGGCAGTGCGCCTGTGCTTCCCTAGCTGCTGCAGACCTAACTCCGTGCCGCTGCTGCTGCTGCTCCTCGTCCTTCTCTGTCTGTCCACTGCGGTGCTGTGCAGCTGCTTCGTATATCACTGCCACTGCTGCAGGTGCTTCTGCGCCTTGCCCACTGCTGCGGTTGTTGCTGCTGCCACTGTTGCTGCTGCTTAGTGCCAGTGCCGCTGCTGTTGCTGTTGCTTCTGCTGCTGTTGGTGTTGCTGCTGCTCGATGCTGCTGCCGCTGCTGTTGCTGCCGCCGCTACGTCTCTGTGCCGTCGCTGCTACATTCTCTCTCCGAGCAGCTGCCACACACGTAGCCCTGGCGCCGCTACGTCTTTGGCTGCTGCTGCTGCTGCAGCTAATACCGTTGCGCAGCAGGAATTGTTCCTCGTGCTGTGCTGCGCGTGTCGTCGGTGGTGCTGTGGCAGGCCGCAGCAGGACGGCGGACGGGGCCGCTGTCGCTCCCTGTAGCTTTGGTCGTGGTGAGCAACAAGCAGCAAACAGCAGGCGTCGGCGGGTCTGCAGGGCGGTCCTCACTGCAGCAGCTGCGTGCTGACCCACAGCAGCGCAGCAGCGGCGGGAGACGCGGAAGCGGCGGAGGGGACAGAAGACGAGCTGCAGGCGACTTCTCCGCAGCAACAGCAGCAGCCGTCTCGTCTTCGTTGCGGAGCAGCAGTCGCCGTCTCACTGCAGGGGGAGCAGCAGGAGGCGCGACGCAGGTGCAGAGTCGCCAGCAGCAGCTGGCATGCGGAAGCAGCAGCTGCAGAACAGCAGCAGCAGCAGGGGGAGGAGCAGGAGGAGGAGCACGTCGCGGCGCTGCAGCAGTTGCAGATGAACAGCTGCAGGTTGTCGGGGGACTCTGCAAAGGAGCAGCCCCCCCGCTGCCGCTGCTGACGAAGCTGCAGCCGGTGGTGGAGACTTCCGTAGTGCTTTGCTGCTACGGCGCAGAAGAGGAAGATGAAGAAGGTGCTTCGGCTGCTGCTGCTGTTGCTGCTGAGGCGGACGCTGGGCCCGCGTCAGCAGCAGGCAGACGTGCAGAGGCCGGACTGGCAGTGCCGCAGCAGCAGCCCACTTCAGCGGCCACAGCAGCGGAGGACGGCTCTTCCTCCCAGCTTCTCCCGTCGCGCTCTGCTGCTGCTGCAGACGGGACGGCAGCGAACGAACGGGGCGTGCAAGAAAGCAGCGGCAGCACCCCAGGCGACGTTGGTGCTGCAGCAGCCCGGGCAGCAGCCGAAGTCCTACGCGATGCAGGCAGAGGGACTGACGCAGACCGGAAGCAGCCTCCCCCAGGCACTGCTGTCAAGGCTGCAGCAGCAGAAGGCCCCTTGGGGGCTGAAGGGGCGCAGCAGCAGGAGCAGCAGGAGCAGCAGCAGCAGGAGCAAGGAGGCTCGAAGAACGTATTGATGTACAATCCGTTTCTGTCTGCGGGACGGCAGCAGCAACAGCGCGGAGGAGGCAGCAAACCAGCAGGAGCAGCAGCAGCAGCCTACAACACGATGGAAGACGTTCTGCGACCGGAGCAGGGAGGAGGAGCTACGCTGCCTCCACCGGCCGGCCTGTGGGTTAAGGACGAGCTGCGCAGCGTCCAAGTATCTGTGAGAAATCCCTTGTCAATAGAACTTGTCCTTGACAAAGCGAAGCTTCTGACGTGCGGGGCACAGGCCGAGGTCTACCCGGTGACGGTGCTGGTGCCTCCTTCTGCGACTCATCAAGTCACCTTCGAGGTACGAGCAGCAGCTGCCCGCAAGCCGGCAACGGGACAGCAACAGCAGCAGCAACAGCAGCAGCAGCAACAGTAGCATCTCCAAGGGCAGCAACAGCCGTAACAGCAGCAGCAGCAGGAACGGCAGCAGCAGCAGCAGTGACAGCAGCCGCAGGAGCAGGATTAGCACCTGCTGCGACAGCAGCAGTAGCAGTAACGGCAACAGCAGGAGTAGCCCTAACGGCAACAGCAGCAGTGGCAGTGATGGCAACAGCGACCAGCTGCAGCACTTGAGAAGGGATGGCGGCTGCTGTTGCAGTCGCTCTTCCTGGACTCACGCCGGACCTCAGTCCTCAGAGAAGTACGCACGCCCTGATTTCTGCTGCAAGCCGAAGCAGTAGTAGCAGCGCAGAGAAGCGGCAGCGACTGTTAACAGAGAAGCAGCAGCAGCCATTCAGAGAAGCAGCGGCAGCAAGTGAGAGAAGCGGCAGCAGGTGAGAAAAGCAGCGACAGGACGGGCAAGAGCCACAGGAGCAGACCGGAGTCCGAGGAGCAGCAGGTGAGAGGAGCAACAGCAGCAGAGGCAAGACAGCGGCAAGAGCAACGGCAGGAGGCTCGAGTGGCAGAAGCAGATGAGAGCAGCAGTTGCAGCGAGAGCAGCAGTTGCAGCGAGAGCAGCAGTTGCAGCGAGAGCAGCAGTTGCAGCGAGAGCAGTAGGGGAAGCAGAAAAGGCAGGACGCGCTGTAACGGAAGAATAGGAGCAGCAAAAGGCGTTCTGCAGCAGGAGGAGGACGGGCGCACAGGGAAGAGACGTCGCGGGCAATGGGAGGCAAGCGTATGTGTCATCTTTGGTGGACATGTGTAAGGTGCTGCTGTCTCCGTTGCTGCTGCTGATGTGGGGCTGCTGGTGCAGGTCACTGTCCTACCGAAGGAGGAGGGAAGACTATATTTCACTGGCCTGTCCTACACGCTACACAAGCTGCAGTGTTCGCAGCTGCTATTCCAGCAGAGCGACGAGCTGGCCGCGTTCCTGGACGTCTCCCTGCTGGGCTCGCGCGACAGCAGCAGCAGCAGGAGGCAGCAGCCACAGCAGAAGCTGCTACTGCACTCCTCGCAGCAGCAGGCACCGTTACCGCAGCGCTTCACAGCTGCTGCAGCTGCCGCAGCGGCGCAGCAGCGGCTGCCCCCACGCGAACCGGACGAGCAGAAGCTGAGCGACATATCGCCGGCAGATGCAGCGATGCAACTTATCCGGTAGGTCCTCTTCCTCGGACCCGCCGCAGCGCATTAGCTGCAACAGGAGCAGATGCGATCCTCCTATCCCGAAGCAGCTGCTGCTGTGTGTGTGCTGCGGCTGCTGCTTCTCTTGTTGCATGTTTCACTCCGCCAAAGATCTATGCTGCGCTACTGTTGTTCGCTCTGTTTAGTTTCTTTCAGCTGGTTCTCCCGAATTGTCTTGCTGCTGCTTCTTCACTGCCGCTGGCCTCTTTCCGCTGCTGTTACTGCCCCCCGCGCTACTACTGCTTCTGACATGAGACGCGGCTCCTGGTGCGGCTGTTGCTCGCCTGCCTTCGCTCCTGGTGCTGCTGCTGCTGGTATTGGGGCTGCCTCCGCTGCTCTTGTCCTGCCCTTGCTGGACACGTCCTTCTGTTGCTGCTGCTGCTGCGACACCTTGTTACGTGCCACTGCTCGCACCTGCTGCTGGCGGTGCATCACGCTTTGCTGCGGCCTGTGCCGTACTCCTTCCGCTCTTCCGTAGAGGACGGCTGCTGCTGCTGCTTCTCGCCTGCCCTGGCCTGGGTGCCACAGCGAGTTCATTGGCTTCTGCGCGGTTTTCCTCTGCTGCTGTTGCTGCTGTTGTCTCTAACAGATTTAGTGCCGCAGCGTGCGTGGATGTGATCCACCCGCTGCCGCTGCTCCACGTCTCCCTGGCCGCACATGCGCCGTCGTGTGTGTTACCCCGGCGCCTGCGTCAACTCCCAGCAACAGTTGCTGCAGCTGCTCGAGGTGTTCTGCCTTACCGTGAATACGACTTTGGTACTGCAGCAGCAACTGCTGCCTCTTCTTCGTTCCCGGGCAGCAGAGTTCACAGAAGCCGCCGCGCACAGCAGCAGCCGAGACGCCGTCTCCGCAGCAGCAGCGGCAGCAGCAACTGCACAGGGCCGCATGCAGCAGCACGGAGCCGAGCCAAGGGTCGCTCCCGCGAAGAAGCTGCTGCCACAGCAGCAGCTCAGAAGGGAGCACCATCACTCAATTTTGATGCCTTCACCGAAGGTTCCTTCTCCCCTAGCAGCCCCAGTAGCTGCAGCAGCAGCAGCGAGGAGGAGGACACGGAGACAACTGACAGCTGCTGCAGCGGAAGCAGCCGCAGCAGCGACGTTCTCAGCAGCACCAGCAGGTTCAGCGGCAGCTCGAGCAGCACGAGCGGCGGCAGATACTGCTGCAGCAGCGACAGCAGCCTGGAAGACAGCGTCACGGCAACAACGAGCTGCAACAGCAGTAGCAGCAGTGACGATGATGCTGCTGACGGAAGAAGACTGCTGCATGCAGACAGGAGCAGAAGACGCAGCAGCAGGGGAGGAACACGTCTTACGAGGAGAACGCCTAAACAAGATTACGAGGGGTCCCTGCTGCTGCTGGCTGATGGTTCTTCTCGCTCGGGAGATCGGGCTGTGCTCAGGGCCCTGCAAGAAAGGCAGCAGCAACAGAGGGAAGGAAGCCTCAAGCGCAGTCGCTACGGCAGCCGCAGGCACTGGCAGCATGTGCTACGTCCCAGAGCAGCAGCAGGAAGGAGGAGCAGTGCTGCAGGTGCGTCGACAGGGGAGAGTGACTGCCCCATGCAGGCCGCGTGGTCTGCCGGCCGGAACTCGGCTTCTTCGTTGCTGGGAGAACAGTGGCCGGAGCAGCAGCAGCGGTCCTGGGAGAAGGAGAGCAGGAGGAAGAAAGGAAAGCGACAACGGAAGCGGAGAGGAGAAAGGACAGAAAGAAGAAGAAGAGAGAGAGAAGAAATGCTTCCTGGTGCAGCAGCAGCAGCCGCAGAGAATTCGGCCTTCACGGGGGACGTGCGTCATTCTTCGCTTTGGGAAGGGCAGCAGCGGCTGCAGCTGCTGCTGCTTGAAAATGTAGGGAAGTTGCCCGTGCGCCAGCTGCGCGTGGATGTCCTTCCGGCGGACGGCGAAGAAGCAGCAGCCAACAGCGTCGAGCAGCAGCGTCTCGAGGAACACTTCCGAATTTTGTGGCGCCCTCCGCAGCCGTCACGCAGGAGCAGCGGCAGCAGGAAGCACAGCAGTCGACGAAGAGGGGCAGAAGACGGCGGAGGCAGCGGAAAAGGAGAGAGCAACCGAGAAAGAACAGGTACGGCTAGTGCGTTCGCTTCTCTTGCTAGCAGATGGGCGGGGGCGCCTCGGCTTGCTTGCCCCGCTACACGAGTGTTGCTTCTGTTGGCGAGCGCGGGTGTTGCTGCTGCAGCGGCTCGTGGTGCTGCTGGCGCTCGTGGTGGCAGTGTCCCGCCTGGTGATGGAAGCGGTTTCTGCGAGCAGGAGTTCTGCTGTTGCGGCTCCTGCCGGTGCAGACAGTGAGATGACGGGTCGCGGTGTTGCTGCTGCCGCAGGCGGGCGTCCCCTGCAGCACGTCGCGCCGCTGCAGTCTCGATTCTCTCCCTGCTGCTGTAGATACTACATCAGAACTGCTCCCGCGCTGCGGTTCTGCAACGCTGCTGCATGTGACCGCACAGTGCTGCTTGTGTTCTGGCCGCTGCAGGACACGGTGGCGCTGATGCCCTTGCGGGGCGCACCGCCACCGGAACAGCAGCGCCGTGGGCGAGGCGGAACAGACGCGGCAGCAGCAGCGACGAAGCCCCGCCCCCCGGCGGAGCAGAAGACGAAGCCGCAGCAGCAGCGCAGTTGCGTGGCAGCGGGGAGAGTCGGAAGGGCAGCTCTCAGGAAGCCGGCAGAGGAAGGGGAGAAGCAAGAGCAGGAGGAGAAGCACAGGCGGAGAAGCTGACGGCAGCAGCAGCAGCAGAGAAGCAAAAGGACAAGAAACAGCAGTGGCGTGCCAGGCGGCAGCAGAAGACGAGAGAGCGAGAGGCAGCAGAGGACGCGGTTATAATCCCTCCGGGGAAGCAGCTCTGCGTCCCCATCTGCTGCCTTGCCAGCGTCGAGTGTAGTGCATGCACCATCAGGTATAGTCTCCCCTATCTTTCACCCCCTTATCTATCTACATGTCTATCCGTACACACATATATATATGCGGCGGTGTATTTGTAGATGTGTGTACACGAGTGTGCGTGCACGTGTGGGCGCACAGGCGGATCTCTTTTACCTTCTCTTTGTGTCTGTCCGTCTGTAGGCCTGTCCATCTGCCTTTCCCGTCTATTTCCTTGTCTTTGTCTGCTTGTAGAGTCTTCCATATAAGCGGGAAGGACACACGCGTACACGCGCTGTCGCGAGGGGGTTTAAAAGTGATTCTTCTCTTCTGTCTTTCTGTCGTGAATAGTCTCTCGCTTTTGTTGAACTCAGAAATATACATATATATATATGTATACGTATACATATGTATATATGAGCTACAGTGAATGTACTGGGTCCCTATATAAGCATATATATATGTATATGTATATATATGTATACGTATACATATGTATATATGAGCTACAGTGAATGTACTGGGTCCCTATATAAGCATATATATATGTATACGTATATATATGTATATGTATATATATGTGTATATGAGCTACAGTGAATGTACTGGGTCCCTATTTATGTATATATATGTATATGTATATACTAGCTGCAGTGAATGTACTGGGTCCCTATATATATGTGTATATGTATATATGAGCTACAGTGAACGTACTGGGTGCCTATGGAACGGGGTGCTTTTGAGCAGCAACATCCCCCTGCATGCGCGTGTTGTGTGGCTGTACACGTTGCTGTTTCCAGGCGCCCATGCGCGTGCAGCAGCTGCAGAGAACTGCGGCCTCTGTGTCTCTGTGCCGTTGGCGCTTTCGCCAGAGGCGCGTGGACATGTCCGCACCTCCTCAAGCGCGTCGACTTTTTTGTTCTCGGTGATCGAAGTTTGTCGTTGTAGGTGCTGCTGCTGTTTCTTCTGCATGCAGGGTGCGCTACTCGGACGCAAGTGAGCAGCAGCAGCGGCGCGAGCGACGCATGCGCATGCGCTGCAGCGGCAATGGGGGCAGCACCTTCGTTTACATGCGGCAGGCGACACAGCAGGTAACGGTGCGTGTGCAGGTGGGGCTGCAGTTGCGAGCAGCAGGAGTCAACCTGTTCCCCCTCGTTTTGTTCAACTACAGATTGCTGCTGCAAATGCTTGCTACCTCTCCTTTCTTCGCCGGGGCCTGCTGCTGCGACCCACGTCCTCTCGCGCTGCTTCAGCAGCAACAAAGCGCGCAGCAGCAAAGCGAGCAGCAGCAGAAGCTCCGGCAGCGGCCGCGGAATACACAACAGCAGCAGCAACAGCCGCAGCAGCAGCAACAGCAGCGGGACGCCTCGGAAGCAGGCGAGGAGGGAGCAGCGGTGATGCAAGGCAGAAGAGCAGCACAGAGTCGAGAAAGCGAAGAAGCAGACCCAGAGCTACGCGAAGCAACAGCAGCAGCAGCAGCAACCCGGCTTGCCAGACGCAGCCCGGCCGCAGCAACCGCTGCGCTCAGAGACGCCGCTGCTGTTGGGAGAAAGGCTGCTCCTACTGCAGATGTTGGTGCGGCCGCTGCTGTTGAGAATGCTGCTGCAACCGGAGCGTCTCTTCGCAAGAGGCCGGCAGGAACAGCAGCAGCAGCCGCGACGGACGGGAGGCTGCTTTTGGTAGAGAACTCTCCCGACGCCGGTTCGTATCCTGCTTCCTTTTCTCCCGAGAAAGAAAGAATGTCCGGCTTCTACCCCGGCAACGAGGCACACCACAGCAGCAGCCAGGCGAGCAGCAGTCCGAGGGCTCCACGCAGCAACAGCAACAGCAGTGCATGCACCGGGCACAGTAGAGCTGTCTGCAGCAGCGACAGCTACCGGGATGCCAGCAGCAGCAGGGGAAAAATTAGCAGCAGCAGCAGCAGTCGGGAGACCGGCAGCAGCAGCAGTAGTCGGGAGGCCAGCAGCAGCAGTGGTGTCGGTGTCAGCGGTGTTCATGATGGCTGCAGCAGTGGGCAGGCATGCAACCGCAGCAGCAGGGATGTTCGCAACAGCGACAAGGACCTGTGCAGCAGTAGCAACAACTGCAGCATGGCGTGCAGATGGCGTCTACAAAGCAACTTTGACGGCGTCGCACATCGGTTCGATCATCGCTGTTGCGTGGTTTTCCTGGACTTGCAAAATGCTTCTGCGACTGCCTTCCGCTGCGTCGCAGGGGGTGCCGCATGCAGCAGCAGCAGCAAGAGGAAAAACAAAGCCAGAGAGTTACCTGTGTGCCACGTGCCTCCGCACGAGACCCAGTGCAGGTAAGGTGATGCAACTGGTGAGAAGCACCTCAGCAGCAGCTCTTTCTTTGTTGCCTGTCTTCCCCCGTCCTCTACATTCCGCTGCTGCTCTGCTGCTTCTCCTCCGCCTGCTGCTGCTGCTGTGCTGCTGCTGCTGCGGCTGTCATCCGATTGCTCCTCTCACAGCTGTCACTTCTCTGTTGCTGCTGTGGCTCTCTTGTGTGGGGAGGTGAACGGGAGGAAGGCTGCGTGAATGGGATTGCTGACGTTTTGCTGTTGTTGCTCTCGCTCTCTTCCTGCCGCTTCTGCGGTCATCGAGGGAGGGGAGGAGGGTGCTGCACGGTTTCTTCTGCTGCCGCTGCTGCCCCGCTGCTGCCGTTGTCACGCTCCTGCTGCCGCGGCTGTCGCCACCTCGGCTGCGCCACGTACATATATATACACACATCTGCGTCCACACATACGTATGTGTATATACATGTGTATATGTGTGTATATATCCGTGTGCATGCATAGAAGTGTAGATATGTGCTGTGCTGCGGTTCTGCTGCTGCTGCCAGGACCGCCATCGTGCTGCCCTGTCTTCGCTCCTTTGTTGCGGCCCCTGCTGCTGCGGTACAGAACCTTCTGTCTGAACGACTGCAGTGCATCTGGCACTGCGAGACTGCGTCGGGCGCTTCTCTGTTGCCTCCCTGCGTCTGGTGGTGCTCCTGCTGGTTTTCCAGCTGCTCCGGGTGCCATTGCTGCTGTGCTCCTGTTATCACCTCTGCTGCTGCGTTGTGTTGGTGTTTCTGATGCTGCCCTGCTTTCGCCGCACGGCGTTTTCGTCGCAGGTGGGCCTTGTGGGTGCGGCGCCCTCGCCTGCTGCTGGAGACACAGGATTATCCTGAGCGCCTTGTAGAGAAATTGGAAGAAGCACTGCAAATTTCGTGGCGCTGCACGCCTGCGCAGCAGGGCTCTCTGTTGCTGAAGACGCTGCTGCTGCGTGCCGCGGCGAGTCGGTCTGCTACGCTGCAGCAACAGGCGACGTTGGTGCAGGGCAGCAGCAGTCACGCGCTGCTGCAACACAGCCAAAGCATCACGTTGCAGCAGCAGCTCCAGCAGCATCTGCAGCAGCAGCACGAACCGCAGAGCCTACTTCAGCAGCAGCCCTGGGGCTCGCTCGGGCGGGCACCTTCGCGGAGCCTGGTCTACCCTGACAGCAGCAGCAGCAGCGGCGCCGCTGCCGCAGCCGCCGTGCGCCGCAGCGCCACCGGCGGGTTGGCACTGCAGGACAGCAGCAACACCCGGGACGACGCTGCAGCAGCAGCGGCGGCAGCGGGAAACAGCAGCAGCAGCAGTCGCAGAGGTAGGTACGAAGCAGCAGCAGCTGCAGCAGCGGAACCCGGACGCCCCGCCGGAGCAGCAGCGAGCGATGCGCGGCACACGGAAGAAGCCTGGCGAGGCTCCGAGGACGCTCTTCTAAAACTGTCGCAGCTGCTGCACTTCAACGCGCCGCAGGTAAATGTAGACGCTGTTGTGGCACCATGGAATCCACCTCCTACACCCTCTTTGTAGCTCTACGTACTTACCAGGAAACAACTTCTCTTCCTTTCTCGCTTTCTCCGTTTTACTCTCTGTGTCTCTATATACCTATATACACAAAGCAAGTACACGTGTACATCTGTGAGACTATACATACACATGTATCTGCGGAATGGTAGAAGTGTGGACTGGTCTATGGTCTGCACGCGGGAACAAGTGTGTACACAGAGATGCCTATTTTTGTTGTAGTGGTGTGCTGTATTTCACTTTCTCTTCCCGTCGCCATGTGTGCGTTTCTGCTTTATTGTAGATTCGACTACTTTCTTCTGCGTCTATTTTCGTCTGCGCCCAGGACCACATACGCGGAAGTCGTCGCCTATCTTCCTCTTCCCCCCTCTGTCTGTCTGTCCCTCTTCCTCTCTCTCTGTGTGTGCGTCTTTATGTTTCTGTGTCTCTACATATATATAGACATGTATGTATTTTTGGCGATTATAGACATACGTAGAATAAATATAGATATGCGCAGGTCTCAGTAGTAGCAGGCCTTTCACACAGAACTCGGGAGAGAAGAAGAAGACTTCCTAGAGCAGAACAGGAGCCTGCTGCGATACACACACGTGCACACAAGAGTCGCCTGTGCCCACGTGGATTTGTACCGGCAGCAGGAGTCTTTCTGCTGAGACAACTCTATACCATCTGGATAGACGTCTCTGTGTAGAAGACTCAAGAGACAGAAAGGAAGAAATATATTGTTCCCATACCCCTCACATGTGTGCACGCCGATTCGTATACAGGAGAGGACATGTGTGTGCTGCTTGTCACACGGTCGTCTTCGGTTTTGCGTCGGAGGAAATGAACTTCCCTTCTTCGTGGAGCCGTGGGTGACCCGGCCGCACACTGCTGTTACACGTGGAAAGGAAGACTTTCCGTTTTCAAGTGAAGTTACGGCGATGCTACAGCGGCAGACAAGATCGGCCGCCTGACGCGGAGCCGTTGTTCCGCTACGAAGCCGCACGGGGAGGTGTGCGTACACACGCACAAGTGATGTTGTTGTGGTGTACGTACAGCCCGTGGTGGTGCAGTGTACGCAGACGCGTCTGGTCTGTTCACGTAGGAAGCGTCCTTGAGCGTGCAGAGCTGCTGAACTGCCGGTGTACGTACACCTCAATATGTGCGTTGCCTCGTGTGCGCGCCTACTGCCGATCCACTGGAGAAATACATGCGCGTGCCGAGCCCAGTGTGTACGTACACCGCCGGACGAGGCGGAGAACGCAGATGCTCCGGTGTCTGTACAGGCGGCACAAAAGACATTTTTCCTGTGTACGTACACCGGAGAGGTACACGTCGTCGTGTGCCACTCACTCACCACACGGCGTGTCCGCGCCTCCCAGAGAAAAACACGCAGAACCGCCGTTCTGGTGTACGTACATCGAAGCGCCAGCGACGGTGAACAGTGCGTCAGACGTGCTGCTGCTGCGTGTGCGTCTGCTTCTTCGCGTTCCGCAACTTCGTGACGCAGAAGTTCCGATATTTTCCTCAACAGAAATATGCACCCGTCCTTTGAAAAACACCCTCTCTCGCATGAACCACACGGTGGTATATACATGTCCGTATGTATCTATGGTCTACGAATGTCCGCACACATGTACGTGTATATATTTATGTATATACGTGTATACATGTGTATATGTGTGTCTGTGTAAGTGTATGTATATGTGCATGTACGTATATATATATATATATATATGTACAGGTGAGTAGGTGTGTGTCTGCATATGTATATGTGTGTGTCTGTATATGTGACTTGTGAGCGTACCTATGTATGTATGCATGCACGTATACATGTATGTACGTTTGTCCTATCTATCTATACATATATATATGTATGTATAGATAGATATAGAAATAGATATAAATATAGATGTGCATAAGTATATGTATGTGTGTATATGTGTGTCTATGTAAGTGTGTGTATATGTGCGTGTACTTGTATATATATATATGTACGTATGTGGGTTTGTATGCATCTCTGTGTGTGTGGCTTGTCTTGCACATGTGGCACGTCCACGTGTATTGGTGCCTCCTCTGCCTGCGTGGGCATGCATATATATATATACTTCAACGTGACAGCTGTGGCGCGGGTGCAGGACAGCTCGTTTTTGCTGTGGCGCTGCTGCTGCTGAGTGAAGTGTGGAGAAAGCGGGCATCAGCAGGGAGAGAGCAGGCGGCAGAAAGACGGAAGAAGTACGTGTGGCTCCTCGGTGCACCTGCGTGTCGGAGTCCTCCGGCCCAACAGCAGTTACACGCTTCATATGATGTACATGTCTGCCTTCTTCTGGCATATGCTTCATCTCGGGCGTTGTTTGTAGAAGGTAGCTAGCTGTTTCTCGTTTCTTTCACCGGCTTGGCTGTAACTGTTATACGTGTATATATATATGTTTCATCTACGTATAAATGTGTATATATATTACATGTGTAAATATATATATATATATCTATATATATATATGTATAATATGTGTACACATACGGAGATGTGCGCGTGTTTGTAGAATGTCGTGCACTCTGGACAGACAGATATGCATGGACTGCGGGCTGCGGAAATGAGGATTTTTTTCTTCCCGGGGATTTGTCGGTGGATGCGTGGCCACTTCTGCTATATCCGTTGCAGGTGCGCATCTGGTCGCGGGTCCTGCTGCTGAGGCACGAGCGTCCCCACCACCGCGACCGCAGAAGACGGCGGACGAGGAGCAGCAGTGGCGACCGAAGAAGCAGCAGCAGCGACAGCGATCGAAGCAGCAGCAGCAGCGACCAAAGCAGCAGCAGCGACCGAAGCAGCAACAGCTGCGATCGAAGCCGCAGCGGTGGGCGAGGCAGCGGGAGCAGGGGCGAGAGAAGGAGAAACAGAAGAAGAGGAAGAAGCGTCAGCAGCAGCAGCGGTAGGAGAGAAAGCAGCGTCAGCAGTAGTAGCAGCGTGGAGAGAGGGAGCAGCGGCTGCAGCAGGATTCGCAGCAGCAGCAGCAGCAAGAGACGTCCTGGGCATGGTAGCAGAGGGAGGAAGGAGAGGCGCAGGGGCCGTGAAAGGGGAAGCGCAAGCAGCAGCGGCAGCAGCCAGAGAGGACGTGGCACTGCTGCAGCAGCACCAACGACTGCGAGCGGGCAACGCAGCAAGAGAGTTGTCACAAAGGCTCCCAGGCTACACTCCGACTGCTACCGCGTAAGGGCATGCATGCACGCATATACGCAGTATTGAGCTATGTTCTATCTATGTATCTATTTCTCTTTCTTTATTTCCCCCATACACATATATATATATGTCTTTACGCAGAGCGGAAGAGAGAAAGGTGTCCTTGTTGTGCATGCAAACATCTACGTCTCTATATAGAGAGAACCCGTGCATGCATCCTCTTTTGTGAACACCTATCATCTTACTCCCTCTCCTTTTTTATATACGTATATACAGGCGTCTTTGTGTGTATATACGTCTCTCCTCTCTGTCCTTCTCTATGTATATATGTGTATCTGCTATATATAGGCGTCCCTCTTTTTCAACATTTGATATATACGTATACATATATATATATATGTGGGCGTTTCAGCAGTTACACTTATATACAGGTGTTCTTGTGTGCATATATACATATGTGTCTTTGTCCTTCTAGATATCAATCTATCCATATAGGTCTATACCTAAATGTTACATATAGGCCTCTAACCTGTATACGTACTGCATTTACATCTATATATATGTTGGAGTTTCAGCATTTACACATATAAAGAGGCGTATCTGTGCGTGCTTCTCTCTCTCTTCCTTCTACATATCAGTCTATCTCTATATGTGTATCTGTTACGTATATGTATCTCTCCAATATATATATATATATATATGTATACGTTGTGTTTGTGTAGCGCATTTCCGCGGTGTGCACCAGGGATGACGTTTCGTTTGCTGAGGAACCCCCTTCGTTGAATATTTTTCTGGAAAGTCGATCCGCGTTTTTACCGGTGCAGCTTGCGGGAGTCTGTCGTGCCTTCGTGTTGACGCACGCGTCTTCTTTCTTCTGTGGATGTGGCCTCGTTTGCTTCATATATGTTACTCTTCGTAAAGCGCGATATGCGTGTAGATACGTACACGAACGCCTGTGCGCGCGTACATCGTAATCCACGTATGTAAGTGGACATACATTCACATGCGGGTGTGCGTAGATGTGAGCGGCTAGTGCCTGACGGGCGCGTTCGGGCAGCAGCAAACATGTGCATCCTGCTGGTACTGCGTTGCTGCTGTGTTGCCTGCTGCTGCTGCGGCTCTTCTGACGCGTACTGACTGATTCGGCTGCTGCAGCAAACTTCTGCACCTTGCTGCTACTGCCTTCCTGGGGTATTGCCTGCTGCTCCTGTTGCTGTTTTGACGCGTGGTGGCTGTTTGGTTCCTGATTGGTCTGCTGCAGCCTGCGCGCGCCGGCTGAGCGCGCTTGTGAGACTTATGCTGCGACGACGCCCCGGTGCCTGCTTCTGCTTGGCTTTCGTTTTGGCTACTTGCTGTGTTCTGTCTGCCGCTGCTGGTACTGCTGCAGCTGCCGGTACTGCTGCTGTGCGCGCACGCGTGCGGGTCTACTGCTTCCGGCAGATTCTCTTGCTGCTGCTCCTGCCCGTCCTCCCGTCGCTGCTGCTGTTGCTCCATCTTTGTACCATCCTGCTGCTGCTTCCGCTGCGTCTGCCTGTGCGCTATGTCGCTTCGCCGATCCTCCTCTTCTGCGACTGCTGCGATGCTGCTGCTGTTACCCTGGAGACGCTGGTGACTCTCGCCGCGGTCGTCGTGAGACTCTGTTCACCTCCTGCAGTTGCTTCTGCTGTTGTGACGGCTGCTTCTCCTCCTCTTCCTTCCCACGCCATCCCTGCTGCACCTGCTGCTGCGGATTCGTGCGCTATACTGCCTGCGTCGCCGTTTTTCCCGTACAAGGGGGCCTGTGTGCTGCTTGGGCACACTCGACGTTTCTGTTGCTGCTGCTGCCGCTGACGGGGTTGCTCTTGACTCTCCTGCTTCAGCTGCTGCTGCTGCTGCGGGAGGGGGGGGGGGATGCTTTTTGCTGCTATGGTGGCCTTTTGCTGCTTCCCCGGAGGCGCTCCTGCCGCTGCCGCTGCTGTTGCTGCTGGCGCATGATGAAGTTGTCAATGCTGCTTCCTCCTGCTGCAGGGGGGTACTCTTCTGGCGCGCTTGATATATTGCCCTTCGATCGTTCGCTGTTGTTGCTGCTTTGCCGCTGCTCCTTTCTTGAGGAGGAGAAAACTGCGACCGGCCCCCTCCACCGCGCTCCCCTCTGCTGCTGCTGCTTCTTTGTGGCGGTTGTTTCTGCTGTTGACGCTGCTGCTTCTGGTGCCGCGGCTGCTGCTGCGGCGCCTCCTTGTATGGCCGCTAGGTCACTGTGCTGCTGCTCCTGCTGCCCCTCTTGTGGTTCGCGTGTGTTGCTCTTGCGCTGTTGTTGCTGCTCCTGGCGCTGCTGCGCTCGTGCTTCAGGAGCTGTCGAGGCTTCCGGTGGCGCTACTGCTGCTCATGACACCCCTGTTGTTGTCTTGCTGCTGTTCCTGCGCGGTGTTATCTGCGAACCAGGTGCCCCTGCACCGGCCGTTCACGCTACAAGTCTACGTGGAGAATTTGTACGAGCAGCCGCTGCAGCACTGCACAGTCTTCGTAGTCCCTTTCGCTAGCAGCAGCAGTAGCCACAACGGTAGCGACCTGCTGCCGGACGGCCTGCTGTGGGCAGGCACGCTGTGCCACCACCTGCTGCATCCCATTCTTCCAGCCCGAGCGCTGCGCCTGCAGCGACGCCAAGCGTTGCTGGAGCACCGCAGGAAGAAGCAGCAACAGCGACAGCAGCACCAGCGACTGCAGCAGCCAAAAAGCGGAGGCCAGCAAAAGCAGGTGCAGAAGGCGGAAGAAGAGAGGAGAGCGGACGCGGAGACGACGAAGGAGGAGCCGCCGGAGGGAGAAAGCAGCGACCGGGAGAGGACGCAGCAGCAGCAGCATCAAAGCGAGCAGGAACGAACTCGTCGAGAAGCGTCGTCTGCGCGTGCAGCGACGAGACACAGCGACGCCACCGCTGCTACTGCTGCTGCTGCGGATGGAGACGCAGTGCAGAGCCGCGCAGCCGGTGGCGCTGCAGAGGGGGAGGGGAGATGCAGCAGCAGCAGCATGAGAAGAAGAGGCGCAGTGCTCTGTCACAGCGTCACCATGGTCGCATGCGTCCCTGGCGTTTTCTCTGCTGCGATTGCTGTTCTGGTCCACCCGCTCAATACTCTCTGGTGGCACTACCAGCCTATACGTCTCGTCGCCTAGCACACCCCACACACGCATGGAACGGAGGGGGAAACCGGACGAAGCACCGCTCTATCCGTCTTTCGCTATGTGTATCTCTGTGTTCCTCTCCATCTGTTTCCCCTCTATGTTCTCTTCTCTCTCTTCTTATACACTCCTTGTATACGAAGACTGACTGCAGCAGCACAAACACATGTGTAGAAACGGCTGACGATGAGCCCAGTCGTCTATCTGTATGTTTGTGGATATATGACCGTCGCGGAGAACCAGGGACAACGCTTCTGTGTTTACATAGAGATATCTTCCTGACGACCCGCCACTACCAGGCCACTTGAACAGGACCTGGCTATATAACCCGCTTCGGCAGCACATGGAGATACACAAGTGTGTATACGTGTACGTGTACCACCTCGACGTACACGCGTGGGTTCACGAACATGTCCACATGTATACATATATATACATAGTGCGTACGTCGCAGCGTAGAGGCACATGACTGTAGGCAAGCGTTTGCATATATATTTGTATGCGTAACGTGATCGGGCGGTCCCGCGAAAAGTGTCTCTTTCCAGGGAGGAAAGGGCGGGAGACTTGTGGTGGTCCATGGCTCCTTCTTCTTTGAGTGCAGATGTGACGCATATCGCTCTCTCTATATATGAGTATACATGCAAACAAGTGTGCGTATACGTATGTATGTGTGTATGCATGTGTGTAAACACTTGTATGCAAGTACGTGCCTTCGTCCGTGTGCAAACGCGTGAATAAGCGACAACCGAAAAGGACCGGATGCCCGCGCGTGTGCGTGTACTTCTTGTACATAAAAAGAGAGAATACTAGTCTTTCTCTCCACCCACACGTGCACACCTGCGGGCGCACACATACGTACACGTATATGAGGATGTGTGTAGGTGGTAACGTGTATGAGTATCTATCTCTGTGTACACGGACACATACGGCTGGGTGAAGCGTGTAGACACGTACGGACGTGTAGAAGTGACGGAGAGAAGCTGATGGGTACGCACTTGCCGGAGAGGCGCAGCTGTTTTTTTGCGTGCGACTACGGTTGGGACTCGCAACGTCCCGTCTTAGCGGTAGCACCTGTGCGCATGCGATCGCCTGCACTTCTCAAAAAAGCGAGGGGGGCGACCGTCCTTTGTGTCACGCACGTGAAGAGGCACACGTCTGCCGACCCGCCGACTTCGGAAAACCTTCCGCCCACGTACGGAGAGGTGCACGCGCATGTGTTCGTGTGGGCACGTGTGTGGCTGTCGCTTTCTCTCCACACACACACGCAGACAGAGAAGCGGAGTCATTTCTGCTCCCACTTTGCACGGACGAGTGAACGCGTAGCTACGCACTCCGTTCGCGATACGTGCAACAAATTTTGTAGAGCGACACACAAAGAAAAGAAAGAGAACCTGGTCCAGAGAATGTCTATTCTACAGTTTTCTGGAGACGCACCTACTTGTGTCGTCGCGTGTACAAGAAGATATTCACGGACACGGTAGACTTTGCATGCGTGCACGCCTGTATATATTTATACTTGGACGCGCATGCTGTGCGACGGGCCGCTGCGAAGCAGTAATTCGAGAGACGCAGATATGCGGCGGAACAGTGTAGCGCTTTCACATGCACTGTGGCCAACCCCCCGCTAAAGAATGAATCAACGCTGCAGCGCACCGGAGTATTTCATCCTCGTACAACGTCGGACACACATACGTGGATACAACTCCCTCTGCAGGCTCAGGTTACGTGCGCGGCTCTCGGGGCGTCCCACACATATATATATATATATTATATGAGCATTGACCCTGCCTCGAGAAGAGGCCTCTAGTCGCCAGATAAATACATCGCTATGTATCATAGAAAGATGCACGTCTGACAGCGCCGCGTAGGTCCACGATTCCTTGTCTCGTTCAAGCCTGCATGTATCTGAGGTGGTGTGTACGTGTGTTTGTAGGCGTCGTGGCTACGGAACGCACCTCTCTCTCTATATATATCTATACATATTCCTGTACGACTGATTAGATGTCTGTGTGCACATGTGCATATGTCCGGAGATGTAGAGCGAGAGGTGGCCACAACAGTATGCAGCGCTCTACGCATTACCCCGCTGCTGTATACGGCCGTCCACTTTTAGCTAGGTCAATGGGAATGCTTATATCAAGAATTTATGCAGAGAAAGGGGCGCATTCGTATACATAGATCCACAGCGCAACGTACCCATACACAGGGCCACGTGGGACAGAACAAGAAAACTTTGTCGTCAGCAGTGACTGCCCTGTTACTGGATCGCGCCGACATTTTTTGCCCCTGGGGAGCAGAGGGCTGCAGCGAAGTCACGCGACTCAAGCGCTGCACAAATCACGTGAATGCACGCACGAGAGACGTGGTGCGCGCCAGCAGTGCGGAACGGAATGATCGTGCCGCGCATGCGCAGGCTGCACAGTCTTCCGATGGGACTTACGTAGACACACAGGCCCGCCTATACATGAACACCACCCGCACATAGAGGTGGATGTACAGGCATGTATGTGTACACTTATAGATCCATGTGAGTACGTGGTTAAGGAAGTACATTCGCAGATGCACATGCGTATGTGACACGTACGCACGGCTACAGAGTACGAAGTGAAACTTCGCACGCCTCAGTACATGGTTCGCCCAACATTTTCCGCACAGGCAGTCGCAGTCGGCTTTCAACAGTAGCCTTCCGATTCTCACGACAATCGCGCGCGCGCCGAAGACCAGCTGCACCCAAATGCACAAAGGTGCGTGTGTATATGTATATACGCATATGTATACATATATATATATACGTAGCTGGAAAGCGTGGCGCAAGTACACCAGATTGTCGTTACTGAAGGACGGCTTCTCTCTCTTTACACATATATATGTATATATATATATAAGGAAAGCGTGGCGACAGTACACCAGATAGTCGTTATTAAAGACGACTTCTGTATAGGGCGGGTTGTCAGCAAGGAGAAACAAACGTGTTGAGCAAAGATGGCTGATGGGTCCAGTACTTCACATCCACCTCCCCGTTGAGGCACCGGCAAAGTGTCGCATATGTGCACATGACTACACGTATGTCTGCATACACACAGGTAGGTAGACAAACAGGCAGCGTGGTACTCACTTTTTTCATGCGTAGACGGGCGTACGTGTGCGTTTTGGGGTTTCGTTCGCGACCACTTGTCACATCCACATCTGCTGCAGCTCGCCTGCCCCAACCACGTACGCGTATATAAAGTACGCAGACGCGTACGTGTATACGGGGGAAAAAGGCCTGCTTCCACCGAAACTGGCGGGTAGAGCCGTCTACGTCTCGTGACATATGTACTAGTGTATCTGGACACAACTATGTGTATATCTAGTTGTTCACTTCTGTATGTGGGCTCCTTCCGTGACCCACTACGTAGTGGTATGTGCATCCATATACACATGTACGTATATATATATATATGTAATGGTTCATTTTTGTATACGGGCTTCCATGCACCATCAGGTATTGTCGCGTGTGCCTACGTAGATGCACACGATACACATATATGCAAATATGCAATTTTGCATACGGGCTCTTCTCCTGTCCCACTAGGTAAGGGTATGTGCATCTATGCACCTATCCACCTATCCGTCTATATCTATATATATATATATAGATAGATAGATTGTAGTGATCACTTGCGACTACGGGCTTCCATACACCATCAGGTGGTGATGCGTGCGCTTATCTGTATATCTACCTATTTATATATATACAGAGACAGATATATATGCATGTATGTAACTAGGCACTTTCGTATACGAGCTTCCGTGCACCATCAGCTGGTGACGCTTGAGTATACACGTGTAGTATCCATTTGTTTTCGTATCCAGGAACGTCAGCTGGAATTGAGTCGATTTGCATACAGCCCTGGGTACA
The DNA here is from genome assembly GCA_000727475.1 of Sarcocystis neurona. Taxonomy (NCBI): domain Eukaryota; phylum Apicomplexa; class Conoidasida; order Eucoccidiorida; family Sarcocystidae; genus Sarcocystis; species Sarcocystis neurona. The sequence goes on along the minus strand of KL647312.1, from coordinate 1,710,536 downwards.
CGCGCTGTCGCCATGCAGGTGCGACCGCGGAGCAGGTTCGTTCCTGTGCAGCGTGGAAACGGCACGACTTGTGCTTCGCGCCCAGGTGACGGCAGCGGCAGTAGCCGCGCCTGTGATACGAGATAGCAGCACCAGCAGCAGCACGTGAAGAAGATGCAGCAGCAGAAGCCATATTGCAGCCACACCTGAGGCAGCAGCAAGTGAAGCACCAGAAGAAACAGCAAGACGGGCGTCAGCAGGAACCGTCGCAGTCAGAAAAACAGCAGCTGCCACGGCAGCGACATAAAAACTGCAGCAGCACACAAAGCAGGAGCAGCAGCAGCAACAGGACTGGTAGCAGCACGCAGCTTCTACAGCAGCAGCCCGAGGGAGCAGCAGCGAAGGGAGGGGTGGCAGCCCCAACGGCAGCGAGTGAGACAGCAGCAGCACCAGCAACGTGAGAAAAGAGAAGCGGAAAAGGGCAGCGGCACCGCCAGTGTACGTTGAAGGCAGCAGCCAGGGCGAGAAAGTCGGACGAAGAAGCGCCAGCAGCGTTGGACGCAGGAGAGCCAAAGCTACGCACAGCATTCGCAGCAGCAGGAACTGCCGGAAAAACAACGGCACTCCCAGAAGGAGCACAGCAGGCCTCGTAGGGAAACAGGCAGCAGTGAGGGGGCGGCAGCAGTCTCCTCAGCAGTGACGGCAGCAGCAGAGTGCTCAGCACTGACAGCAGCAGCAGAGGGCTCAGCAGTGATCGCAGCGGCAGACTGCTCAGCAGTGCCGGCGGCAGCACACTGCTCAGCGATGACGGCAGCAGTGAAGGCTGCAGCAGTGAAGCGCTGCAGCAGTGAAGGTTGCAGCAGTGAAGGGTGCAGCAGTGAAGGCTGCAGTAGTGAAGGCTGCAGCAGTCTGCTCAGCAGTGACGGCAGCAGCAGAGTGCTCAGCAGTGACAGCAGCAGCAGAGGGCTCAGTAGTGATCGCAGCAGCAGACTGCTCAGCAGTGCCGGCGGCAGCACACTGCTCAGCGATGACGGCAGCAGTGAAGCGCTGCAGCAGTGAAGGTTGCAGCAGTGGAGGCTGCAGCAGTGAAGGCTGCAGCAGTGAAGGCTGCAGCAGTGAAGGCTGCAGCAGTGAAGGCTGCAGCAGTGAAGGCTGCAGCAGTGAAGGCTGCAGCAGTGAAGGCTGCAGCAGTGAAGGCTGCAGCAGTGAAGGCTGCAGCAGTGAAGGCTGCAGCAGTGGAGGCCGCAGCAGCAGTCGCAGACGGAGCAGCAGCAGCTACAGCAGTTATACAACAGGACAGATGCAGGGGAAGAGTAACACGAGTTTGCCGCAGAGATACGCACACAGATCGACGGGAGCGGCAACGGGAAAGCAGTAACAACGTACGCAGCGGTGTAAACAACGTTCAGAACTCCTCTACGTGAAGCTCCCTTTGCACTAGAGCAAGTCCCTTGTCCGCTGCTCAAAGAAGAGTCTGACGTGACTGCCCACGTCGAGCAGACGGCGGGTGTATGTACACCACACGAAGCGCTCTGTTGCTGAGCCGCCCCGAAAAAAGTCACCGCTCGAGTGCTCGCTCTTCTTGCTGGTACTACTACGGCACCTTGACGAGAACGCAGGCGTTGCCTTTTAGGAAGTCTTGCATGCCGCACGTCCCTTGTTACCAGTTTCTCCTTCCGTTTTAACCCTTGTAACGGCTGTTGCAGATGGACTTTTTTGCAGCCCATCACCACGTGGGAATACAGCGAGGAGAGAAGATATCTCAACACCCTCAAGCAATGTTATTTCTCACTCCAGCTGCTGCTCTGTTGGAGGCTGCTGCACCCCGGCTGGCTCTGCTGCAATGACTGCTGCTGCTGCCGCGGCTCGTACGGCTGCTGCGGCTGCCACTGCCGCTGCCGCCCCTGACGATGCTGCACCTGACCCTGTTGCGCCTGCCCGTGCTGCTCCTGCTGCTGCTACACTTGCGCCTGCTGTTGCTGTCGCTGCTCCTCTGCGGCTGCTGTCGCTGCTGCTGCTGCTGTCGCTGTTTGCTGCTGCTCATGCTGCTGCTGCAGCTGTCGCTGCTGGTCGCTGTTGCTGCTGCCTCTGTCGCTGTCGCTGCTGCTGCTTGTGTCGCTGTTGCTGCTACTGCTGCTGCTATCGCCGTTGCTGCTGTTTG